>WAAE01018472.1:0-138642 GCA_013400495.1 Nicator chloris | reverse complement strand
CCTCAGCCATTCTGTGATTCTCTGAAAAGGAACTTCTATAATTAGTTCACCTAATTCCGCGCCAGTGCAAGATTCACAGCACACTGTGAAGAATTTGATTATATTGTAGTTTTTTATTCAAAATAAGATTCCTCAATGACTAAACTGTATTTGGTGAACCTTACTAATCACAAATTGATAAAGTTAGGGGAAAAGGTGGGCGTAGGTGTGGTGCGTACCCATTGTCCCTGTCGTTCATCAGCTTCAAATAATGAATTTGATCCATAGTTAAGTGAATCTTGTGAGCCATGTTTTTGTTCAGTGTCTTGCTGATTTGATAAAGGAACAGAAGAGTGTTTTACAGTATTTCCTAGGGTGCTGGCATGTGTTTTGAAGTTTGCTGCAAAATGAAAACAAAACAAGACCAGATATTGTTGCATGACTTAATCTTATACTACCGCCTAGTGGCTAAGGTCTGAATGAGTCACAGTAAAACTCCAGTTTATATACGGATAGGTACATAGTAGTTGTGTATGTTAGTGTGTTAATACTATTTTCATCCATTTAAAAAAAACATTCTATTCTATTCTATTCTATGCTATGCTATGCTATGCTATGCTATGCTATGCTATGCTATGCTATGCTATGCTATGCTATTAATTTCCACACAGTAACAACGTTGCCAAATATAGTGAAGAACAGGGAAATTCCCATGTTCAAGGGCACTAATATTTATGTTGAGCATAACCAGGGATTGAGCACAGTCTTACTGTGAACAGGATTTCCATTTCAACATAGTTTTTGTTTGAGATAGAATGATTTCAAAAATAGACTGTAGAGGACTTCAGCTGTGATATTTGAGCTGTCAGTTGTCATCATTAGAAAAAAAACATTGTGATTCACAGTAGTGAATAGTTTGTTTTGCTCAGTTGAACAGATTCACATACATTCAACCTTCAGGCATCTATTTCCCATTCACTGCTATAATTCCTGTACCTGGCTAAGTTCACAAAATAAAGCCCATTATTGTTTTGAGCTGGAACAAGTAAATCCTTCAGGAGTCCCAGGTTTTCCCATTTCCTCCAAATTCCATGCCATGGATCTTAGCAAGGATATACGACTCAGCAAAAAATCAGTTTCTTGCAGGTTAGAGGAAACCAATAGTAGTAAAAACTACTACTGCAGCTGACAACAGCTAGTTGGAGGAAAGGATAACTCATCAGGAAAACGAGTTTCCAGCTGCTTGCACTACATGGCTTTTAATTCTTGGCATTCTGTGTGCCTGCCACAGAAGCTGCTTCTGCTACAACTGTCAGCTCTCTTTGTGAGGGCAAGCATTAACAGGGGCAAGAAGGAATAGATGCACACATTGACTATGTCTGTGGGGGATTTTTAAGCCAAAGTATCTATATGTAGAGCTAGATATAGAGACATAAATTTAAAATTAATTCCTTGATTTAGGTCTCTTCCCTAAAGGCTTCTCAGGTCTTGCTGAGAAGAGGAATTTCAGCACACAAGGTTAGATGAGGACAGGAAAAAAGTCATTTTGTCCACAAGGTGGCACTTGGGCATCGGGCTTCTACGATTAAAAATCACGCGAAGACAAAAAATAAACTTGAGGTAATGATTATATGAACTGTAAGGTAATAGTGAGCAAGGATCTCTCTGTTTGTGGAAATGTAATCTACCCAGTTCTCTTCTGGGGTCATTTTTATCTTAACTAAGGGAATGGAATTTCTGTAATTGACTTAAAAGGAAAGTGACCTGGCCTCAAATAAATGAAAGTATTAGGGGAAAAAAAAATCTCTTTGCAGTGTTGTAGGACAGACTGTTTTTCTTCTCTCTGTTTGTTAGATGAGCTACATGAGTCATGGTGACTGATTTGTATCTAATTCAACACAGAAGGGAAATGGAAAAGGTAACAACCACTGAGTGGCACAAACTCCAGAGTTTTGGACAATGAATATGCCAAACAAGCAGGACAATTCATCCTGCAAGAGCTTCCTGCACTGGTGTAAAACACCCAAGCACAGAATTCGTAAACCTTTTTTTTCATACTGTTTTAATCCAACACACATATTGCTTGATGTACCTTCTCCACCACACCAGCTGAGAGTTAGGCTGCAAAATTGGTATAATGTAAAGACATTTGTATGGTGTAAATGAGGAAAAAAGTTATTTGTGGTGAGGACAACACAGTTGGGAGTTTGGAAACTGTTCTTTTGCCAGTCATCTGTGCAACAAGTGTAGTTGAATGCTTTTAAAAAATGTTTTATTCCATTCTGTGCATGATTAATATGAGTATGTCTCGGTAAATGTCAGGTGTAAGTGACATGCAATGTATTGATGGAAGCTGAAACTCTATCCAGAGAAATAAATGCACCTCATGTGTCAGCAGCCAGTGCACAGCAGAGCACCCAGCCAATACAGTCCTGGACAGACAACTTCAGATCTTACCACAGGACCCTCTCAGTTCTTTCCTTGCTTTCCAGAGCAGCCCTCTGACAGTAATGACTTTCCCAGAAGCAACACAATGAGATCATAGAGAAGAGCTGCCAAGGCCTTTGTGCTAGGTCAGGTCTGTGACACTGGTTCAGTTGGTATTAAGGAATATTGTATTGACGACATGGAACTAGAGAAGAGCTTTTATTTCCTGACCAGCCAATCCATTTTTTGGCCTTATATTTCTGTTCAATTTCCATCAAGGGTCATTTAGAACCATTTGTGTTTTCCTAGTCCATCTACTTTCCAGGCTTCTCAGAGACCTCAGTATACTCATTACTGTTTGTTAAAATAAGGGAACTTTCTGTGTCCTTAGTGCAACACATGTACAACTATTGAACACCTCCTCAACCCTGTCTAGTTTTGTTCTGCTGAAAAGCTTGTAAGGGAACTGGAAAAAGGACAAGTAATGATTGTAAGAGCACTTACAAGAAAACAGCATATAAGGTATCTATCTCTCTTTCTTAGAAAGAAGAAAAGGCTTCATCCTGTCAATGTATGAAACTCACTTAGAAGTCCCATTTGTTTCTGTTAAGGAAAACTCTTTCCAGGGAATTTGTCTAACTTGGCTGTTCTAGGAAGTGCAATTGTGTGCTAATCTACACCATGCAGGAGGAATCTGCCTGACCCCATACCCTCACTGGAAGCAGACACTGAACTGGAAACAATAGGTTCAATTAGTTTGCAGTCATAGAAACAAGCAGGTCCAGTAATAAGCAATTCCCAGAAACATAACAGCATCCTGGAATCATGCTGTTGCTGTTTCTGGTCTGAAATATTTTGCTAGAGTTCTCATGATGAGTTTTACCTGGGTTGTTAAATACAAATACTATAATGAAAACTGCCACTCATCTTGCCCACAGAGATAGGGTACTTCTCTTAAAATCTGCTCTACCTGCAACACCTTGGAACCTCACAGTGTAGCTGTATTATTCGAGTTATCCAGCCACACTGGAGGTGTTTGAGGGCCTCTGCACAGATCTTCATTATAAATCTCAGAGGAACTTCCTATGTCATATCTTTCCACAAAGGAACAATTTCTAACCTCTTTGCTGTCATCTCTGCCTCCCTTCATACCTCCCTTCCTGCTAGTTCTACCCTACTTCTACTTCTCCCTCAACTCAGAATTAGTATTAGAAAGCTTTACAAAAGGAATTAGAGGGGAAGATCTCTTGCCTCTGCCAAATAAATTCCAAAAAGTACTACAAGAACAGTACTCTAAAACTGAGAATAAGACTATACTGTATCACTGTTGCCATGGTAACCAAAACTAGGCCAGTCACTTTTTTTGCCCCCCCCCATTTTTCAGCCTATAGTTCTGATATGCTAAAGAACTTGGTTCCTGAACAGGGGTCTGATTAACTGCAAAACACCAATCTTTGAACCATGAAAAAGAAAAAAAAAAAAAGAAAAAAGGTAGTTGAGAGTTTTATGATTGTTTTCCTCCAAAGAGGAAAGAGAAAAAAAAAAACAAAAACAGAAATGAGAATGTGCTCCTACAGAGAAAGGAGGAGAGGTGACAAGAGAATGAGGATGAGGCTAAGACATGGGCATACAGAAACATTCTAAGGTGATGAGAAGGAGGCAGTCCATGTTTTGAGACTATTCCTAATACCACTCAGTGCTGGACTCTTGACCCAGGATGTCAGAGGAACTACAATGCTAAGGAATCATAGACCAGTTCTCTTGACATCTATTTCCAGGCATATATATTCCTCTTTCAGACCTCCCTTCAAAGAAAAGAGATCATTTGGTTCCAACTGCAGTCCTGAAGCTGCTAATGACAATGCATTTTTCCATGGCAAGGCAAGGACTAAAAGCAAAATTTAAGCTTACATACATTTTTTGCAAATTAGAAGTGCATCAATATTTTTATCTGTAAGCACAATACACCAGTAAGTTTCATAATGTCTATAATTTTGTCTGCCTTGATCAGCAAAGGGTTTCTTATAATGCTAAGCACTATTTGGTTGATATTTTAAAGAATTCAGTGGTTTCACATAAACCATTCACATGAATTCTCACACATATGCCATACCAATTACTAAACAATTGCATAAAACAATGATGACCATAGTCAAAATTCAGTGCAGCTTCTTAGCACACCACCTCATGATTTTACACTGTGGTTTGCAGAAGTACCTCTCTATGAAGTTCATTTAGTTACAAAATCTCTCATATGGCATAAAAAGAAAAAAAAAACACCAATCAGATAGGAAGGATAGGGAATTCTAATTGAAAAACTAATGATCATATAATTCAATGAGAAACTCAAAATGAAGGAAATAAGCATTGAATTACACAAATATATTAATTTGAATGGTGTTTAGTTTAATATCACAGAATTTGCATTTCCAAATGTTGAAGATCAGAAGCTTTAATAGATAATATACTTAGGAACAGTTCAGCATAACTTAAATTTTCTTAAAATTTCTGACATTTTCTCTCTAAAAAATAAAGAAATTTTTGCTTTACACAATCAGGCTTTGCTGCTTTGGAGCAACACAGTTTCTCATTATTTTTCTTGATCACATTCTCACTCCTATGATAGTGATGAAACTGACTGGGAATGTGTACAGTCAGTGAGTTCAGGCTGAGGTTCCAGGAGTAGCATTGCAGGTAAAGTAAAGTAGCACATTTCCAATGATCAGTGTCAAAGGCAGGGTCACACCAGCCTTGTGTGACATAAGTAGCTTTTAGTGCCAGTTCTCCTCTCTAACAAACACACTCCAAACATTCCCTTCAAGCCCCAAAGTGCTGTTTCCTACCACCCCCTGACTGCTATTGCTGCAGCCACGTGGAGCACCAGCAGCACATTTCATCTCAAAGCTGGCTTTTGGGTCCTGCTGGAACTGTGCTTGGGAGGAAAGGCTACAGGATGCTAAATTTGTCCAAGCAAGGTGATCTTATACTTTAAACAAAACTCTGGATTCAGAACAGGCATGGGTTCAATAGCTTGCCTCTTTTTTGACTAGGTGTCTTAATTAAATTATCATCTCTCTCTTAGAATCACTGCCCTGAGTTTGTCTAAATTGAATGGCTATTTTAGCATCTCTTAGACGAGCAGAGCTGGTCTGACAGGCCAGTCTCTATGAGACTGGTCTGGATTAAGCTGTCCTACTATGGATGTTCCAGGATAACTGTCCAGAGTGAAAACCCCATTAAAAATAAATAAATTAGTTTTACTCCAGTACTATTATGTTCTGATATTTTTAAAAGTTATAGACTTGCAGTTTCAGTAATTAAAAAGGGAGGAATGAGGACACAAACAAGAACAAACAAGAACATGTAACAGCTTTTAGAAAAGCTTTTAGTAACTTTCTTTTTCCATTGTTTTTTTACTTTGGAATTAGCCATTTTCTTTTTCTAAGTCATGCAGCACCGGAACAGATTTGCACTTCTTTGGGAACAATAAATTTGCTTTGTTCTATTTGGATGTCTCCCTGAACATGAAGTACAAAAATAATCTGATAAGGGACAAAATCCTAGGATATTTTGAATGCTAGATACTTCAGTTAGTTTTTTTATTAAGTACACCAGCTCTCCACAATTAGGCAGTAAGTCAACTAGGCATTCACTGAAGCCGAATCACGATCCCTGAGCAGCTTTAAAGACTTAACAGCTGCTGCTTTAATGTAAGTCCATAATAATATTTTACACTTACTCTCCACCACTGACATGAAAGGAAAAACAAAATTTAAAAAACAGCAGTAATTTCAAAGAGGAACTCATTCAGTAGTCTCAGTATCTTAGTATATAATATTTAGGCCAATTTGCTTAGGAGATAAGGAACAGAAGGTTTGACAGCCATGAAAAACTCAGTTATTCAGTATTTGTTTGGGGAGAGTTCCTTCATATTTCAGAGTTTCTCCTTTCCTACTTACTACGTTTGTCTTTTGTTGCCCCAAGGAGAAATTGTAATAGCAATAGTAGCTGCTTTGCATTTCTTTAATTAAGTTCTGAGAGGTGCCAGATGCTTCCATTTTGTAATCTCCCTTTCTCTTACTAAAGCACAGAGGAGTTAATCATATAGTAGTCTTTACTTTACTCTGAACCCAGGCTAGGGCAGTGTAATTAAGTCTTGCCATTTAGTTAAGTTTAGCCCGTCATCACAGCAGGTCTCTGTTGCATTGCTTTGTGTTGTTTTTAATCCAATAGAGAAATATCAGATTTTATTACTCTCAGTAGTTTAAATTATTAAAGACTTGGTGTGTAATTATTTCTTCTTGTCCAAGAACTAAGTGTTATAATTTGGCCCTTAGGAAGAGCCTCATTCAGTCATAGTGAAATGTAGGTAGTTAGGGCTTGAAAAAAAGCAGAAATTTCAAAGGATGATGGTTCATATTAATTTTAATCATATTCAAAGGTTATTTAGGTGCCCAAAGGTACCAGTAGGTGTTCCCTGGCACCTTCACAAACATCTCAGGACACTTTTAAAAAACCTGATGTTGCATTATCTGCAACCTTAGCTGTCGAATCATTCTCTGACTTAAGTTCATGGCTCCTGCATCCTCTCTTCAAGGATATGGCAATGTTAAGCAAGGCAAATTTTTGGCAAATACTCCAGAAACAGCCAATGGGTTCAGTCTTTACCTTTCCTAATGGACATTTTATCCAGTCACTGGGGCACCTGGGATGCAGCTCACTTCACAGCTACATTTCCAGGTTGACCAGATGTGGTATTTATCACTTGAGCTTTCTCCTCACCTCATCTGGTAGTCACACAAGTCAGAAGAGACCCCCAAAGTACTTTGAGAGGGTGCCCAGTTGAGGGACTGTATATTCAGTAAACAAGGGACCGTAGCCAGGAAAACGTATCCAGCTCTACCTTCTTGTCCCACAGGATGACTCTCAGGTAGTCACAGAGATCTAGTCATGAACTAACAGCAGATCCAGAACTTTAATTAAAGGAAAGACTTTGCAAATAAATTTTAACAACAAACACTTTTGAGGAAAACTTGCTCTGCTTGGGGACAATTAGCAATGAAGAGAGGTAAAATTAATCAAAGAAATTATCCATTATGAATTATTCACATAATTTTATGGAAAGCCTTAAATTAGACCAAGATAAAAAATCCTAATTTATTACTCCCTTTCCTGAAGCACAAGAATATGTGACAGCTTCTCATAATCAAGCTTTGTTTAAAAAAAAAAAAGTTTAAACCAAATCGCTTAGGCCTTTCTGAATCTTTAATAACTCCCTTGAATGAACCTTGTGAGATTTGTAGTCACATAAAATTAATTACAGCAAATGAAACTGGGGCCACATAAACTCAAGTCAGCACCAAGCATAGCCCTGACTCTTCAGACCAGCTTGAGTCTTGCACACATGCACACACACATGGAGATTTCTCACAGGCTGCTATTGTCAGAAAATAAAATACTGTCTCTATTGGCAGGCTAAAAACAAAACATTAATTGTCTGGGGATTCTGCCAGTCTTTCTCCCTAAGTCTGTTCATCTGCCCACTCTGGGGGACCAGAAAGCCTTCTCAGTGAAGTACTTTGAGTAAGGCCATCCCTCTTCCCCATCATGCACATATATATGTGATTGATACTTCATATATTCATTGATACTTCTTTGAGAAAATCATGCTACCACAATCACTTGTGGTTGCCTGGGTGCTCGGGATTTTAATCGGGAATTGACATGATCTTTCCCAGTTTTAACCAAAGGGCCTTTTCTGCTGGCACATATCCCCTTTGTTCTTTCTGTAGTTTAGTTTTATATGCTCAGAATTGCTCAAAACCCTAATTCTTCTGTCCACATGAGATTTAACACACATGCACACACAAACCTCCCAAACAGCAGCCTACTATTCTAGCCTGTCCTTACTTACACTTGGACAAATGACAGCACATTAAGGAAAGCTAAGGGTTTATTTTAGCCTAATAAATTTTGCATTATGAGTCCACAGTTATTAAAGTACCCATTGGCTGAATATCCTTGTCCTCAAAACAAAAACAACAACAACAACAACAACAACAACAACAACAACAACAAAAAAAAAAAAAAAAAAAAAGGTTTTCTTTTCGTGTAAACACAAAGAGATTCTCAGTGGAGGAGAGCAAGAATAATTAAATATTGGGGATGAGGTCATAGATTCAGAGTGTGGAGTGTTCAGCACCAGTGCCTTATTAAGAGTTTTCCTCTCCCTTCTCTTGCTCATGCCTCGAGCCATTTGTTTCTTTTCCTATGACTCAAAGCTCCATCCTGGCTTAGTGGCAACAAAACTGTTTGTGGGACTGGGCTAGGAATGATCACAAGCCCTTTGTCATACTTGGCCAGCATGTTTCTCTCCAGGCCCACAGCAGGGTCCTCCATGCCCCTGCAGCTGTGGGAGGGCAATGGGCCACCGGGATGGATGAGGAAGGGAGAGGCAGGGGGAGGGACTTGTGCAACTGGTGTGGTGGCACCGTAAAGATAAAGCATCATATTAGTACCCTGTCAGATTTATTTCAATTCACAAATGAACTGAGAAAAGTCTTATTGCTATGGAACACAGCAAAAAAAACTGACTGCAAAAAGAAAAGGGCTCTATTCCTGTGGAAAACTGCTGGAAGCACAAGAGCTATGTGAGTGGCAGCAAGCAAACTGGACCCATACTTCCCATGTCCTGAAGTAACAAATAAATAAATACCCTGCTGTAAATTTGGACTGTCTATACATTTTCAAAATATTTTTTGCCGGCTCTGGGCTTATACTGCAGTGGAGTAAATGTTTGTAAAAGGCTCATGGCAAGAAAAAAAATCAAAACTCACTTCTGAGGTGGTAGCCAAGAAGAAAGCAAATAAATTACAAAAGATCAGAGCAACTGAAGTAAGCAAATTTAAGTTTTGAAATTTTGTTTTGAAAGCCAGTAATTCTAATAGGGTCGGGGTAAATATTGATCATTCAACCAGGCTATGCAGAAAATCAGCTTCCCATCAAGGATGATAAATTAAATTACCTAAACACAGAATGAAATAAAAAGGAAATTTTTAGACTTGGTAGCCAGGAAAGAGCCTTTGTCAGATTTTTTTATACTGTGAAATAATATCCAAGAGAAATGGTAGAATTTACTTGAAACATTTTAAAAAATTACACTAGCAAATGCATTAGAAAAGGTACTACAGAAAACCACCCTGCAATGCCTAGGAGTGCTCCAGGTGACCTTCTGTAATAGAACTTCTCCATTACTGTTTTGCTTCTGCCTTTCTGAGCCTGTGTATATAAGCCCATGTATATTTTGCTTTGACCCTTAAATGAGATTGCATGATATATATCAACTGTTGGAGAAAGATATTGCTAATGTGAGGTGATCTTCAGTGTCCTTTTGTCATTATACATGGAAGAAAAAGGAACCAAATTAATTGTTTCATTTCATTTTTATTCAGTATCCTTTAATATATTTTCATGTTTGGAATTCCAATTTCTTCCAGTTCACTCTGCATACAGTGCTGGAAAAGCCCTTTCTTGTATTTCTTAATATTCTTGAAGGATCTAAGGAAATTACAGAATTTAACAGCTTTACTTCAAAAATCCATGTAAGATCTGCAATGACGATCATAAGCTGCATGGTCATACTGGACAAATTGTCTGAGAGTTTAGAGAATTTACTTATATTAACATCTGGAATATAAAGTAGATAAAGCCCATCAGAGAGTTTGAAATGTTCCATTCATCAGTAAATCCATTATACTGTAAAAAACCACATTGACCTTTTACCAGTTATGACAAAAGTTTCCATTAACCAAGGTTTAAAGAACCTCTGTTTTTTCCAAGCCTTTTAATATTTAGATGAACTCTGGAGATTGAAAAGATTTGGATTAAACTGTGCAGTCAGCAATCTGAGTGAATCTCATACTGAAGTCAGTTACATCTGTTGGATGCATATAAAGAGGGGAAAAAAGTTTTGCTTAGGTTTTTTTGGTTTTTTTCCCTGAAGTTCTTAACCCCATACTTATTAAAGGAAGTTCGCTGAGTTGCTGCTGATAGGAAGTGGCAGGTAGCAAGCAGGTGAGAACTCTGGACATCCACTGTGTCTAATTCCTGTCCCTTCTGAGTCTCCACAAGGATGAGTTTCATGTTGGGAATAACTCCAAAGGCTTGGTCTGGAGCAGATGCAGGCACACAGATGTGTGTCTGTTGAATTGGCTAGTTTATGGTGCCTGATTTTAGGCTGACGGTGGCTGTTCATGCCAGCTTTCTACCAGGTGGGAGAGAGGACACACAGTGCCTGCTGTGGTATAAGACCTTTATAGACAGTGCTAATCCATAAAAAATGTTTCTCCTGTTTGAACCAGGAAGGAGTCTGTGTGCTACATGGAGATGTCCTTTTGAATCTGGAATCAAATGACCAAAACCCGGTTTTGTCGTATCATCAAACCACAGCCTGCCCTCTGGCAGGCTTCAGATTTGCTTCATGCCCTTCAGGTAGCTGGGATGGGCAAGTCCTGAGGGCAGGAGCAGCTGATGTCCCGAGAGAGGGACCTCACTGCCCTAGCCATGACAGCAGCCTAAGAAGACATGACTGAATGCCAGGGGCATGAACAAGACCAAACGAAGCCCTCTGTGTGACTCAGCTGCATGTGATCCCTGTTTTAGCATGTCTTCCTCTGCTGCCTTTAAACTACTGTTCTCATTACCCAGCTCTGCACCCGGGATCAGGAAGTCTCTGAACCTCAGACTACCGGAAGCCACAAGAATACTCCCAAGAAGTATCACTGCAGCAGATGTTACTCTCCCCCACCACCTACTATTGGCTTTGGTCAGAGCCAAATAGAGGGAGTTTAGTCCACTCACTCCAGCTGTGTCTGTGTTTTGCAGCCTGGAGCAGTGTTTCACCAAGGTCAGAAGGCTCAGCCTGTCCTACCTCTCAGCTGAATCCTGCAGCATTCAGTCTTCCTCCAGATGCAAGCAGCTGTTTTTCACAAAACCCCTTTAATTACAGGTTTTTAGTATGAGGTTCTGACTCTCCTTAGTGACCCCCTAATAAAAGAGTTGTGCAAGGTGAGCTCTCTGTATTCCTGTATTTTGTCTGTACATGTAATTACAAATCAATCAGAAGTTGTCCTATGTGAAACAATTATTTTGCAGGATCTGCCCTTTAGCTTGCATCTTTGCTTTTTTTTTTCTTTTGGCACATTGTTTTTTTGGTAGGCATTGACAGGCACAGTGTAACAAGCCTATCACTTGGTTACACTGAGATTTATCCTCGCATTCTCTGAAAGTATCATCGCAATTGGGGGAAGGCACCATCAGAAGAAGGTCAGCCATGTCCAGAGGGCTTTGAGGGGTGGGGAACTTCCCTCAGACAGTGATCTTGAAAGGAAAGTTGCCAAGTTGTGGGGATCTCTTTTGGTGACATATCCTCCAGCTTGTTCTTGTGATTAGATCCTTAGGAAGCTACCAGACATTTCCAAATGTCAGGAAAAAATCCAAATTTCAGTACGGCAAAAGAGAAACAGCAGTTTGCAGCAGCTCAGATACATTCACAGACCCAGGCATCAGTGCACAGAGCACTTGAAGCCTCAGAAAGTTCACCATAAGAAAAGCTAAAGTTGCCATGTGTTTGCTATGAAGGAGAATGGGTTTCCTTAAGGTAAGTGAAGTCGCACAGGTTGCAATGGTGAATGCATCCTAAGAGATCTCAGTGAGGGCTTCCGAGTCCCTGTTCTTTCCCTGAGCACTGGATCTGTTACCTCAGAGGTGCTTTCACACATGGAGAGTGCTAGGGACCTCGAGGCAGTTCCACTGCACTGAATGGCTCAATGTGAAGCAGCAGTCAAAGGCTGCCAGCTGTAGTAGGAAGTATGGCTTCTTAAGAAATATGACAAACTTTCCTTCACTGCAGAATTAATGGAGGAATCTTTCTCTACAGAGAGACAACATCAAACCAATGGGACTGCATATAAGTGAGGAAGAAAAAGTAGCACCAAGCCAGCCAACACATTTTACTACTCCTGGCAGGATGGTCACTGGCTCCCAGGAGGCAGTGGGAGTCAGAGGCTGTGCTGTGAAGATCAGTGGTGGCCTCAGCATAAACTTTTTCTAAAAAATTTCTAATGCATGTTTTTGTGATCCACAACTCTGCAAAAGTTTATGGATGTACTAAAAAGCTCACTGAAATAGACACTTAATCTATGCTTAAATTAAGACTTTTTTTCCAGAGGGCTTTTACAGAATGTCGGTACTATGTGTGACACTTCATCTCTTCACAAATCGCCCACAGAGCAGAGAACCTTGGAGATGTTTTACTACACTGCCTCTGAGCAGTCATATTGTGCACAGAGCTGTATCACCACAGCGGTTGGTGGTGAAGCCCATAGGATTTTTTTCTTGTGTCCATCCAGTAATTTTGCATGCCAGCAGGACGGCAATAGTTTATGGTCACTGTCTAAACAGTGTGATATTTCTTCAAGCCCCTCCCTGTTCTTAAGAAAAAATACTAACAAACAAATGGGTCATGGATGAGAACTCTGGTCAAGCAGTTTGTCAGGTCTTCAGGGCAAACTGCTTTTGGCCACCCTGCACCTTGGGGAGTAGATTGGGCCAGTTGTTCCACCAGGATGAGCCACAGCCGAGCAGAGCAGGGAGCGCAGAGCAGTCGCCCCCTCTCCCAGTGCCCAGTCCCAGCTGTCCCTGTGTTGGCCCTCAGCCCCTGCAGCGACACGGAGGGGCCGGGCAAGTGCAGTGGCTTGTGTATTGCCCCCGACTTAGGAAGAACGCTTGCTTGTAGCCTAAAGGTGTGACTATGCCACAGTACACCGAGTGCTTCTTTGTGATGGTTTGGGTGTGCTACAGCTACTGCTGGTTGTTGCCCAACAGTAATGACAGGAAAAGCAAACAGCAGGTAGAATTTGACAGTGGGATCCACACCCAGCCGTATAATATTAATCCGGATGTCTGATTTCCACTGAATCCTACTGTTAACACAGCCTGTTAGCACCTCCACTAACTGCTTATGGAAAGAAAACTGAGCCAAGCAGACATGCCACCAATAATGCATGAACTGGATGAGGAGAAAAAATGTATAAGGATGACAGCAATGTGCTGTCCCACCACATTGAAATCCAGCTTCACTTTGAGGCTCTTGTCCTTCCTGTACTGGGGTGGACAGCATGGATAAGGTGTGCAGGGCTGGCGGGAGTGAGGCCTCTCTACAGAGGGACAGTGGTGCTCAAAGCAGGAGCCAGGCACCCTGTGCAGAGGCACTTCATTAACACAGCATCAGAGAATCCATTGAAAAAGACCTTTAAGACCACTGATTCTGTTAACCCAGCACTGCCAAGTTCACCACTGAACCGTGTTCTCAAGTGCCACATCTGCATATCTTTTATACCTCCAGGGACGGTGATTTCACCTGGGGCAGCCTGTTCCAATGCTTCACCACAATCCAGTGAAGAATTTTTTTCCTAAAATCCAATCTAAACGTTCCCTGGCATTGTCCATACACTAAGTCTTATCATCGGGGTGTGCTGTTGCATTTCCCTCTTCCTGGTGTGTATTAGTTCCTTTTAAAGGCCAGAAGACACGATCCAAACAGCTTCAAAAGAGCGAGGCCGGTGCTCCCTCTTTCCCGAGGGAAGAACGGCAAATGCCTTATCTCACACTGCCTAGAGGCAGCCGTTCCTCCCCAGGGACACACCAACGAGGAGTAGTGATAAAATTAACGCTTTATTAACACCTGGCACTTCCTGCTTTTAACAAAAGCTTTAGAAATCGGGTGCTTGGGGTGGTTTATTTTTCGCTCTAACGAGCAGCAAGCGGCTGCCCGGCCCGAGGCGGGAGCCGGCAGCCAGAGATTCCCCGCGCCGGGCCCCCCATCCCCGCCGCGGGGCCGCTGCCAGCGGCCTCCCCCGGCTCCCGCGGCACCGCCCTCTCTCCGTTCCTCCCTCCCTGCCGCCGCTCCCCCGGACCCCGTGACGGCCCCGTCCCGCCCCGGCAGGCGGGAGCGCGGGGAGCGCCCGGTCCCGCTCGGCGCGGAGCAGCCATGGGCTCGGCGGTGCAGCCCCCGCCGCCGCCGGCGCTCGGGGAATGCGAGCGGGAAGCGGGGACGGCGGCCGCCCGGCACCGGCAGCGCCCGGAGGAGCAGGTGGGTGCCCACCCGTGAAGGGTCTGGGAGGGCGGGCCGCGGTTCCGGGGCTGCCCCCGCCGCCGGGCAACAACAGAAAAGCGGAGACGCTTTTTGACTCCTCCGCGTGGCATTCATTCCCGGTACAGCCCACCCGAGTGAGCCGCTCCCGGGTAACGCTCCATTGCGGCGGGGCTTATGCAACCTGCGTGGGGCTGCCCACGCGTGGTGCTGGAGTATCCCGCCAGTGGGCCGGCTGACCCTCGTTGTTCCCTCCGGGACGCTTAGTCTGCCTGGACGAAAATGGGAGCAGAGGTACAAGGGTAGTACCGGCACGGCATCCACACGTATCTCGCTGGAAATCCACGGGGTGCTCTTGCCATCCCCGGAATTCCCCCCAGTAGTTCAGCTCTTGTGTTCGTTCGTTTGAGTATTTTAAGCTTATAGTGTCTATATTAGTTAGGAAACGTAATATACTGTAGTTGGAGGAAAACACCAACTCTTTTTTTTTTTTTTTTGCCCTTTTTTCTGTGTGTCTGCTTCAGGATTTATATTTTTATGGCATGGAAGTGGGCTTTTTGCTTAGGAGCCGCTTCCCTATTGTTAGCTGTAAACTGCCTTTCCAGGCACTCTTTTGTTTTGCAGACAGCATCGTCCCCGTGTTTAGACAAAGGCAGTGCTCTTAATGCACCTTTATTGATGTTTCATTTAAAGGAAAGAAGAACACAACCTTTTTCATGCACAATAGTAGAATGCAATGATCTGCTCTGAAATGTACTAGCACTCATGATTGCACAGGGGCAAACAGAGCTGCGGGAGTGCATCCCTAAGTAATTTCCGGATGGTTTTGACTTTGTTAATCATTTTGGTTGAAAATTCTTATAAGATGCTCTGCACTTAACTACAAATGAGCCATGTCACAGCTGAAATAGTTTAATATTGGAAAGTGTCTGGTAGTACTTGCCTGACATTACATCTAGAAGTGGGACACTCTGAAAGATTCTGGTACTTGAGAGTTCACTTAGCCACATTTACATAAGTCAGGGCATCTTCTTGCCCCTTTCTCTAGAAAAGTGGGGCAGAGCAAAGCACATGCCTGAATGTAGGGTAAGGACAGATGCACCAAGGGAGGCTCAGAGTTCTCCCTGTGTCCATAAGCCCTCCTGCAGGATGTCACAGGATGCTAGTAAGGAATACTTGCTGGATCTACTTACTGTCCTCCCTGGAAAGAGAGGTTAAAAAGTTGCATCAGATCATGTCATGTTTTACTGTGCTCAAACTAGTTGTAATTCCTTGCCAAGGAGCTTTTCTCTGCTGTTTACAGCTGCTTCATAGCGATGGGTGTGTTGGTTTCAGCGGATGGTGCAGACTGAAGAGCTGCCTTCCAATGGTGCCTAAACACATTTTCAATTGAAACTGGTAAAGGTATTGCTTGGGTGGCCACAGCCACACTTGGCTGACAAACTGTCTTTCCACTTTTCTCAGGCACAGGTAGTGATCCTGGCCCTTTGTGACAAGTTAGGGTGTAACAATAGGATAGCAGAAATTTTAAATAGGCGACAAGGAAGAAGAAAATCCTTCCTCTTTATTGGGTATGTTTCACTGTCATAGCACAGACTAGTTTTTCTGTCCTCTGAAAAACTGCATACTCAGGTGCAGTCAGCTGGGAGAATAATAAACTAGATCTAGAAGTAAGCATTATCACTTGCCTTTATTTTATATACAGAGAGAATTTAAATATTGGACAAAATAACAGTAAAAATAATAATAATTGGATAAATAAGCAGTATTATTTTGGTTTTATGTGTAGGGAAGACGCAAGGATTTGGTGGTATCTATCCTTGCTGCAAACTTTGACAGAAAGTCCCAGATTCTCTTGTTCAAGAGAAGAACAAACTTGTAGCTTGGTTTGGAGGGGCTCCTGTGTCACCAATCTTTGTCACGCTCTCTATCTTTTTTGCTTTTGTGAGTGTGTTCAGTTTTCTCTCAAAATAATCACTTTCCCCTGCCCTTTTTGCTCTCATGGAGGACTTGTTGCTGACCTCTGCCGTTCCAATGGGCAGGGATCCTGTTTGCAGGCTAGGTCCTTATTGGAGTCTCTCGTGGAGGCCCAGCGCTGTCGCTGTGTTTGCTGAGGGTATTTGCACTGCTAACACAGACTCTGCTCCTCAGCCTGTGTTTTCCTGTTCCATGTTCTCTCCTGAACTAGAAATGTGTGCGTGACTTTAGTCATATGTGTGATGCAAAAGAACAGAGTCAAAATCTGCTTTGGTGTTGGTGTAAATTCTTATTTCTCTCATCTGGTGTGAAGTAAAGCCTGCATGAGAGAAAATCCTTTGGCCTTTTCTGAGAAGGACTGTTAGGTGAGGATCTGGGGCTTCAAACCTGGGTGTGATTTGGTTTTTCCCATTTCCTGCAAAGTAAACACAGTTTGTGTAAGATCATACCTTGTAACATAAAACTAAAAGAATACCTTCCTGACACGCAGGACCTAAGTAATAATGAGTACACCCTTTAATTTTTAATTTTTTTTAAGAACAAGTATTCTGTAGGAAATATGTCTATTTAATGCCAAACTCTCTGGCTTTAATTTTTTATTGAAGCTTGTTATTGTGTCAGCACAGGCACGTTTAATGAAATTACTGACAGGTACGTTTTTGAAAGAATGGAAGGATACGTAACTGTTATACATAGCCTTTGAAATTCATTATTGCAATAGACTGTAGAATTACCTACTTCTGTGATTAGATTTGAAAGCAGAACTGAATGATAATTTGATTTGTATCCTTTGTAGGTTTGCATGCAAAGGTAATTACACCTATTTTAGTCTTTGAAGCACTACAGGACCTGGTTAGTTTCTTCCACCTCTCCTCTATTGCAGTGCTGGGGTTCAGAAGCAGTAAATGAAGGCACCCAAAGATTCAGCTGCTCTTGAAGCCATGGGAGTAGGTTGCTGCTTTGCCCCTCAAGGTCACATTTTTTTCGTAACTGTTGATAGTTATTAGTCAGACACATAAATTGTCCTGTATTTTCAACATCACTAGAGGACCTCAAACCTCTTTCTCTAACCCACTTCCTAAAATAGGTTAGCCACTGTCACATTACTGCATTCTAATAAATCTCATCAATGCCTATAAATTAAACTATTAAATAAGAACAGAAAAGAGTGAGTGTGTATTAATAGAGGTTGATGCAGAAGTCCTGCTTTTGCATTGCCTTCATCCTGCACATGCCCTACAGCAGGACATGAGGTGCTGTTAGAGGGATGCACAGCACCGTGTCTGTCTCTGGGAATTTGAAGCCAAGCTGTGTGTCACCGTGGAGCTCCTGACAGCTGTGGCACTGTGGTTGCCTTCTGTACTGAGAACTGTGGGCAGTTCCCTGTCTGGGCAAGAATGGGGTTTAGGTCTTTGTAATCGAAGGCAATAAAAAAATTCCCAGTTGCTTCAGTGAGGCCAGGATCTCCACCACATGCTGGTTTAGGATACACAGATTCCACAGTGCTGTTCAAGTGTAAAACCAAGGCTTCTAGAAAATGTTTAAGTGCAGAGTTAATATGTACTATGTGTATTTGCAAGTAGATTCATTAGCATAGACTATCACCTTTTCATTAACCTGAGTTTGTAACCCTTTGGGATGTTTTATTATTATTTTGAACAGTATTTTATGGCTGTAAGTGGGGTATTTTATCTTCTAATGGATGCTTTCAGATTTAGAGGTGCTGTTACAAAAGGGCCTCGAGAATTGAGAACTTTGGTGAGGAGGTATGGGAATCCTAACTAAGTTCAAGCCCTGAACTTTTTAAATAACTTTACAGTATCACTAGTATTTCTCCAGGATAGGAAGGTTGAGCAGAAACAGTACTAGAGAATATATAAACAGAACTAGAGAAAATAGCAACAGGCCTGTGGTATGCCTTGTGTAAAATCTTCATTAGATTGTTGGGTGGTTCTGTGCTGTGTTTCTCAGAATGGTATCATTTCAGTCATAAGTCAGTAATGACCAAGAATGTTTTAAAGTACACTTGTATATGTGGGACTTGTAATGCCTAAGGCTGGAAACCTATTTCTAATTTATTCCACGCTGAGATAATCTGAAAATTGTAGGTTTCTCCTGCTCACATTTGTTGGAATTTGTTTCCAAAAGTAGTCATGCTTGACAAGTAGAACTTAATCCCAAATTTGTTCTGGCTCTACAAATAAATTAACTCTGTTACAGAGGTTCATAACTATAAAATAATAGATGATAATAACTTTCTTAAAAGCATTATTAAGTTTTCTGGAGCTTAATACCATCTGAAGAAAAAACCCAACCCTTCAAACATACCTGTAGCACATACTGTAGATAGGATGATATTTTCTGTTTGAATGATGGAAAGATCCCATTTTCTTAAAGAAAAAAAGTGTTCTGGAGATAGAAGCAAATAGAAATATCCTCTCTTTAAAAGCCAAGACTAACAGCTGTTGCTTTTCAGCAAGCCAGTGCGTTTGATACCACGCTGAATGTACGGGGATTGCGAACCTTTTTGCCGAGTCAAGCTGACCAGTTTTAGTGGGGGAACCTGATAAATGAAATCCAGTGGAAATTAAATGTTGCAGGTGTAATGAAAAAATGGATTAGACATTGCATTTGATCTAGTCTCTATGTAAAATTGCAGTCTGGATGGGATCAAGTTACAGGGACAGTAGCAGGAGCATAAGAAAGAGTGTAAACAGCATCCTAAGGTGGGGGAGAAAGGCAGTAGGTCTTGACATGGGGGCAGGCAGGTTTCCTCTCCCATGGACCCTCCTGTGCCAGGTTCCTGTCTTTCACACTTTCTTACTGGTGCTGTATTAGAGGGGAATGTACTCCCGAAATTATGGGACATTTTTTGTGTTTATTAAGGGAAACCTCTATGCTTTTTGAAGCTGTCTCTGTTCCAGCTATACACAAGTTAAAGTATCTGGGAAAGCCTTTTCATCTCTAACGCAAAACTCCTGGTATTTCAGAGTTTGTTCCAGCAACTGTTGATTCTAAACTTGAGTTGCTGTAAAAGCTGACTAAAGGGAATCCGGCGCTGTTGCTTTTTTTATGTTGTTGCTTGTTTCTATAGAAACATCTTGTCTCAATTTTATAAATGATTTCTAGATTCTTGCTGTAAAATGCATGTTAACCCAATCTTTGGTTGGCAATCTTTTGTTTCAACTTCCTCTAAGTATGTCACTTTTATTGGTAGCTGCTGTAAAGCACTTTTGGTATTAAGAATTTTTCTAGTTTTCTTTCATTTGCTTCTTTTTCTCAGAAGAAGATGAAGTTAAAATTAGGTTTTTTTCTGTCTTGTTTTTCATTTGGAATTGAGGTGGTTTTTTTTTCTCATTTCCAAATCTATTGATCTCTTCATAGTTAAATATCAGATTAAAATTAGCCTAGAGAAACAAACCTGGTTCATTGTTGTTGATGGTTTTTTTTCCTCTCCAGACAGCTGAAATTAATTTTGTTATCTTTATAGTCTGTTGGCAGAATATCAAGATCTTTTTACTGCTTACATTTACAAGGTTAAATACTAATTGTTAGTTTTATGCTAGCAAAGGGTGCAAAGGGATAGCAGTTGGTCTCTTTCTGTAGTAAAGAGGAGGAAAATTAGAAACATTTCCAATAAAATCATTTGCTCTTCTTGGGCAAATTTCACTTTCTTTTAATTAAGCGTAAGATGTCTTTTAAGTACAAGAAAGCAGGGTGAGATCCTGATCAGGTGCCAGGTGTTACTAGTAACGAAACTGTTCTGCATATGTGGAGGAGCAGGAGGCAGAAAGGCGGCACCCACCGGGCCAGTGCGTCAGCAGGGTTTGTGCTGGTGCCCCGCAATGGGGTGACGCTGTGGTCCCACAGAGGGGAGGCCACCAGCTGGGAACCTGCTCGTGGCTGCAAATCTCCAGAGCCTGTCCATGGCAATGCTCTGGGTGGTCCTATGGCTGAGTACCGGCGAGATTGGATCGTTCCTTCCCTCAGGACTTCCGTGGCTGGCTACCCAACTACTAAATATTTGTAGCTGTGTGTTGGCTGGGGTTTCCCTATCTGCACCCAGCAGAAGTCGACCTCTTATTCTGGAGGGGAGGGAACTTGTGATTTCTTCCATCCTGGTCACTATCATATGCTTGCTTTCCTCTCTTTTTTTTTTTTTTTTTGGGACCAAAGAGGGGTCCCAAAGTCTTTTCAGTTTTAGTTTCCATCTTCTAAAAAAGATAACTCTGAGGCACTCTCTTCTGAACATTAACGTCCCAACTTACTGAAAAATACTCCGATGTTTTTGAAAGTAAGCTTGTTCTTCAAGTCATATCTCGCTGGCTTTTTTGACATTTAGGTGTCTGTGGGCTTCAGATAGCAAGCACACCACCTGTTCCCTGGAGTAAAAATAACCACAGCTGGAGTAAAATAGATAGTGAGCAGTTAAATACTGCAGGGAAAACGTCTTACTTGGAAAAAAAAAATGAAATGTGCAGATAGGCATGTAAATGTGATATCCCTGCATTTCTTTATTAGAAGGTTGGGGGTTTTTTGACATCTCATTCAGAAGTCATCCCTGCATTCTTTATTACAGGACGTTTTTTGACATTTCATTCAGATGTGATTAAACGTGTGCTTGCTATGGAACTCAAAAGGGATTTCTTTTCTATATAACGTAAAAATAATTCTCTTAAATATGTCATTCCTTTTCTTTCTTTTATAACTGTGTATGTGAATTGTGATCTGAGGTGTGTCGAACAATTTGGAGACACTGCTGCTTTTCTGTGTTGGAGGTAAACATTGTGTATACCTTTGTGCCCTCTCCCATTGCCTTCTTTGCCCAGCAGCACTTTGTTGACTGTAAAATCATAAGCTTTTGCACCGAGAGTAGTCATTTTCCCAATTCCTTGGCCTTTTCTCCTCCATTGTTGGAGTTCAGTGTTTGTCTAATGCCCTTTCAGGCAGTTGGTGCAAGAAAAGAGGCAATTAGAGACTTGTACTCAGTCTGGTGCTGTTGTTAAGTCTGTGGTGAGAATTTTTCAGGTTGTTTGCGCAAGAGAAGACTGTTGAGGTTTCTTCTATTCATTAGTCATGACAAAATAGAAGAATGCTACTTGGTTTGCTTTAATGGATCTTGTACCTTCAGAGTGGTTGAATGTTTTTTTTTTTTAACAAAACATCCTGAATCTTCATGTGGAGCAGCTTCCTTATGTTCATCTATTCCTTCCTCCCACAGAACAAAGGCTCTTGAACTTTATGCAATTATTTCACTCCAGTCAGTTACTTGGGATTTTTTTGCACACACACACAAAAATCCCAAACTAAACACGCCCCCTCAAGATTCTTAAACTAAGTGTGGAAAACTATGGATCAAGCTGCTGCTTCAGCAGATGAAATGCCTGGAAAACAATAACTATACCTGTTCTTCACACAGCCACATCAGAGGTGAGGTTACAGAACTGAAACATGTGGTTACTTTAGAACTGTTCAATCCTCCCAGCAGAAAAAATAAATGTTAAATCTGTGCTCCCATACTATTTTTGATTAGCCACAAGAAAATAATTTCCCAAGTGTGTAGGGTAATTTTGTGTCCCTCTTGGATCCATTTGTGTTCTGCATCCTCCAAGAGCTTGGCAGACTTTCTTGGTGTGATCTGTAAATGGTCAGGTGCAGGAACTGTGTGCTCTCAGCAGTTTGAGGGGAAAAGACCATAAACTGGCTACATTACACGTAGGAGATGCAGACAGGGATCAGTCGTAGGCCACTGTGAGAAGTTCAGGGCTAACTTTATCCTTCTCTCCTAGGGAATAGCATATGACTCACTGCAAAGATGGCTTCTTTCTGAGGGGAGGATGTTCTGATGGGATCTCATGTTTCACTGCCTGGTCAAAGCACCCTTTGATAGGAAGGGGATAAGCAAGAAGAAGATTGTCCTGTCAGACTGGTGTGGAGCAGCCTCTGCTCGTGACGTACCATGTGTTTTCCTGAGGTTAGGAAGCAGTGAGTTTCAGTGAATGTGTGGAAATTTGCCATAAGCTGGGGTAGTTAGTGGAGAGAACACAGGGAATTTTGTGTGTTGTGTTGATGACAAACATAACTGAAAAAACCACAACCGGATGTTAATTGGGTTCAGAGGGATGAGTAGGACTTTACCTTCTTTGTTGTTTTAAAGCTAGTCAAAGAAAAGGTTTGATTACATGGGGGATTTTCTTTCAGAAGCACTTCAGGGATGTAGGAGCATCAGCTGTTCTGGAAGCAGACAGAACTTGGCACTTAATAGCTCCTCTGTGACCTCTTTGTAGAGTTTCATTCTGAAAAGAGATAATTTTGTGGCATCCTGCATCACATCTGTGAGGGCCTGTCATGGTTCTCCTTGAAGCATCAAAGCCCCTAAGCCATTTGGCCATTAACAGAGGGGAAAATTTAGTCCCAGGTTTCAGTATAAAAGTTTTTCAGCGTTTGTGTCTTGGAGTTCTGAGTTTCTGCCAGTAAACAGGGGGAGACAGCAGAATGTGGCTTTGCTGATGAAAATGTGCTGTTTTGAATAGGGAGGGAAATTTTACAATACCAAACATCTGAAAAGACTGGAGGAAATGAGGTGATTGATGGGAACCTGCAGGTACCAATGGGTTTGTGAAGAACATTCTTTGTGCTGAGCAGTGCTTTTTGTTCTGTATGATAACGCTGGTTTTAACTTTAAATAATTTAAAATAAAAAATGAGAAACCAAATACGAAATTGAATATGGCATGCTGCAAGCTCTGGAGCCCCCAGCACAACAAAGACATGGACCTGCTGGAATGAGTCCAGAAGAGGGCCGTGAGGATGCTCAGAGATGCATGAAGCTGCACCTCTCCTGTTAAGACCGGCTGAGAGAGTTAGGGCTGTTCAGCCTGGAGAAGAGAAAGCTCCAGGGAGCCATTATAGCACTTTCCAGTGACTAAAAGGAGAGAACTGGAGAGGGACTTTTTACAGGGACATGTAGGAATAGGACATGAGGGAATGGTTTCAAACTGACAGAGATTTAGACTAGGTCATCCCAGTAAGTCTAAAATAAAATTATATTGATGTAAAATTAATTTAAATTACAGTAAGAAGTAATTCATTACAGTAATTTGATAAGAAACATTAGGTTAGGAAGCAAATGCAATCAGCATTTCTAATACGTTCTGGTTTAGACTTACTCACTTAGGAAAGCCTCATTCTCCTTTTTCCTTCAGGAATAATATCATATGTGTATGTCTGGTGAGTGTCTTTAAGCCAGTTGGAGGAAGAGGGGAATAGAATGTTTGTCTGGGAGGCAGTGCTGCTATTTCTCTCTTTTCGGGGGATATTTTGTGCATGTATTAATCTATATCCATCTAGATCTCTGACTGCACTGCTGTTCCCCAGTCTCTCTGAATTTATCACTCTGGTGTTTCAAAGAGTGAAGAAAGGTGAACAAATGAGTGCAGATGAAGTGGCCCTCTCTTACATTCCCGCCTGAACTGTAGCAGATGAAGTCTGGGAGTGCCCCCTGCATGGCACCTGTTATTATGAGGAGAAGAGCAGCTGGGAAAGGCCTGGAGAGCATGTTTTTTCTGGGGCTACTGCAGATCAAGAAATTCCCTCTTCTCCCTCTTGATATGCAATTGATTCTTACAAGTTATGAAGCCTAGGCTGGGTTGTTGATTTTTAAAACTAGCAACTTTGAAACAGACACTTCTGCTTTTAAAGGAGGAAGCTCTGGTTTTGCAGAGGCAAGGGGGTGCAGCTGCTCGGAATGGATGCATTTCTCTCTCCACGTTTTGTCTGTTATGGTAGTGTCTGTGTAGCTTCAGGCTGATTCAGCAAGATTAGTATGAAAATAGCCCTATGAAAATAGTTCACTAAAAACTAAGGAGTCAGCTGGGAACTGTGTGTTTGCTGAAGACGGCCAATTCTAAAATTGTTTAGAAAAGTATTTTTTGGTGGAAGAAAAAAAAAGAATGATTTGGTTCTGAGGTTATGATTTGAGAGCTATGGCACATATATGGGACTGCATGCCATTTTACTGTTGCCCTGAAAGTTAGCATTCTAGCTGCAATGTTAAAGCTTATTTATTATTTCTTAGCAGTTTGGAGTATTGTAGCATTACTGGCATTTGCCCTAAAGGTTCTGTTTTAACTACACCTCTGAAGAAATGTATTTGTCCAGCATGTGAAATACTATGCAATAGTAAAGAAAAATATGCCATCAGTGTTTCATGAGTGATCATCTGTTCTCAGCTTGACTTGCTTTTTTCTGAGTTGCCTGAAGCAAGATATACTTAGCCTGAATTAACTGAAGCAGACTTTGAAGTCTTGAGAATTTCCATGATGATTTTGAAAGGTTTTGTAAGCTGTTGAAAAATATTTGGAAAAATAACTAGACACGTGTTCTGTAATTAAACATACACTAGTCAGTCTCTGTGCCTGGCAGCTCTGTGTGTGTAATCCTTTTAGAATCCATGAATCTACCCTTGTTTGAGAAGGAGAGGGAGGGGTAATGAAAAATCAAAAATACCTGGACAGCCTAAGTGAGATGGAATTTA
Source organism: Nicator chloris (assembly GCA_013400495.1). Classification (NCBI taxonomy): domain Eukaryota; kingdom Metazoa; phylum Chordata; class Aves; order Passeriformes; family Pycnonotidae; genus Nicator; species Nicator chloris. The sequence continues at coordinate 113,573 of WAAE01018472.1, read as the reverse complement.
CTATGTTTACCTTGTTTAAGAGACAGTGTGCAACTTCTTGCTGTTAGCTATCAAAGCAAGCGGGGCTGCGAGCGCAATCGCGTGTCCTGCGGCTGCCTCATACCAGGAAGGACATTGCTGGCATGGACACGTGTGGCTGATCCTGCTTAGCCTGGTGGGAGATGCAGGGGAGCTTGCAGACCTGTGACTGCTGCCAGCCTCCTGGCCAGTGCTGCACTTGCTCTGTGCAAGGGCTTCCAGGACCTTGCTGAGCACCACTGACAAGCCAGGGACGGAGAAGTGATGTGTATGTTTTCCCCCTGCTGGCTGCCCTGGCCATGGCTTGAAAATGTGTTGGTTTCTGAGCTGTACTCTCAGAAATGGTCTCTGCACCGCTTGACATGAGCTGTGCTCTGATCCCCTCCACCATCATCTGTCACATGCTCCCTCTGGTCTCTGCATGCAGGAAGCAAATAAATGTATTTTCCCTTCCCAGCACATCCCTTCTCTTTTCCCCTAGTTGTTGTGATCAGCGTACACTTAGGCTATCTCTTTGTCTCCCTGTGCTCTTTGGGAATGAAGGGATAAGAGTTCCCTTGTGTTGCCAGCCCCACTGAGTTTACATGCGCTCACTATTCCTGCTTTTCCGAAAGAGACTGATCTTGAAATGTTGAGATTATCGATGAGCGAATGTTTCTTTGAATTAAGTTGAATTAAATACAGCACAGGTAGATTCAAAATGCTGAAGGAGATGCAGTAAGGCAGAGAAAACAACCTGGGCCTGCGAAGTGGGCTGAAAAGAGGCAAGGGGATGTCTGTCTGTACATAACCTCCAGTACTGCAGTTCTCCCCTCTCAGGCTCTTCAGTAGAACCACAGAAAGAACAAACAGAATATTAGTTATGCATTAGTTATGAACACATTACTATTTAGGCTTCATGCACCTGTCCCTTTATGGGATTCAGTACTGAAGCTCTAAACCAGAGTCTTTATGAATAAGTAAATTTAAAAAAAAATCCAGGTACTTTCAGCTGAGGGACAGGGGTTTTGTTGGGGTTTTTTCTCAGTAGCAGCTGTAGAGCTTTACCCAGAGCATTCAGCCAGCGGGTTCTGCATGGTGTCCTAAAGTCTGACCCAGAAAAACAATATTGGCTTCCTTTGGTCTTTGCTGGATGTTTTTCTGTAAGAATGGTAATTCACTTTCTTATTTGCTCTCTAATGGAGAGCCTTACACTGGTGTGAAAGGGAATTCGTTTCTCTTCCAAGACCATGCCATGGAACAAGGGATGCAGAATATCATTCATCCTTGAAGATGGAACATGTTTGCTTTGAATCTGGGAGTAGACTAATTGCACATAGAGCTTGTGGCCAATTTGTAGGAGCAATTGATCAGTCGCCTGAATTATTTATGAGTACCTGCATGTGTTTTCACTGCTGCCTAACGGAAGCATTAGAAGACTCATGTTCATCATCTTGAAAACATGTTTGCCCTGTCATATCCAAACACAAGGCAATAAGGTTTTGTGCAAAGAATCTCTGGACACTGGGGAAGAGAGATGGGATCTCAAGCTCTAATCTAGTTACAATTTACATGTTTACATGAAAATTCATGTTTTCTGCAGTGATATTAACCTATGGCATCTTCATTTAAAGACAGACCTCTGCCTTCCTGTGCATTTGCTCTGCCATTTTTTATTTCACAAAAAGTCCTGAACTTGTTTCTCCTTCCCTTTGCTTTTTTATACCACCACTTTGCATCTGTGCAGTCCTTGGGTCTGTCTTCCTTTGCCTGACTTGTATGGCTTCCTACACCAACATCAGGATAGACGTTTGTCACTTTCCTGGTCCGATCCAGTGCCCTTCTTTTCAGCAGTGATTAGTAGCTCTTCAGTTCCCTGGGCTTCAGTGCAAAATACTTCATAGTTCATGTTTAATAGTTTGATATCATTCTCGTAGTTCTGGAGATGTTCTGGAAATAATTCAGCCAAATCCCCTCCCTGAAATTAGAGGCATCTCATTCCATTGTGGTTGCCCTGACAACCACTGGCAGGTTGCACAGACAGGTAAGATGTATGACCTGCAGGAGAGCTTCACACCTCCTCTAGAGTGGCATCTGGAGGGGAGGGAGGCTGTCATATTTGTAGTACCACTTCAGATGTCTCAGGTTTGGACAGATGACATCCTTAGCATTGTACCAAGGTCACAAGCTATGTAGTATTTTCAATCTCTTGATTTAAGGAGTAGATTTATTGCATGTGTATCTTAGTTTTATGCATTCAGATAGAAACAGATGAGAGACTTGTTCAGAATCACAGTAATAAAATTGTACAACGTATTTACTCTTTTTATCTTCCATCTGCAGGTCCACCAAGAACAAAGGAACCACACCACGGAACCTGTGATAGATGACTATAAAAAGATGGGGACTCTCTTTGGAGAACTAAACAAAAGCCTTATCAGAATAGGCTTCACAAGGATGTACTTTGGAGAACGGATAGTAGAACCTGTAATAATTATATTCTTCTGGGTTATGCTCTGGTTTCTTGGCCTACAAGCTCTTGGACTGGTGGCTGTTCTGTGCCTTGTCATTATTTATGTACAACAGTAAAATTTTATAGATACAATTTGGATTATGTATTTCAACACTGTCACTATGTCAGTGGAGTTATGCGTTTTAAGTAAATGGGTGGTATATCAAAAGCTGCAATGCTTCAAATTGCTGAACTTCTGATGAGGGGGACTAAAATTACATTTTAAGCCAAATCAGCAGTGCCCTACTACATCTTTTAGGGGAAGGAAAGGAGATGTTTGTAATATAGTGGTGTGAAATGTAATGTTTTCTGTGCTCTTGGGGCCTTAGCCAAAGGATTGGCTTTTCATTTTCCTCTCCCCTCTCCCCAAGTTCTTGCTTTGTATAGTGAAAATTTCTTGTCTGGTTTTAAGAGGACACTTGATGTGAGTGTTCTGTTTCAGTGTTGTGGGGGGCTCATGTGCTGTTTGTTCCCTGAATCTGCATAATTTGTTAGTGTTTTACTGAAAATCTAAATCTGCACAAGGGAGGTTTGGTAACAAACCTGCAGTGATGAACATTCATAAGATGAATACAATTTCCAGACACAAAAGCAACTTTGGTTGGTGTAGTTTGTAGTAAGCTCTCCCCTAGGAAACAAGCTGTACCAGCAAAATGCCCTTATACTGTGAGTGACTTCACACAAGACTTGAGCTGTTGTTTAGGAGAAATTGCAGTCCTATGTTGGCCAAGGGATCTCATGTAGCACTGCCTTGTTTTTTGGAAATGTACTCAGCTCCTGCTGCTATTTTTCTTTCTTTATTTTTTGTACTTGCTCTTTTCCCCAGCCCTCCTTCTCAAGATAAATATTTGGATAATTCATGGAGTTTGTAGGTAGTTCCAGCTGCAGTGTTGGACACTTGCCATTCCAGACAGCAGTGCTAGAATGATGTCTGCATCCTCTGGGTGATGTGAGAAGTGGCTGAACAACCAGATATCAGAACAGATCTCTCAATGCTTCCCACATTTGCTGCAGTGTGGGCCCACACAAGCTAAAGGTTTGTGCACCTAAGCAAACTGGACCTGTTTCCTCATGCAAGGCAAGAATGGAGTTGAAACCAGGTGGTCATTTTATTTAGTACTCTTAGCTGGTAGTCTTTATTTAGTAGTCTTAACATACTAGGCAGCAAAAATGCCTACCTATAGGTATTTGTCATGGGCCACACAACCTAAAGAATAGGTTCTATAGATCCAGGAGTGGGTGCAAAATTCACTCAGCTCCCCAGGAGCCACCCCAGGGGTGTGTGGGGTATTTGCAAGTTTTCTTCTCGTGAAGAAAAATGAGACAGAATCTTTACTACTTTTACTTTACTACTACTGCTAAATAGGCTACCAATTTAATATTTGCTGTATATTTCTTTTAGCAAGAAACTTAATTGCAAAATTGGCTTCATCTGTGGTAGAGGGAAATTACGTATTTGCTCAGAGATGTAATAGGAGATGTGAAATTTACAGAAAATTACTTAATCTTTTGCAGTGATTTTTTCCCTCAATGTTTTTACAACAATACATTAGTTGAAGATGCTGTCTTATTCCAAGACTTTAAGTTAAGGGAGAATCTAGTCCTGCAACTGGATTCTCAAGTCCAGCTTTATGCATGGATCGTTTTGTCTGTTAGGCTCTGCTTCCAGGACTCCTGGCTGTACTTCTTAGAGACTTTCCTGTTAGGGAAATAATTGTTATATAAGGCAGCGAACATGAAAGCCCAGCTCCTCTAGACTCTTTTGTACTGAAATGCCATCTCTAGACATGTCTCTGTGTTTTTCTAATGAACAAGTAGTATCCTTCTGAAGAGGCAGGTCACCTCTCTGGATCTTCAGATGACCCTGCATGTGGATTCAAGAGGCTCTGCTAAACCAGCAGGACTGCAGGGCACTGGGAGTGAGGCCCAGCTGTGTAGTTAGATGGAAACCTGTGTTGATTGGCACCTGGTTAAATAGTTATGCTGGTGGCAGGGAAACACTGGACAGCAAAAGGTGTTTCTGGATATGGGAGGTTTTGTTGTTCACAACTTGAAGTCCCAAAGCAAACAGCAAGTACAGGCTGAGCTCAGAACCAGGAGCTCTATACTCAAAAGTGCCTAGGAGTAAGGTTTGGGTTTGTTTCAAGTCCTCTAGAAGGAGAACATCTGTTTACATCCTTGTGTATTTGTATAGACAGAATGATGGGGTTATGTGTATTCTCCTCCTGTATAAGGGCTGTGTTACAAAAGCATCCTGTTGTTAAAGGTAAAAAAAAACAAACAAAAAAATCCTTTCTTTCTTCCCACAATGCAGTTACTGTACAAAGGATCTCATCTAATTCCTTTCATCCCATAGGAAAAAGTGTGTCTGTGATAGCCTTGTTGCAGTAGTTCTCGTGTGTAAAGACACTGTGCTGTGAGGTGGCATGTGGTATTTCCTTGAAGTGGTGATTTTGCTCTGTACATAAGGAAGGGGAACAGTGAACCACGGGTATGACCAAGAGCTTCAGTGAGGACATTGTTTACATGCATGTGACCTTTCAGTATGAGCAGAACTGTGACTGTTGCACTCATGAATTCAGTTCAGTAGCTCGATGTTCATGTTTGTGTACATGTACTCTCTGCGGAAAGGTAGGGTAGCTTTGGGACTGAGATTGTGTTTAGTAAATGTCTTAGATGGTTTTTCTTAAGGGTAACTATGTCTTGTCCTTTATAGAAGTTCTGCATTTTTAAATACCTGAAAAAATAGTGCTAGTGGTGTAAGGTTACTGAAAATGGAAAAAGAAGAATGCATTNGTCTTGTCCTTTATAGAAGTTCTGCATTTTTAAATACCTGAAAAAATAGTGCTAGTGGTGTAAGGTTACTGAAAATGGAAAAAGAAGAATGCATTGCATGGATGATCCCCCTCTCCTGTTTGGTTTCATACATTCCCTTGTATCAAACAATTTGTACTGAAGCATCTGTCCTAATTTTGTGCTATTACTGTACTATCTCCCTCTCATTTGCAGTGAAGGCAGGAGGAGCTGAAGAAAAAGGGGAACTGGGATAGAATGAGACATAAAGAATGGAACGTGGAATACAGTGAAACAATGTGTATATGTGTCCAAAGAAATCTGATCATAAGTGTGTGCCAAAAGTGATGGGGAAATGGATGAACAGTCCTTGCTTGTGTTCTTTATTCCATCCAAGCATAGTAGGAAGGCAAAGGAAGCACAAAATGTTCAAAGGATGTCTCTAGCTAAAAAAGCAGGAGGTTAATTTTAAAAAAGAAAAAGACAATTTCGCTGTTGTCTATATAGTAAAAATTGATAATGTTATTTATGCTGTTACATATTATTATGATGATGATGATGATTGATAGAACTGAAAGCACCTTTATGCGTCTCTGTGTAGGATTGTATGAAAGAATTATGTCCCTTAAATCTGTGTTGAACAACAACAAACAATATAATTCCTTTTGGTCAGTGTGCCATTGCAAGCATTGTACATAACCTCCATTTTTTAAGGGATGGACTCCTCAGTACTGTTTCACACCTGCCAAATGCGTAAATGATTGAAATAATGTGTACAGAGAAGCTCTACAGGAGAATCTTGGAGAACCCTGTTTGCACTGAAACATCATCACATCAAAACCGTCCATCTAAAAAGGAAAAATCATGTTTCTTAAAAACTCTGTATTGAATGAATCCTATGGGAAGCACTTTGTTACTCTTTCTAATAAAAAGTATTGCCATCAATAAGCTCTGTGAATTTGGTGGTGCTTTCCTCAAAGTTATTGTATCCTTTCAAAATGTCATGGTAGGTCCAGATGAAATGGGAGAGTGTTCAGATATCCATTGAAATCAGTTAAACTGCAGCTGGTGGAGAAAAAACTGCAGTACAAGAGCTGAATAAACTGCATCAGGTCTCTGTGGTTGTATGCAGCAAGTTATGCTAAACCAAAAGAAAATAAATAGTAGAGCTAGATGTTAACAAATAACGGCAATGTTATGATGTAAAGTAGCTTTTATTTCACAGCATATCTCTTTTGCATCCAGAGCAGCCTCTGAAGGGAACCAGATGTAGTCAGGGGTGTGAAAAATCCTTTGAAGTGACAATTGCTGTGCCACAGAAAGGTTTGGGTGTTTTCAGTTGGTTTTTTTTTTCTAGATCCACATAGAACATTATGTGATTCAAAACAAATCGACTTCAAACTGTTGTTTTGGTTTGCTTCTGCAGGTCAGAAAGGCATTCATTCTGCCACATCCAGCAGACACTTAAATGTATCTGTGTTGCTCATGATGCCCAGTGAGTTAAGCAGTTCATGGTTTTTTTTAAAGTAACAAAGTTGAATTTTGTTCCTTTAAACTGTTATTGGTGAATATGCACAGAAGAAATAAGGCTCATTCCTGAATAAATTCAAGCCTTCCGGTTTTATTTCAGGTAAAGTATCTTTGTCAGGCCTTTTACAGGGTGTATGCAAATTCAAAAAGGCCTGGCTTTGACTCTGATTCTTTCCATCCTAGGCTTTACTCTAGGGTTTGGGAACCTTACTTAGCCTCTCCCCTCTGCCACAACTGACAGCTTTATCTGCTTTGTCCAGTCCTCTTTTCACTCTGGCATTTCCTTCTCTAGGGGTGTTCACTTTGAACAGTCTTTCTCTGTGCCAAGGGTTCAGGCTTTTTCATCATTCAACCTTCTTCAAAGCTGCCTAGACAGAAAATCTATTTTCAGATTGGTGTTTTGTTTGTTTTACCGTGTGCCTGCTTAACACCAGAGGGGGAAAAATCAGAGGATTTTTTAAAAGATGTGTATGCTGGTCAGTCACTTCTTTTTTACAGTGCTTATATGATGGCTACCAAACTGTGATTTGCAATCACCAAAGAGAGCGTTGCAAATGTGGAGGGTAAGGAGCTGTTGGGAGGTTGGCACCAGGATTTTGAGAATAGACTGGTCAAGCAGCATCTGGCTTAAGAGTTGTTTCAAGATTAAACAGGTAGGTGGACTTTAAACTTCCCTTAACTCTTGACAATGACGTGGTTGCTTCTGGGAAAATCCCCAAATGCATATAAAATCATCAGTATTCCTTCTACATTTACTCTGATGAAAACTGAGCTTTCACCAGCTCTGTTTTACAAAGAGGAAGCAAAGGGGATGAGCTTGGGAAAGGGGAATTGGGCTGATAATAGCGAGTTTTAACTTGCATGCACGCTTCTGGTCTTTTCAAATTCTGGTCTTGTGCTATCCAGATATTTGTGTCATGTGTGCAGTTGTCACAAGTCTTTATCTCCCCCCCCAGCCTACGTATGTTGTTTCTAATTAGTACAAAAGTGAAGTTGCTGTGATAATACATGTTTTTCCCATTTTACAGAGAACTACATATGCTCCTTTTCTCCTCAAATGGCAGGAGAGGTGTGCCTGGATTAAAGCCCTTCTGGTGACAGGAGCTGCTCTTGCTGCAGCCTCAGGGCACCTGTACCTGGGGTAAGTACCCTGTAAGTTCCCAGGGTACAGCAGGCTACCAGTACTGTTGAAATACCTGGAGTCCAAGTGGCATGGAAGGGGAAGGGCTGTTACAGCACAGTCCAAGGGATTTGATCAGGCACTGTCTGAGACAGAGCTGTTACAGAGTGCAGTGTCGAGATTTTATGTTCATTTAATGAAATTTAGTTAAGCCCCATTCTTCCTTGGCTTGTCCTGGTGCATCACCTCGTGTTCAGAATGAACGTTGCTTGTGGCAAATTGTTCTGCTTCTGGAACCCATCTGTGTGTGTCTAGGCATCTTTTAGTTGTACCATTTACTCTTGATTGCATTTTAAAACATTACAAGGGAAAAGGCTCATCTTCCAGTCCTCATTTGGATGAGGGTTTAATTAATATATGTGAGAAGGGAGCCAAATTAGTCTCTGGCACAGTGCTGAGGGCTTCCTTTCAGAGGAAAAGATGCTAACTGATGTGTGGGTGATGAATGTACAAGGTACATGGATTTGCACACTGTCCAGCATGGGTTGTGGAAAGTGACCATTCTTCTGTCCTAGTTCACAGATTAATTGTCTGGGTTTTATTGTAGCAATCTCCCTCAAGCTTGCTGGAACATACTTCCTAGATGCAAGAAGTCCATAGCAGGGAAATTAATTAAGGAAAATTCTTCATCAGCCAAAATCCTGGTCTGTAACAAGAAGTCTCGACTTGAATAAAATTTGAGTCAGTGCTTTGGATTATTAAATCTTCATGTTGAATATTTTGCCTGTTTGTTGTTTTAAACCATTCTTTCATTCATGTCCTTTCTAAAAGCTGGTAATATCAGTCCAAAATTCTTGCAAGCCACTCCTCTGTCAATAGCTATTACCGGTTCGGCTGAAGGTAGCCTGTGAATATGGAGTGGCAGGTCACAGGGCGAGACTGATGTGTCTTTAATGCTATCTGGCTGGTGTTACAAAGCCTGCAAGCAGGTTTTTGGCATTTCCTTTGCTGTCACTTTCTGTATTTATGCGTCTTGTTCGGTGCTGAATGAGAGCTCGCATTAGCCAAGTACCTGATTTCCTCAGGCATTTCTCTGAGCCTGTTCTGTGCTGCTGAACAGACTCCACAGGGCTGGGCTCCCACATAACTGTCCTTTGCTTCCTGCTAAGAGTGGAAATACTGTCTGGCATCCCACAGTCATGTCCTCATCCTAATAAGATTAGGAAAAGTGTGATGATGCAGTTTTACTGAGGGAACAAACATTTCTATGCCTCTCTGAATCTTCCTGTTGCAGAAAGGGGAAAAAAATTCCACAGTTTTGAGTCTACTTTTGATGCTTTGTAGATAAGAGAACTAAAGGCATGCAAGTGTTTGAGTTGGTTGTTTTTTTTCATTTTGCTTCCTAGTTTCTTCATTCCATGTGTGATTAGAGAGATAAGACAGTATTTGGCTGAGCTCTGTTAGCAATAGAGTTTAACTTGGCTCTTAGTTAACAGGGTATTCAACACATACATACAAATTGCTGGATTTTTTACCTTTCCTTCACAATATCTATTTTTTCTTGTTCTAATGAATTAGCTTTGCCTTTTTTTTTTTTAAGAAAGAAAACCAAATGCACTTTAGGGAGCCTCTATTGTTTGCTTTGGATATACCTCCATGGTGGTGGGACTGTTGGACAATTCAGTGTTTTGAGCCTCAGTTGTTAAGACCTGCCTGTCTTGTCAGCTGGGCTTTACCAGCTGCAGGGGAGGGGGGGTTAAAGTATAGTTAAGACTTGAGATTAATCGAATTTACTTGTGCACTGGTGGCTTTGCTCCAGTTTCCCAGGAGACTAAACCATGTGTTGTAATGACAATGTTTTGCAAAGAACTTCAGAAACTGAGCTAAAGATCCTATAAAAAGAGCTGAGGTTTTCATGAGTAACTGTTCTGCCATTAATGGTCTGTTTTTCCTTTGTTTCTTAAAAAAAAAAAATCTGTGCATTCTAATGTCCTCCACTTAAGTTCTGAGATGGGTAACACAGATCCTTTCTGATGTTACCCTTCTCCAACTTTTTCTGAAAGCTTTCTTGATTGCCACCTTTCTTTTTCCCCTCGAAATTCCTGTGTAATACTAGAGGAGGAAAAAAAAAAAAGAGAATAGCAGGAGAATAGCAGTTCCCACACAGAATGCACTTGCTTCCTGTGTAGAAGTAGTGCAGGCTGATTTTTCCTCCCTAGGTTCTTCAGAGTTCTCCTGGAGAAGCTCAGAATCTAATTCAGAGTCAGCTCTGCTCCTGTATCATATGCGTTGTTTCTTTTTACTTGTTTTGATGAGTAATATTTAAAAGCAGGTTTGTGACTGAGCTTACTGGGGCCTGCTGCTGAAAACTCCCTTTGACTCTTCACAGCGATTTTGCAGAGATGGGGTTCTGGATGAATTCTTGAAGAAGAATAAGAGGACAAGAGCAGTTAGAGCAGGTCAAAGAGTTGTGCCAGGGTGTGGGAGATGCGCCTTCCATTCCGACTTGAATTCAGCCCTGAGGACTTTGTCAGAAAGCTGAAAGCTGCAAAATCGCTGTGAAGATTCAAAGGGAGTTTTCAGCCTTCAGAACCTTCCCTGTAACACAAAGTCTTGAAGAAGTGTCCCAGAAAGATGATGTTTAACTGTCATGGGATCTAATAAGATGCAAAGGTTTTTTTGGAGTTTCCTGTAAAGTACTGAGGTAGTCAAATCTTTTATTCACTTAACTTTCAGCACCGTTAATGATTTATTTCCTACATTCCTGGTGTTTGGGTTTTTTCCATGTTTGTAGTCAATGAATATTAGAGTTAATTTTTATCTTCTGAGCTCTAACATTCTCCATCTTGACATTTTTGAGCTATGTTTTTATTCACTCCAATGTCATTCATAATGAGCTGAAAGCTTGTTAGATGCTGCTGTTGAACAATACCCTTGTGTTGCCCTGTGGCAGCCTGGGGCCCAAGGTGTGTTTCCAGCAAGGCTCTTTCTGTGGCGAGTTTGAAGCAAATCTGCATGCTGGCTTTTCAGCACCCTAGGAAGAAATCCATCAGGACTGTTTCATGACAGCACTGTTGTGAAGGATAACGTGTTTTGTGACAGAAGCCACCTGCATCTCCAGTGACCTTCAACAGGGCAGGCACGTGCTGCCCATCCTTCTATGGGTAAGGATAATTCTGGCTCTCTCTGGGATTGTAAAGCATTTGCCTAGATTTCTCACTGATGGTTTAGGTGGAACCCTTTGCCAAGTGCATATTTGCATGGACTAAAATAGAACAGGCTCTGAACTTTAAAAACAAACTAAGGGTAGGTTTCTGATTTTCTCCTTTGGGGCTTTTTATAAGTAATACAGGGAATAATTTATTTCTCAAATAAAGAAGTGACATTTGAATTATCCTTTTGTCAAACAAAAACACAGGGAGTCTTTAAATAGTGCTTCCCATTTCACCTCGCAGGACATCCTGGGGTTTCCATATGTCCTAGCAGTTGCCTGAAGAGCCATGCCACGGCCTGTTTCCTTGTGGGGGCTGTGTTTCAGCAGATACCATATGATGCCAGCTGAATGTGTGTGGGTGTCCTCTGTGTGTTGCTGAATCAACATTGTTTACTTGCTGAACTCAAAAGAACTCTGTCGTGAGGAAAAGAAATGGAGTTCACTGCATGAAAAATGTATACAGCACAAGGGTCCAAGCCATCATTACTGTAAAAAAGCACTGAAGCATTCCACAGAAAAATTTCACAGTTAATGGTGCCTTACATTGGGATGATTATCTTTGTTATCTCTTCCTGCTTCAATGACTTTACTAACAGCAGGAACTTGCAAAACCATTCTAGCGTTGCAGTTCACAGATATGTAATGTCTGTTACCTTCCCGGCTGGACAATGAGCTGTCACAGTAAAATACAAATTAAATGTTCGATTTGTTTCTTTCAGGAGTGTCCTCTTCACATTCTGCTACTAATAATACACACAGAAATAGAAACTACTGTATCATTTAGAAGGCTGATGCTACAAAACGCAGTTGAAAACATCTTGGCATGGGGCACACAGTACCTTAATTTACGTAGAATCTCGTGTCTTGAAACACAGGACTTTCATCTTAAGCAGCTGTGCAGGGGCCTCCTTCCTTGAGCTGTGCCTGGCAGTTCCATGGCTCCCATTCTGGTCCCCAGCCCCACAGTAAGTAGGGGGTTTTGCCCTTCTCTCTTCATCAGTCTCATAATACGCTGGTCTTGAGAGGAGTCTCTCAGGCACAAAACTAAAGCTCACATGAGGATGGGAAGGAACAATCAAATTCCCTTAAGGGTCACAAAGAGGGATGTCCAGCACTCAAAGGCATCAACATCATAGAGCCAGGAGGTGCCAGCTTACAACGAAATCAGCTGTCAACAACTGCTTAGGACTGGACTGACTCCTGAGTTTCAGACAGCCTGAAGAGCTATTGGTTGTTTAATTAAATTGAGGTTTTGTTTGGTTTGTGTTTGTTCACTCAAGAGATCTCCAGCTCTTCCCAGCAATGTACAGCTTGGACATGTGTGAGCCAAACTGCAAATGTGTCCTGGTGCTGAGACACCCCTGTGTAGCAGTCCTTTATCGTGCTCTCTCTGCATCAGTTAAATCACTCTTGTCTCCAAAAATGAACTACTGCAAAGCTTTTTTTGAATACTTTTGTACTCTTAACATGCTAAAGCATGTTTCTGCTTTAGCAAGTTGTTTCTGTTCTTCAGTGGGGCTTCCTGGTTCTTTGTGGGTAAGGGCAAAGCAGGAACCAAGCTCTGCAGTAGCATTAACTTGTGCAGAGAGGGAAAAAAAGAGTATAAATTATTTATGTACCTCATGACTTACTTTTGAGCTGATCTTCAGCAAGCTCAGCTTTTTTTAAGCCTTTGGTAGGAGACCTTCTCCTTTAAAAAAAATTAAATAAAAACAGTTTTAAGCCTTTTCCTGTATTTGGCTTTTCCAGGAAGTTTAGCACATTTGTAGTTTTGCTTGAGTTTCCTATTTTGCCTTTTGAACAGTGAAATTGTTGAATGGAGCACCTGAAGCACAGACTCCTTAGAGTTAGCAGGAAACTGCTGCACTTTTCTAAAATGGCTTACTTGAGGCTGCCTATTTCCATACCAGAAAACTTATCCTTCTGCACAAAACTACATTTTTAAAAAAAAGTGAATTTATTTCTTAGAGCAATATACTTTGGCTACATCTGCTGCATCAGTTGTGGCTCTGAAATCAGTTCTCAAGTCTCTAAATCAGTAAGGTGTTTATACCATACAGGAAGAAAAGCATAATCAAACTTCGACTGAGACAAAGGAAATGAAGAAAAGCTGTCAGACTGGAAAAACTTTTCAGGAGAACTCTTCACAGTGAGGTCTTGTGCACCTACCTTGTTCATGTTTGTAGTAGTGATGGCAGCACAAGAATTAGGCATGTAATAAACTTACAAAAGCAATAGGAAGGATTATGCAAAATGCCTCAACATTAAGGCCTGGAGTTATAAAAAAAGGGAGAAGTGAATTTCATAGTATGATGTGAAAGATCATACAGCTCTGGATTCATGAAGAGGCACTCTAAGAGCTCATCTCTTGGAAGTGACAGAGCTGGAGCTTTGGTTGCACACTGGATGAACATGAGCCAAGAATAAGATGTGGCTGTAAGAAAAAAATAATCCCAGGATGCTTTGAACATATTTTTAGTAGACATGTAAGGAGTCATAGTATTGCACTGATTTCTTTTAATCTTTTTTTAATGTAATGTGGTACAGCAAAAGAGATGCTATGGGATGGTTGTCTGCAAGAGCAAAAGACCAGACTCTGGCTCTGAAGCAAATTTCTTCCAGTTTTCTGGTACAGCTACAAATAAAAGCTGAGCTATTTCACTCACCCTCTTCCAGAAACATCAGTGCAAGGGACCACTTTTAAGTCCTCTGCAGAGATTGCCTTTTTGCTCATTTCCTGTTTTGATTGTGAGCACGTTACAGCACTGTGTACACTGTGTACAGTACTCACAGAGATGATCTACCTTTGTCTTCGCTCCAACTGTGCCTGGTTTAACCGAAAGATTCATGTCTGAGATAACACAGTTTATATTTGCTTCATACTGCTCTGTTTCCATCTGATTTCTCCAGGCTGGAGGCAGAAGTGATATTATTTCCTATTGAACAACCCAGCTGATATGGTCTGTTAGACCATTGCAGTGGAAGAAAGGAATGTGTTGTGACAGGTAGAAGAATTATAAAAGAAAGGCCTCATAAAATCAGCCCTGCCCTATTAAATTAATAGCTAGCCAGTCATCTCTTCTAAGTGTGGTTAAGCAATCTGCAGGTTCCCATGTGAAAACAATCTTGGTGTGAAAGGTTCCTTAACACAACAGCCTGTCCTTGGGTTGAAAAATTAGTGCACCTGCGTAAACAATAAGATCTGTGCCATGAGAACCCATAAAGGAAAAATGTAACCCACCTGAATCTTAGCACAAATTAGTACACACCAATCACCTTCTGACCGATAAATGAAGCAGTAAGAAGACTACCAGACAATAGGTGTTGCACATGAGGTCTGTGAACACTGAATAAGTCCTCTGAAATAAGAATTGGCTTTTCCTGCATGAGGAAAACGGAGTCACGGCTAACTTGCTGCAATAGGAGTTAACTTCAGTTATTGCCAAATCCTGCCACTTGCCTTTGGTTTGCTCAATAAACCATCCATTGTAGCAATGTGCCCCCAGCATCCTGGGTTGGTCATTTAATTACTTGTGACCACAAAAACTGATAATCTCGTGGCCAGCGATGTGAGCAACACTTCCCTTTCCAGTTTAACAGAAGTTGCTGAGCAGTTACAGCGCTTCCTGCCCTTCCACGTGCAGTTCAGCAGCTCATGGGTGCCTGGGCAGGCACAGCCTCCCACAGAGCCATGGCACCAGGGAAGCCCTTCCAGCTCTGGCTCACAACTCTAAGCTAACCAAGCCAGCAGGAAAACCACAGCTGCCATCACCTCGGGGATTACTGGGGCCTTCTGCAGTTAGACATGATGACTCAAACACAGCCGGTAAAGCCTGGTCCGCAAAGCAACTGCCACAGGTGGCATTGCTCGATGCACTTCTTCATCCAGTGAGCCAAAAATACAGGTTTATGGAAACACGGAGCTGAATTCAGCTCTAAAAAAGGGGTAGCCCAAAGATTACAACTTTGGTTAAATTTTTCATATAACTTGGAATAATTTCTCCTTTCCCCCGTTGAAGGTGACTATCTCCCATTTTGTAAAGGTGAAAGGAAGAAGGGCATAAATAAAACAGGTCATTTAAGGGAACATCAAAGCTAAGTGGGATGACATTGCAAGACCAGCAGTTTATACTGCTTCAACCTGCATATAATAGTTTCCATTACTACAATGTGCTCTTCAAAGTGCAAAGTTGCCTGGAAAACATACCACAGCAGTGCAGACCTGTACTCCAAGCCTGCTGGTAGGTGTGGTTAAAACACATATGTTCTCTTTAAAAGTATGTACATACCTTCTTTGTGCCTGAAGAGGGCACAGTGAAAAGATGTAATTTGAGAAATTTACATCCCAGTAACTTATCAGATACGCTATCAGATGCCAACATAGGATCAGATCTCCCATGGGGCAGAGTTTACTACCACAAAGGCAGCATATACTATTATTTATTTTCCATTAGTACCTGCAAACTTCTATGCATCTGATGCTGCAAAATCCTGTTGTAAGAAATGAAAAAAGGCAGAGCTGAAAACAGTAATTTTCTTGGGAAGGTGTGGAGTGGTTCTATTTGGGAGCTGAGACTTGTCTGAGATCAGGGGAGTCTGCAGGAGAGCTCAGAACTGAGCATGGCCCCGCAGAAGCCCAGTCTCACACTTCCCAAGTTGGTTTCCCACTCCCAGTTTTGCTGGAGGCTCACACTTCAGGCAGTCATTTCAGAATGTGGGAAAACATCAGTGACCTGTCTGAACTCAGCTCAGTTAAAAATTATTGGTCTCAGTTCCAGTAAGAAAAACATATTTTTCGACTGGTGTGTATTTTCCCCAACAAGCCCACTAGAAAATTCCCACTCAGCTGCTGAACCTACTGAGCTGCCTGCCTGGGCAGCCGCCGGCAGGATGCCCGGAGCTCTGCAGGAAAGTGCTCCCAAGCATCCAACAGCACTTTACATCCCATGATATTGGCAGTTTCAGGTTGTCCAGTGGGAACACCTAGAAATTATATTGAAGTGTTTTAGTGCACTAATGGATAAGTCATTATCTTTCAAGTAAGCCCTCATTCAAAAACACAGTTCTTGCTCAAAAAAAAACCAGGCTTGAATTCCAAGATGCACTGTTAGGTAAAGTTACACACCTTCAAATATCAGCGGGACGTGACTATGGGATGTGACTGCGATAAACGAAGAAATGGTGCTGGCAGGTATGACATGAGTTAAAACAAAGTCTGCCACAACCGACTGAAGAAACGAGTGATTTTTACTGCCTGTTGAAATGCAGCAGGGGTACATCTGTCACACCTTAGCGCGTTGTTACAGAGTCATCACAAATGTGGCTG
Source organism: Nicator chloris (assembly GCA_013400495.1). Taxonomy (NCBI): domain Eukaryota; kingdom Metazoa; phylum Chordata; class Aves; order Passeriformes; family Pycnonotidae; genus Nicator; species Nicator chloris. Next base: position 97,081 of record WAAE01018472.1, on the reverse strand, counting down.
CAGCGCTGTGCCGTGTTCCCATCTCAGTCCAGATGCTGCGATGGAAATAGCACAGAGAGCTTCCCAGGAGCTTGAGGGCTTAACCTAAGTGGACCATTTGTTTATATAAAGGTGAAACTAATTGACACCAGCTTCATTAATCACATCTGCCATCACTGCTGCCCCCCAGCGAATGCTACAAAAGACAACTGAGTATGCCTGGCAGGATTTCTTTTTGTCTTCGAAGTGAATCAGGCAGGACAAAACAAAATCAAACACATCCTCAAATTTAAATTTCTACGGCTCTTTTGAAATGAGACATGTTGCAAAGCCATTGCGAAGAGAATATTTATTTCTTCGTGTTTGCTATTTAGTAAGAGGAAAAGGTGTAAACACGAGTAATTCCTGTTCCTTTGAAAAATCTTTACCTCATTTAAAATGTAAAAGTCATGGGCATAAAGAAAAAGATATTTGTCTCAGCCCAAATTCCATAAGAGCAGTGTTTTTTTCATGAAATACACTTTCTGGCAGGGCTCTGTTGCCCACTGACCTGTCTGTGTGGTACCCTGGTGCTGCAGGGAAGGATGACACACACAGAAATGCACCACCACCACCATCTCACGAACGCCAGCAGGGAATCAGAGCAGTGTATGGAAGTCCCTGAAGCACCACATTCCAGGAAATTGTCCAGCTGATCTCCTCATCCAACTGCTCTTGTTAACAAGGTTTAATAACCTTCTGGGATATTTTGGGGCCATCAGGATATTTTTGGCCAGTTACCCCTCCTACCACCAGGCTCCCTCCTCCCACATAGTGACAGCACCACATGGTCCAGGGTGGGGGGACAATGATGATAAAAGACTTGGAGATGCAGCTGCCAGGATTCAGATCGGCTCAGGCCTGCCCTGAGCCCCCCACTCCTCAGCCTTCAGAACAGTGCTGGCACTGGGCTGTGTGGAGACTTGGGAACTGCCTTTTGTCCCCAAACCCTCCCAGGATCAGCCAGGAATCCTCCGGGCTGAGCCCAAACCCGCAGGGTTAGGACTCTGCTGCCAGCCTGGGAACAGCAGCACAGTCCTGGTTCCAGACCCCAAAGCAGAATCTCAGAATATTCTGAGTTGGGAGGGACCTGCAAAGATCACGGAGTCCAACTCTTAAGTGAGTGGCCCATACAGGGATCAAACCCACAAGCTCGGCATTACCAGCCCCAGGCTCTAACCAGCTGTATCCCAGCACTGGGCTCTGTCTCTGAGCACAGCAATAAAGGACTTGGTCTCCTGTGTTCCAAGCCCCAGATTTGACCAAATGAACCTCCTTTCAAGCCCCAAAGCCACACCAGTTAATCCCCATTTCTACTTCCTCAAACCACAGGATTTAGCCTCAGTTTTTTGGCCTCTGAGTTGGCCAAATGAGTCTGGTTCCAAGTCCCCCAAAAACACATGACTTGGTGTCTGTTTCCAAGCTCAACAATGCAGAACTTGGTCTCCAATTTACTAACCCTAAAACTGCCCAAATGAGCTGGTTTCCAAGCCTCAACAATGCAGGGCTTCAGGACAGTTTTTCAAAGTAAAACATTGTACTTGCTATCAGTTTTCAAAACCTTAAACTGCCCCAGATGAGCCTGGTTTCAAATTTGCAAAATACAGGACTTCCTTTGTTTTTCAAGCCCCCTCAAAAAGCACGACTTACTGTTTCTGAGCCCTGAACCTAGCCAGTCTGGAAAAGCCTTATTGGTTGCCTGAAGGGCAGATGAAAGGAAGAGGTAATTTAAATTAAAACCTCATCTAAACCAGCTTCATCATTTTTAAGGCAGTGAAGAGAGGCAGGCGGTGTCCATCCTGCTGCTCCTCTGCCACTGGGATTTCTGCTTCCAACACTGCCTTCAGCTTTCATGGCCCATATTTGACACTACTCCATTAGCAGCAAATTCCAGACCACCTTGCACAGCCTGGCTGTATCCTTTTATATCCCTGACCGCAATCCGACACTTCTCAGGCAAGTTCGCCTGCTCTGGCACGGCTGGCAGCAATGCAAGGGGAGGATGGAGGATCTCCTGGTGTCCCCAGAGGTGTGTACAGGTTTCCAGCAAGCGTGCACGACCAGCAGGTCCCAGTGACAGCTGCACTTTCCCTTCGGGGTTGAACTGAGCTGCACTGAAATCGGTATCATCTGCAGGAACGGGTCCTGCTGCTCCTCAGAAGGCTCATTAGAGAGCTGCTTGCTTCTGTCAGGTGGGACACACCTTTGTGGTAATTAAAGCCTTTGGCAAACTCTAAAAAGGCCGAACTTTTATATGAGCCTAAGAGGCACAAAGCCTGCTGAATTTGTAGACATTTGTCCCTGTAGCTACAGCCCCAGCAAGGCCAGCCATAGAGCTCTTGCCCACTTAGTGTTACGGTGACACATGAATAGTTGTCACCCATTTTTGATGGATAAAAAGGTGGCATTTTAGGGGACACTTGGTCTCCTCTATTTAATAGGCTTGAACTAGAGGCTCAGTTCTTTGTCAAGTTCTTTCTTTCTGTACCACCTGATGGCACACTTGCATTAGCACACTGCAAGCTGAAGGCAGCACAAATCAACCACCACATCCTGCCCAAAGTTGTTCCACTTAATTCCTTCTGCATCGTGAACATATCTGTTTAATTGATTAAAGGAACCAACACTGGAGAAATGACTAAAAATAAGCAGGGCATACAAAATAATTATACAAAAATAAGCCCTGTATTTGGCAATTTTTATCCCATATAGTAGCTGGATAATTTTTTGTTGTTGTTGTTAATTTGGTAAGAAAGTTGCCATTGCCTTACTGAGACTTGCTTCCCAAGGATGACAAATTTTCCTTGCCTTCTATTTTCTCTATCAGAAGGTTTGTAGCAGATTTGTCAATCACATTTGTTAATAAACAGTAAATGGAAATTAATTTCTGTCCTCCAAGTAACAGAATAATGACCCCACTACATATCAAAGAAACAAACTCCAGTGGGCTATATAAGAGTGTGAAGTGTTATCATAGAATATTTTGGGTTGGAAGGGCCCTTAACATTTGCCACGTAGCGCTGGATGGTTATCAATGCATCAGCAAATGCTGCAGATGGTTACAGACCACAGGTAGAAAAACTTGCTGGTCTGTTGGATTTTATGACTTCATGAAAAATGTATTAAAATATTTATTAGCTCTTTATATGCAGAATCTTCATGGAAGATGTAAACAAGCTGTATCTGAACTTCAACATCTCTGAGTGGGAGCCTCTCAAATAAGTGTTGTGGGTAGCACCAGAGAGGTTTTGAAGCATTTCCTGTCCTGACTCCCTCCCTTACCCACTGTAGGGCACTGGCTGTGATAATTGCAGCTTCAGGAAAAGTAGCTGCTAAACAATGATAGCAGAAAAGCCCTACAGCCATTTTCTCAATTAAATTAAGTGGAAATTTAGTCCTTGAGTACTGCTTCTGAAACTGGCTGAGCAGAATACAAGCAGGCACCCTGGTGGCTTGGAGGATAATGAGGGCAGAAGAGAGACTGCTTGCTTTGCTCTGTGACCACCATCTCTATGCCCCCATTTGAAAAGTCAGTGGCCACCTCTGCCCTAGAGCTAATGCTGGCATGAGAATAACACCAACAGATTGCCACTTGAATCTACTCTAACAGAGGCCCCTTTAAGCTGGTGAGTTTTGAGGAAGGCCATTAACATCTCTGCAGCAATGTTTCTCTTCTGGTTTTGTATCGGCAGCTTGTGTTTCTGCCATTATTTGTTTGTCTCAGGCACAACCACTTGATCTCTGAAGGCTATTTTGATATTGTTAGTATGCCCTTCCCACCTCATTTATTTCTATCCTTTCTGTTTATCCTGGTACTTGTGCTTTTTATCAACACCATCTGCAAGCTTATCATATTTATTACTGGTTCTTCCAAACTAGAGCTCTGTCTCAGTACATTCCTGTGCAAAGGGGATCTGGACTAATTTTCAGTAACAAAGGAAATATCTTTACACTCATTTGATGTAAACTACTCAAAATAAAGGATGAAGCAAACAAGTACAAAGAAGCCTTTGCCATAATACACATGACAAATAATGTGAATCCAGGAGATTTTCCTCAAATGATATCTAAATGATTTACTCCAGCCTTCATAAAGGAAGGGAAACTGCCTTGATGAACATTATTTGGGATAGGAAGGACAGTGTTTGATGGAAGAGAACAGCCTGCAAGTTGATAAAGCCTTTTAACCTCTTTCTGCAGTGCTTAGAAACCTTAACCCAAATATATAAAAAGGTTTTTAGCTGGCCTTTACATAATGCAGCTCTTGAACTCTTGTCTCAAAGATTCGGGGCACAGATTTCTATATTTTTCTAAGTGCTTAGAAAAAAAGATATCTAAAGCTTTGGAAAGCAGCAAAAGCAGCACATGGCTGTGACCTAAAAAATCCAGGTGCATTCACCTTTGTCTACCATCCAGAACTTGTCCACAGAATTGAATTTGTGACATTCTCCCCATAAAGTGACCAAGGTCTTCATGGTCCTTGGGTCTAGCCCCGAGTTCCCTTTCTCTCTTTCATAATTCTTGTGCCAGTTCCACATTGGTTTTGGTGTATTTTGAGCAGCACTTGACCCCAGCACTGACAGGCACTTTATCAGTGTAACAAAGCATCTCTGTTCTCATGGGAAACAGAAGCAGTCATCCGTCAGAAAGCAGCCAAGACTTACTGCAGGTTGTCATGCAAAGTCAGAGACCGAGAAGAGAGAAATTGTCAGCTTTACCTTGATAAGCCCATGAGTGTGAAAGACATGTCACATGCAATTTCCATTAAAGAGATCACCAGGATTCCACGGGAAGCAAGAATAAATGGAAAAATCAGGCATACAGAAAATTATTCAGACCAGAAGCCTTGGGCAGTTCCAGGTGTGCCTGTCTTCCATAGAAATTAAGAGGATTCTCAACATTGTCTTGCAAGATCAAGAGATCATCCATTACAAAGTACATCAAAATAGCAAGGTAACATTTTCAGATTAACCTTCCTGTATTTTTTTCCCCTCCAGCACAAAAGATCATAAATCCTCTCAAAGCGGGAAAGCAGTTTTAGTATCATCCAAAAATGCTTTAGTGCCTTTCCACTCAGAACCATCTTCCTGTTTCACATAAAAGCAGTGTACTACACCCTCCTTGCCTTTCCCTGACACTGGCAACTTGATCTGCAGGTACAAGCACCTTCTCCCTTTGTGCCAGGGGAGCGATATGGACTGGTGGAGTATCCCTAGTTAGTGAAAGAAGTCGCCTTTCAGAGGCAGAGAACCCCAGCTGTCCTTACGATGAGAGACCAGAAACAAGTTCTTTAGCAGCAACTTGAATTCTGGAAGCTGCGTGAGCTGCTCACAGCGAAGGAACTGGCATGCACAGTGCCTTCCCAATTGTGTGGGAAGAGCCATCCAGGGGCTGACTGCAACTGGGCAGTGAAGAGGACTGGCCACCAGCTGGACACCTGCCACTCCTTTTTCTCTTCTTGAAGCACAGCAATTAATAATGATCTACAGTAAACACTTGCCCTGTAGCAGCACTGCCCAGCAGTAGCACATGTCACATCCTTGAATTTAGGGTCTATCAGTCATCTTCCTGAAGTTGTATGTTTAGTGTCAGCTGGGCCAGATGCAGGGAGCCACGAAACTCAGACTGTGCTTGGTTTCCAGGCACCAAATTTGTTTTGAAGCTGGTTGCAGCTAAGGAAGGAAACAAGTTTTGTTATTTGCATTCACACACAAAAAAATTCTGCACCTAAAAGCTGGTAACAGCTCAGCACATTTGTACAATTTAAAAATACTATTTCACTTAGGAAAAATAATGCCCTTTTGAAAATTGCAATTACTTGAATGAGCGGTGTAATATGCTTATAAAATCTTTCAGCCCATTGCTACCCCTGGAAAAAGTGTTTGCTCATCAATACAATGCTAAAAAAGCACCACTGTGGAAATTTACCAGCCTAGCTTTAAAAACTCAAGTGACATACTGGTTACTTTTGCAAGACAAGTAGAAGAAAAGTCTTCTTGTATCAATCAGGATGAAAATGTAATTTAATTCAGTGCAACAGTAATACCTTTTTCTCCTAGAACCTAAGATACTGGAAATTAAGCTGTGCAATATTTAGTTGTTTGTACAATTCCACCTGAAAAGAGTACAGTTCACACTTTTGTTACATATAATTCCTTTCTGTTCTGCTTCACTGCTTAGAAGAAGGAGGGTCACAAAAATTCATATTGGCAATAAAAATCTTACTCCGGTTCAGACTTCTTTTTGGCAACCAGTAGGTGGAGTTAATGCTCCACCAAACCATATCATGAGTATCACTAAAGCAAGCTCCAGGAAAGGAAGAATACAAAACCAAAGGTCCTTAAATTTAAAAACAAAACAAAACAAAACAAACTACTTTTCCCATTGTCTACCTTCTCTAGAGAAGTAACAGCACGAGACACTAATTTACAGAGTCCTCTGCCCTCCAAAAATATGGATCTGTCTGTCAGCATTATCTTGCAGTCCAGGGGCATCCAGGTCCCCAAATCTGGACTAGGATCTCTCACAAAGCAACCCAGGTCTCTCTACCACAAACAAACTAAGGGCCCTGTGCCTTCGCGTTGTCCTACCCCATGCATTTCCCCACTGCAGTTGCTGGCCCCTCTCACCACACACGTCCCCACAAGGAGCATTTAGTGCCCACCTCCAGAACAAATCTCAGTGTCTGTAGCATGGGCAGAGCTCCTGCTCCACGGGGTGTTCAGCCAGTGGGAGCAGTCCTTAGCACACAGGGCACTCACCTGGGAGGTGGGAGACTTCAAAATCATCTTTACAGGAGACCTGCAGCAGGGAGCTGGCAGAAGAGGGCTGCTCTGCTGGAGAGGACAGACCAGGATGCACAGGTCACCATGCCACAGCAACTTCACCACCACAGGGCACTCTGCAGCACGAGCAGAGCTGGTGGCAATAACATGTACCACCATCACACCAGTGAACATCAGACATGCAAAGGAACTCCCAGGGCAAACCATGAAATCTGGTAGTGGGGTGAAAGCTGGAGGCAGGAGAGGTTGATGAGGGTAATTAGTCTATTAGCACCTACACACTCTGCCAGCTGATTCTCCTCAGGCTGATTTGAGTCAGAGGTTTACCGCTGGTCTATGAAGCACAGTAAACACTTTGGTTTCTGAAATTCAGGCTGCATTTCCTTGGCTAAAACAGTTTCTACTTGTACCAAATATTTCCACCAGGCTTCTGTCTCTCTTACCTCCTGACCTGTTTCTTGTGTTCACTTGTCCTGCAGCCCCAGCAGCCTGTGCACACGCAGCAAGGTCTGCCTGGTGACAGCCGTGCTGTGCTGTGTCCCGCCCGGGAGGACACAGGTGGGAACAGCTCTGCCAGGGGACCGGGGAGCCCTGCGGGGAGCAAAGATCCCACGTCTCTGTCGAGGTCTGTCAGCATCTGCTTGCTAAATAGGCCTTGGCTAAACAAGCTCAGGTCTCCGGCCCCATTGAGCTCCAATGCTGCTAGAAAAATGCAAACACTTCACTATTCCTTGAGGTGACAATAGACCTATTTTGGTTGCTGCCTGAGCAAAGGGAGTTTTAACTGTGCCTGTATTTGCACCACGTTTCACCAGTTGTCCTTCCCCTGCAGATTCTGCTTCTCTGGGGTGGCAAAAGACACGTCTGTGGTGTGAAGAAAGTCGCTTTGGATTTTCCATCTCCCTCCACGTTGAAGGTTATTGTAGCTGGGGCAGGAATATTTTGGAGATGCTTCCTTGCCAGCCATTTCCCCCACAGCAGTTTTATTTATGTATGTGTGTGTTGACAGACACCCAGCTGTGTGTGCTGGGGGATAATCACACACCCCAGAGCTGCACGGCCCTCCGCACGCTGCCTGCGTCTGGCAGGGCTGCAGCTGTGTCCCTGCCGCTGGAGTGAGAGAGGTCTGGTGTGTCTCTGGAGAGAAAACAAGGTGGGAAGCTGCTGGGCCACTGGCCAGGCATTTGTTTATGCAAGTGCTAAGATAAGGTGAGTTCTTCCACCCTTTTCCACAGGCCCCAAATGGTCTCTGGGCATTTACTGGCCGCTCTGGTCACTCAGCTGCTGCCCACTAGTCCCATGCACTTGCCAGCACTATTTATACCACAGGTCTAGGGTTTCAGAGGGGTTAGAAACTGAGCACCACGGTGCCACGGCAATAGGGATGCTTCCAGAGCCCCAGAAAGGAGAGCCAGAGTGAGGGAGGCAGTTGAAGGCAGTGAGTGCCCAGGGAATGCGTCTGAAGCAGCCCACGAGCTCCCAAACCTCGACGGAGAGACGCCTGTGAGCCAAGCCCGGGCAGAGCGAGGGCTGGGCACTGGGGCTGCAAAACTGAGGTTTTGTCAGCGCCACACAGAGCATGGTTTGATCCTGCTGCCCACAACAGACAAAGGACAAAAGGTGGCAGATGCCAAGGAGTAGGCTTTAACTGCCTGGGGAGCCTTCCCATTACAGCTGAGTAACACTCCAAAAACGCAGGAGGCAGTTAGAGGGGCTGTTTATCTTTTTATTATAAATTTGGTATGAATGACCAATGGAAAAAATCACAATGGAGTACCAAGAACATTTTATCAAAATTGTAGCAGCATTTAAACAGTAACAGATTCCCAACCTCCTCTGGGCAGCCCTTGCCCTTGGCCTCCCACCCACGAATCAGTAACCTTCACTCAAATGTGCTTTCCAAACGCATACAGGGGATGTAGCTGGCCATTTTCCCCTGAGCTGCCGTGAAAAAAATCTCATCCCAAATTCCGGTTACCGTTCAACCTCCATCCACACAGGGCCAGGCTCCCGTCCCCTCCTCGCTGTAGGCAGCACAGCAGGAGGCTGGCTGGCTGTGGCTGGGATGGGACTTGCCAGGGGGGAGGCAGCACCTGCTCACGTCCTCCCCTGCACGGATCAGCACTCCCGTGGGCGCCCATGACCTCCAAGCACAAACCCAGGGCTGAGCCCTTTCCCGCCAGCTGCTGCCCTTCGTTTCTGTTGGCGGGGTGCTGTGAGCTGCACGCCCCGCTCCTGTACCTGAGAGCGTGTGCTTGTGTCTGCATGGAGAGAAGGAGGGCAGGCTGACGGTCTGTCCTCCCGCAGCAATCGAGAGCAGGGCAACCGGGAGCCCAGACTTGGAGGGGAAAGGTGGAAGGTGAGCAGTGAGACTCAAGTATCAACCCACAAAATGAAGTCAGTCTACTGTCAGCTAATGTGGAGAGCCATGGGCTGCCTACTACGTCATGAGAACTAATTTTTTGTGTGCGCTTTTTTTTTTTGAAGTTACATTAAGACATGAACAGTACTATCCCAGCCTCGCTGGCTGGAGCCTGGTGAAAACAACGTTGAATCAGAGGTGGGGAAACACAACACACGTGGAGACAACAACATAATATCGGCAAGCTATTCCCCTGCTTCTTTGGTACTTCCTAAACTTTCTTATCCAAAATATATAAGGGAAATGCACCATTTAAAAGTTACTGTTCATAAGTATTTACACAGCCATAACCATCACGCTATGATACACGAAAATCAATATGATATGAACAAAGTTATTTTATGAAAAGCACTTCTGCACATTTTATTTTGTTCCAGTATCTTAATATCTTTAAAAAATTCATGTATTATGCAGTCCTGTACCTCGCTTCTTCTTATATCAAATGGACAAGAAACATTTCCTAATCCATACTCTTCTTCAAAAGATTAAAAAATAGCCACCAAAATGATACACTATGTACAAATTTTACTAAATATTAAGTTCTAGGCAATTATTTTCACCCCACTGATGATATAACTTAGGTATTGTTACCTACTATATGCATATATATTTCTTTAATATATAAGAAATGGCACCACATCACCATGTCACCAATATGACACATTGTTATGTACAGTAGATAAGAAGTTAGGTATGGAAGATGGATCCTCTCCGACTGCTTCTTTCACGGGAACGCTTCTCCCATCGGTAGCAGCTCGGCCATTTCCCCTTTTCCCGGCAGAGGAAGCTGCTCAAATGTAAGGCAGGATCCCGTACATCAGCAGCGCCATCACCCCGGCGCTGAACAAGCCGGCCACCGGCACAGTCACAAACCAGGCCAGGAAGATGTTGCGGAAGAGGCGCCAGTCCACGGCTTTCTTGGAGCGGATCCAGCCGACGGCCACCACGGAGCCAACCTTGGGAGCGTGGGGAAGAGAGAGGGAGACGAGGTGTGAGGGGTAGGTCTGAGCACCTGTAACACGCCCACGGCCACACCAATGCCAGCCAGCTGATACCAAGCAATGCTCTGAGATAAAGAAGCCCCTGAGGATGACAATGGCGCTGTTCTGGTGTGGTGGGAAGAGGGTGACACTTCCAGGGTACTTAAACCTTTGGGTTTTAATGTTCTCCTATTTTTCATGGGTCTTGGGGTCAGCCAAAGGCAACAAAATATGTTGGTGAGTTTTTCTCTGCCCTGCTTAACTCCTTGAGGCAGCCCTCCACCTGGCTCAGTCCACAGGGGAGACAGCAAGTGTCCACTGACTCTGGCCTGATTGCAGTTTAAATCAGGAAAACACCAGGAAAGGTGTATTTAAGGCTCTGCTGGAGACCATCGCATGGGGCAGGCCAGGATGGCTGGTATGGCTCCTGTCCCACCTGCCTGTCCTCTTGCTGGTTTGGGATGCCATGCTGTTCACCCAGCAGCTGCGGAGCCTCTCTGTGCAGCTCAGAGCCCCACACAGAGCGCTGACTCAAAACACCACATCCATATCCCAGTCCTGCAGGCTACAAACAGGATGGCAGTGGCAAGGCAAAAGCAGCTGAGCCCACCCTGTGGCAGTGACAGTGGCTTGGCATGGGGCAGCCAGACAGCACAGGCTTAGACCCAGCACGTCAAACCCATCAATCTGAGCCCTGTGAGGGAAACCAGCCCCTCTGGACCCACTAGCCAAGCAAAGCATCCAGAGCTAAAATCCTGTCTGCAGACAAAGACACCAGACTAATACTATGGGGCACACAAACTGTTCAGACACCAAGAGGATGGTGGGGAATGGATAAAACACCAAGATATCCTTCAAAGACACTGCTACCAAGGCAGCCGGGTAGGTCAGTGGTTTTGTAGACAAAACACACTGTGTTATGGGCAAAGCTGCAACCTTTTCTTCCTTCAAAGGCATTTTCAGTTCATAAGCTCAGGTAGAAAACCAGCATATCAGTTTTTAAGAAAAAAAAACTGGACCGAGAAAAACATTTTCAATGAAAAATGATACAGAAACTTCAGAAAGACTACATTTTCTTTCTGCCCTGGAAGTGCTTTCCATGCTGTTAGCAAAAACAGTGTAAGTCTATTCAAAGTGCATGGTAAAGCAGCAAGAAATGTGGAAGAAATATCCTGTTTTGAAGGTAAGGAAACTCCAAGACACAGCTGGGCATGTGCTCCCTGAAGTGCCATCCCTGTCTCCCTGCTTATTTTCTTAATGGGAGTATCAGTCCCTGCCTATAGATCAAAAGATGGGCTGCTCCCCTTGTACAGAGCCAGGAAAATGATACATGGCAAGAGTGCAGGGAATCAGGGAAAGATACCATGGGGATATGAAATCTGCATATTTTGCTAACACCTGTTTAGCTTCTAACTACTGCTTAACGTTTGTTTTTGGAGAAGAGTTACTTGTGGAAGACCCTGTAACTCTAGGGTGCCTCTGACAGAACAAGGGAAAATGAAACTTGATATTCTATGACCAATAAGGCCTCTGTCGAAAATTTGACCCAATAAGGAAATCTGTTAGATCATATTTCATCTGAATACCCCTGGAGTGCACAATATGCTGTTCTGTGATTAGGAGGCGTAAGTGTATTTGGGAGGTGGAGGTGGGTCTAGGTGAAGAGGAACCCCACACTTGTGACTGCATCAGAGCATTAACACAAGGAAGCAGCATTGAGGTTTTCAGCACCTCAGCTGTTAGGCTCAGCTTTACATTTTGTGTGTCCTTAGCATCTGTCTGTCATGCTTGCAACAAGAAGTGTTACTTATTGAGCAAGCCTGCAGTCTACACACGCTAATCTCCGAGTCCTTCCTGAAATTTAAATGGTATCAGCAATGATGGCATTGGCAACCTGTTTTAACATTATTAAAGTTTAGTTTATTAATAGTGATTTTTGATGGACTAGAGGTTAGGAGAGTAGCTAATCCTTGGGTGTAGGCACACTACACCTGCTGTAGAATTTCAGATGATAACTACTTTGAGATTGGTTTGAAACCAGTGCAGTTTGCCTTCAGTATGCTCTGCTTACAGCATTACAGAAATGCTTTTGGCTCTCTTGTTCCTGTACAATGGTGTATAGTAATACACAGAACATGATAATTCAACCACAGTAACAGAAAATATTTTTCAAAACCGCAAAGTCATAATGGCAAAATGGAGCTGACAGAATGACCTCAGCGAAGTCACTTTTGCAGAGGAAAAGCATTCAATTGCTCCACTCTAATTTTATCTGTATGTGAACACACTCTATTACAGCTAAGAAATGCTTATTTCTAAATCCCCAACCTGAGAACAGATAACAGGCACTCAAAGACTCAGTATGATCATTTGCACACCTGGGCAGCAGAAAGGGAAGGTATGCATTCACACCACACTGGCTTTTCAGTGCTACATCCCAGGGGAGGCTGAACTGCTGCAGCCAGAGCAAGGTGGCTGCTGCATTCTGACCCACAAACTCCTTTGGAGGCTCAAAAGATCAGGTCTTTCCTCCAAGCCCTCTTGACTTGGAGGCTTTCAAGGGTCTTTCCTCTCCCCTTGGACCTGTGGCAAAGACGAAGGTGCAGTTCAGGCTCTCAGCAGGCACTGAGAGTGAAAAAGCTGCTTGGCCATAGATGTGGGACAGGCACACGTAGACCAAAGGCTCTGATTTAGGACCAAAGGCAGGTCCTGATCTGAGAGGGCTTGATGAACCTTTCCCAGAAGCTAAATGTTGTCATTCCTGCTACCAACCTCCAGTTTGCAACCACATCTGCTACAAGATCTGAAAACTGCTGTTCAGAGCTTTCCTTCATACTTGGTCTCCATTTTTCATTACAGTCTACTGTTTCACCTCTAAAAGGTTTCCTTTCACCTCAGCTGTTTCATGCTGCTCCTTACTTGCCATCAGTTTATCCAGCTGCTGCACATTCAGTTGACTGACGCCCCTTCAGCAGGGCTCCCACTCAAGCAAATGCTATTTCACAGCAAAGCAAATATTGAGGAAAAGAATAATTCCCAATCCTTGATGCTGGAGGCTCACCTCAAACCTGTCTTCTTTTGGATTTCTAAGGCAAAAAAAAATTTCTGCTGATTTTTAAGAAGGCATTTTTGACTCAGTGGCTGACAGCACTTTCAGTGAGGCATTTTTGCATGGAGCAAATTATATTTAACAATCCTCTTGTTCCTTCCCTGGGCCCTCGAAGAAAACAAGGAATACAAGAATACATCTGTTACGAGTATTTGCTTTATCTTGTGTTGTTCACTTAAGATCTTTCAACTCAGGATCTCATTTTGCTGAAACACAGAGTCAGTTATAATAACATGACATCTCTGGAACAGTCTAATCCTATTGCAAAGTGGATCTTCCCATTAAGAATGATCCATCTAATGAGATACAGCAAGCCACAGGGAGCAGACACAGACTAACCACATTAGCTGCTTTTATGGAAGTATTTTTTAAGAAGAACTATTTTGCTCTGCACTTAGAAAAGACCAAGCTTTTAGCTGCATTGAGTGAATGAATACCCTTCTCATTAGCTTATGGCTTCGAAGACATTTTCTTTTTAAATTCAGTGTATTTGTTTGGACCAAAGTATGTTTTCTCTTTTACAACAGTTGGCTAGAAGTGTTCCAGGCACACAACTGGGATAATCAAAGCTGTATTATTCTCCCTGGCAAATTCTTCATCATGCATTTGATATACCAGTCAGCCTAAAGGGAGGTGGTTTCAGGCTAGCATTTTTAGAAGTGGATAACATTGTTATTATTTTTCCCCTCCCTGCTTGATTCAGAGGAACCAGAGTTCTGTCAATGCCAGGAAATCTGAACAGCCTTTCAGAGCAGCTCAGTCTTGGCTGCTTCTCAAAGAGCACCAGGGTAGAAGAAATAAATGATTTTGCAATAGAGGAAGGCTTTCTGAAGAAATGGTTTTCACTAGAAAAAAGCCAATTGAACCAGCTTCGGGCATTTTGCAGGATGTGTGGATTTCATTGACTCTTTTACTGGAAAGCAGGTCAATGTCACAGGCAAGGCTGCCAGGCTTCCAGCCAGCCTGCCTGCCATGCCATGGAGCAGTTATCCCCGGAAAGCTGCCTGCCCCAGCCCCAGCCCCAGCCAGGGGCTCCTTGCTCTTCAGGGTGCAGCAGGGAATCCTACAAGGACTGTCTTTTTTCAGGGCTTGGTCTTGGTGGCATGCAATGACACAGACGGACCACCATTCTGGGGTCTCTGATTTTGGAGGGGCTTCCCCACATCCTGCCAGAGGGTGAAAGAAACAAACAGCTCTGCACATCCAGGAGCTTGAGAGTCCATGGAGAAACAAAGGAAAAAAAACGGGATATTTGACCTGAGAATTTCCCAGGGAACAAAATTCCAAATTCCCATTATATTCTTCCAGTAATGTAGATGTCCACATACTCCCTCATGTCTACAGGCTATATAAATGTCTTCATGACACAATTAAATTGTACTTATTACCCAGCCTCTATCTATACTACAAAGGTCTTTAAAAAACCAAAAAAAACCAAAAAAACAAAAGAAAGCAAAGCACCTTGTTCAAAGGAATTACAAGGTCTGGATTCTGTATTACAATGCACAAAAGTGAGGACAAGTTGGTTTAAAAGAAGAGAGACATTAAATATTAGCTTAATGATGTAGCAGTGTTTTTCATACAGGTGGTTTTAAAATATACATAACTGGCTTCACACAGACTAGGAATCTACGTTATTTTAATATGTCTATGTTAGTTCAATACAACCATGTAGGGGTGAAAGACAGTCCAGACTTTTGTGCAATTAGTTATAATGCTGACTTTGCTTGGCTGTACTGCCTTTAGAAGTGAGCCCTGTTATTTTGCGGTCACGGTCTGCAGGGCATGGCACAGTGAAGGCAATCTGCAACAGTTGGTATCTCCCAGATTTTGTTACGGTTTGTCCTAGTGATGTGATCTACTGATAGTATCACTGCAAACTCCAATACCTTGCAATGGGTGGAGCTTATTGGAATACCCACATTTGAGGCTACAAGTACCGTTAGCGCACACATTACTTCAATGCAAAATCCACTGTGAAGAAATAACAAAAAAAAAGGACAGATGGAACACCTGTAGTACAAGAGTTACATGCAGGAAATCCCATGCCATGCACTTATCAAGAAAGTCAAATATAAATGATGAATGGTGCGCAGCCTCTGAACAAGGGAGAAATGTTACCCGACCAGGTTCAAATGGCACTGTCAGAGGAAACCAGGCTCTTCCTTTCAATCATTTGCTCTAAAATTGAGGTCATGCTTTTGTAAGCGCTATTTTCCTTCACCAGCAGCTATGGAGTTTATGCTGTGGCCAATTCCAGTGACTTTACTGTGACAGCTCCAACGCATTTTTTGGAAGCCTGATTACTTTCCCACACTGCTGGCATGACCAAGATGTGCTGATGCACCCCTACCTAACCACCCTCTGTCAGCGGCTGTTTTCCCCTCACCATGCCATTATCCCTGGCTCCAGCAGCACAATTTTAAGATGAATAGTCCAGACTGCCCTGACTGCAGTCGCTGGGCAAAGGCATACCTTGCAGTGTGTAGTACTGACAGGAAGTCCAACATTGGAAGCTACCACAACTGTGAACGCCGAAGCCAACTCAATAGTGAATCCACTGCGGGAAGCATAAGAAAACACTTCACAATCACTCTTTGCATCAGCTCTGACTGATACCATGCAGCGTGCCAAAGTCTTACCCGTTTCTTCTTTCGACTGTTTTATCTCCAACTGATTTTTGTCATGTGAGTAAGTTAAGAGAACAAGAAAGGGCTGAATAGTGGGAACAGCACGGGCTAGTCATCTGCAGTACCTGTCTGCACGGCTCATTGCCTCAGAGGCCGTCACTACTCTACGCTGGATCGTGCCTAATTAGCAACTCGGTTACGCGCCAGCAGAGGTCGAGTACGCATTAGAGACAAAAATTACTGTAATAAATACATATGGGTTTAATAGTCTGAAGCACACTGGGAAAGCCACTGTCATCTTGCCATTTCCAAATGCACCTTCTACCCCTGTAATTAGGTCATCAGCAGAAGACTCTGCTGTCTGTTCATGCAGACCTCTATGCCTTAAACACATTCAGTATTGCAGTGTTATCTTTTCTCCTTTCTCTCTTTTTCTTTCTTTTTTCCAAGCTTTCTTTTTCTCCTTTTTCGCTTGTTTCTTTCATTTTTTTTTAGAAAGACAGAGAAGTCAAAGCCAGGTTATCATTAAAATCAAAGCACAGCAAATCCAGAAAACTGCATTACAAACAAAATACTGAAGCAGCAATTTCTCAGACTGGCTCACACACAAAGTTCACACAACCACAATGACACTTGTGGGCCTACCTTGATGGTGTGATTGGAGTGAGGTCTTTACCCATAGTCTGGATAACTCTTCTTCCCCAGACCCAGAGACCCACACAGATCCCAACACCTCCATAGAACAGCAGCCAGATGGGAGTCGATGCTTCCTGCATTACGGCACCTTGCTCGTAGATAAGCCAGAGCGCGACGAGGGGACCGATGGCATTGCTGGAGAAACAGAAACATTGTCAGCCGAGTTATAAAAATGCAGATGGTTGCCTTGAAAGGAGTCTCTTATTTTCTGCACGACTTTTCTTCATCATGCGTGCAGCACTATCCTGACTTGACCCTACAGGCAACACCCTTTCTCACTTGGAAAGAGTGCAGCCGGCAACTCTTACCATGTTGCTTTTTCAGTTGTCACTTCTTCACTGATAACTAGAGCAAATCCTGGACCGAATTTCTCTTTTACAAATTGTTTCCTGAAATGTCAGAGTCAGTAGTACCTTGTTATGTCTGTTCTGTGACAAAAAAGAGTATTTTGAGTACCGCACTGAAATTATCTCAAAATCTACCAATTCAAGACATGTGGATCTTTAAAATTCAAGTATCAAATTAGCTCTTTTTGTCAAAGAGGGAAAATTAATGAACAAAATTACCATGGTAGACAAGAATATAGAAATGTAGTCTAGTTGGACGGCCTGTAACGTTCGGGATATGATCTGAGTGCAGCTGGGAAGGTGACTTAGTTATCTTCAAAGGTGCTGTAGAGTGAGTTGGACTGGATCAGAGAGGACTCTTTGGTGACACAGAGCTGGCATAAGCCCTTTTTGCTACCCTGGAGCAGCTCTCCGAAGGGGTTGCTGCTCTCTGGAAAAACACTGGAAGCCAGCAACGCTGAAGTCCCCACTCTTAATGCAGGTCATCTGATATTGGTATCTGAAGTCAGACTTCTGACTCTGTTTATTCTAAAAAAGCATCAAGTTTCTAGATAGAAAATTCTAGCTAGAAGAAAAACTTGAAAGCCGACATCCAGTTATTTTGGAGGCTTAAATACTAAAGAGCAGATAAGAATTTCAACATCCCTTTTGTTTTCGGCTCTTTTACTAAACCAAGTAGCTGCTTGCCTTGCTGAGCAGCATTTATTCACCACCCAAAAGGCATAATTAGTGAAGCAGTGCCATATTTATGTCTAAATAATCGTGAGAAGAGCAGAACAAACCTGACCAATGTCATTCCAAAAACCTAAAAACCATCAGGGAAGCCCCCCCTCTTTGTAAACCAATAGGAAATCAGGTCAGAGCGAGCACCACAGGCAGGACTGACAGCCATGCTCGCCCTGCAGCCAGGACCTGCTAAATTTAGTTCCTGGTTCCACTCCAAAGCACACAGATGGAGTAAGGGCCAGTTTTAATGTCAAATGTTGTGCAAACCAGGCCACTGTATGTGCCAGTTAATAATTTCCTTGAATCCCATCTTTACCAGATGTGAGGTGCCAGGGGCTGAGTGGCAATTGCCAAGAGACGAGGGTCGCCGGCAGCGCAAGGCTCGGCACATCTCAGCAACACGAGACCCTCCTGCTTTCATCTGGCCCCTGAGAAACTGAGCTCTGAGCCCTGGGAAGTGATCCTGAAGCAAAGTAATAAGGAAATACTTTTCCCTTGTAAACACACACAGCGACATTCGAGCTGCGAGGGAAATGAAAATAGTTAAAAATGCTCTTTGATATAAAAAAGAATTAATAGTTCTTACGGATTTTGAGAAAGATCCTGAAAATAAATTAGTGAGCTAACATGAATAATAAAATCCAGTAGGTTTAAAGTCATTGGGTAGTACAATGAAGAACTAAAGACTCTTTCAACAAAGAGTGATTTCCACTAGCTAAAACACTTTAAAATTCTGGTCTGATACTGTGCCCAAGTAAGCATTCAATTTGCTGAGTTTTGGAAGGACAGTATGTGAAAAGTCCTCAGGGCCTAAATCAAGAATTATTTTACTTCCATGGAAAAAGAGATTCTTGATTGAAGCATTTCTAATATTTTGAAATCAACCTGAAACTGCTTTTCCAGTGTTTTCAGGTGTGGATTAAATTGCTTGCACATTTAAATGCCTTCTTGAGCACAGAAAAAGAAAGGTAATTCAATGTACGAAGGTACACAAATAAACTGATGGATGCTGAAGGATGGATAAAGGCAAATAATAGATTGATCAGATGAATAAAGGTAAAACTGGTCATCCCTTTTTATAGTGCTGTATGACATGGAAAAAACTTCCCTGTTGAAAATAACAGGCACATTTGGAGTGAGCTCAGGCACTGATTCCTGACTGTTCTAAAGAGATTATGCATACATATTTGTCAGTCCCGAAGTAAATGAAAAGGCAGAAAAGGCTTCAAAAACTGCAGCAGCAAACTATGCTCTTCCATATCAAAATCCAGTTTTTATTATTTGCAAATGCTACACATCTGTGAATCAACTAAGCTTAGTCCTTGAGGAAAAGTTCTTATTTGTGGCAAGGGAAGACAAGGTAAAACTGCCAATTTATGCTCAGCCTCAAGAATCTGATTGGCTGATCTTGTCCAAGAGATCAGAAGAGATAACACGACACCCACAGAGGCAGCATTCTGGTACCTTTCCTGTAAGAAAGCCAAAGAGCACTGGATCCATATAGGCTTGGAAAGGCAAAAATGTAACTAACCTCATTTTCCTTTGTATCTACCTCACTGGTGATCTACACCAGAGGGACATTTCTCCTCTCCTGTTAAATCATGTTCAATGTGACTTCAATGTTCAGCTCTTAGGGATGGTGGCATCTCCCAGCCTGAGTATCTGCAAGTGGGTACGAACAGCAACAGCAGTGGCTTGAACCTAGCACACCATCACAGCTCTCCGAAGGGGCTCCCTCAGCTTCTAGATTTGTTCAGGAGGTGCAGTCCAAGGGGCTTGTGGTACCAATGCTCCCTATGGCAATGGAAAACAGCTCTAGAAGAAGCTGCTAGGCCTGTCCCACCATGAAACTGCCAAAAGCTCGCAGCAAACGGGTCTGACTCAGGCACTGCAAAGACTACGATCTTGGTTCTGCACAGAGGTAGAAGACAACCACTCCCAAGAGCACAGTAGGGGAGGGTAAGAGAGAAACAACACATTAAAAAAAAAAAAAAAAGCAGCAACAAAAAAGGCATTGTTAGATAAGAGAGTTTGCTTAACAGATATCTCCTACAGCTGAGTGACTAACCAGATGAACCACAAGGTTGCTGGCTAGACTGAGATGTGGTTTTCACAGTATTTCCCACTGGTTCTAGCTCATTTGATTCAAGACATGACTAGCAGGAAAGCAGACCTCAAATCTTCCATGCATTTGGCTAAGACTCATTTCACAAGTCTGTTTTCAAGAAGTTATTTTCTCTTACTCTCCCCACAGGTTTCTACTTACCTTAACTAACTCTCCTTTGTGCTGGAGCTCCACATCTTATCCATGGTAGTTTAGAGAAGAAAAAAGCCTGACATGGTCACACAGGGGCTCTGAACCCCCATCCACATCTATCTATATGCAAAACTGCCCTCAGGTTCCTGAGAAACTGAAGTGCTTCAGAGGATTTGCTGTATCATCTAGCTATTGGGTTTAAAACAGAAAATAAGCTGCTCCTGTCATGGTATCACTTTAATTTTCCACACCTAATACACTGAGCACAAAGTGGGGGGCAATACGAGTTAATTTTAGGATGAGTTTATAAAATGCTATGGCATAAGAAGCCCATCTCCTGAGTCTGCCTACACAGTGTGTTCTCCAACACCCAGCACTTCCCCCCACCTCTGCCAGGCTGCGCCAGCCCCATTACTGGCAGGGCACTGGGCTTTGCAGCTGGGGTGCTGTGCAGGGGCTGTTTGCCTTCCCTGGAGGTGCAGTGCAGGATTTAATGCCACTCACTGCAGTTCTTGCACTGGCAGATGTGTTCCTTGGTGGCTCACTGAAGGGCTGCTCCGTGCTTCTGAAGTGCTGCCTGAGCCTCGAGATGATTTTGCTGGCACTCTCGACTAACGTGAATTGGCACAACTTCTCCCTTTCTGCTTGCTTGTGCCAGTGTAGAATCTGTCACACAGCATTTATAAAACTGTTGTGAAAGATAGCATTTGACAGTGAATCCGAACTATAAATAGAGCTGGCTTCTCCTCTCCCCTGTGAGACAGATAGTATTACCAACAAAAATAACCACCCCACGTTCAGCTATCACGAGACAGGCTTAGAAATGACAGTTTCCCATGCACACACACACACACAAGCAGAAATTTTTAGGTACCTTTGGGTCACAAGTCCAAGACCTTCTCTGGAGGAATAAGGACTAACAATTTATTTTTTTTTTTTAGTAAAAAATAAGGGGCTTTTTCCTAGTAATTCAGCCATCCAGCTGAATGCTCTATGGCCAAACCTCATCAAACTTGTCATAACATGTTATGAAGTAGCAACATTGCTATTTGCTTGCTGTTGTTTGAGAGGAGTAGTGAGTTGCTCAAAAAGAAAATCTAACTCTATTTGAAAACTACACTCTGAATATGCTTTGTGAATAATGTATAGACTCCTTGATGACCATGCTTAGATACTCTGCTGCCTGAAAAAAGCAGATTGCTTTTTAGCCACTTTTTCTAATTGAGTAAAAGAACCTTGAAATGTACATTATCACCAATTAAAGCTGAATGACGAGCAAAGCAGCCATCTCAGAAATCTGTATTAGGTGTCCAGTATTACAAGTATAATTATAAAATGTCCAGCCATTTGACTATTTCCCAAGCAAGGATTTCACAAACAAACCTTCCACTGGGAAAATCAGTGGGATGGTATTTCTGAATAGGCTGCAGTTATGCCTTGAGACATCACCCAGCTGAGCAAGAGTGAAAGAAAGACATGCCTGTATGTAGCAACAGGGAAAAAACATGCCCTAATCTCCAGGGACATCAGACTATCAGGAAAGTTTTATCCTAGTTCAAGTAACTGGACAGCCTTGAAATAGTGCATCTACCACAGCACAGCAGAAGTGTGTCAGAGCTATGCCCTGTGAAGTGCAAGCTTTGGGTGTGTTAATGAGTCAGGAGGAAGTGCTTTATTTCCTGCAGCTCATCTCTGTGTCCTGCAAATACTGGCCCTGAAACCCCACCTCCCTGGATCCTGGAGGGTTGGGTCCATCCTCCCCCGTGCCCACCAGCAGCAGCTTTTCCCCTGGCCAGCCCAGCCACAGGCCCTGCTCACAGAAGGATGGGGAGGGATTCCCATGCCCACTGGAGACTCTGTTTCTTGCTGCTCTTCTCTGACTTGCCTGTTGGACATTTTGTTGCACAATTCAGGACAGAAATGAAGATTCACATCTACTTGGGGCACAGGCTGGACTTACAGGATAGACTATTATTTAAAAGGGGAGAAATCAAGCTTCCCTCACTAAATAGAACAGACAGATTAGCTTCCTAAATATTCTAAGTGATCTTGACTGCAGCTCTCAGGGAGGAAATAAGAAATACCTGTTTTGTAATCCAGCCTTACTATAGCTCCTTTAGACTCCTTATTTAGCCAAGAGGCTGAATCCCACTAAGCTCCTTGTGAGCAGTGAGATACTGGCAATGTACTGGCCCTTCCCTCCTTTAATCCCATTGCATTTACTTTAGGAAGAGGGAGAAAAGGTGAATCCTACTGCTGTTTGTGCGCTCAGACCTAAAACTCCAGTGAAATCTGTATGAAGGTGAGAGGAGAAAGCTCTTCTCTGTTTATTTTGGGCAAGCACACATTTTCTAGTTTCTCAAACTGTTTTGTTTTAAAAATGAATTTGCTATCTAGTAGCAGTCAGCTTCCCTAAAAACACTGAAAGAATGTGTAGAAATATATAAAAAATATCAAATATTTTTACTATAGTTCTGAAATGGTTTTAAATCCTGTTGTCAGTAATGTAGCCTATATTGTTTGGATAATGACAGGCATTCTTTCTCAAACTTGTGCCATAAATCCATATGGCATTACCTGCAGACTCTAACTCCAATGACCCCTTTTTCCTAATATCTCAGGATGAATAAGTGCTTAGATATGTACACGGGAAGTCCTGACATCCTCCGCAGGAAATTTAATTAGAGCAGACACATTCAAACAATTTATGCAGCAGGAACTCAGGAAAACTGAGATCCTGTGCAATGACTGCAGGCAGGTTTCTCCTCCCTACAAGATGTGGAAAACCTCAGCACTGCCTGTCCCTTGGCATGCACAGACACAGGTGGTGGCACGGTCCGCGGTCACCCTGCTCAGCTGGAGCATCACACTTGCCACTGTCCCAGCAATAAATCAGCCTTCCTCCATGGGCACAGGTAGCTGCCTGCTCACACAAGCCAAGGCACACAGCTCATTCTGACAGCCCCAGGGTTTCTCCTGGGACAGCAGGAGTGATGGCCTGAGGCAGAGAAGGAGAGTAGTAAGGGACAGAAGAGGCTGCCCCTTTACAGGAGAAGGAATCTGTATGAGAAATGCCTAAACACATGCACGAAGAGACGTGTAGGAGTACAAGGCTCAGACTTTCCTCACAACATAAAAAGCCTATTTTAATCAGCAAAACTTGCACTGACCTACAGCACCTCTCTGTGGGTCATCCTGCTTTGATTGCAAGAATTCAAGGAATAACAACCTCCAGAGATTGCTTGAGTCAACAAAAGGATCTTCCCATTTGCTAGGATAGGACTGTGGGGCAAACACACTCTTTGTTCATAGCTTTCTCATTCCCAGCCCAGTAGCAGAGCAGCCACAGCCACTGCTGTGCTGGGCACCAGAGAAAACATGACTCCCTGTTCCTTGGAACACACAGCTGCCCCAGCCAGCATTCCTGCTGGTGTCATCATGAACGAGAGCCTTGATGGCTACAAACATCAGCTCCTACAGCAAAGATGGCTGATTTTGTTATGAAGCTAAGAAGTATAATCTCAGAAGAAACTGGGGTCTAACTACCCCATGAGTTAGTTAAGAATTAGTTCTGCAGTCAAGGCAAAATACTGATTTAATTCTTCCAGGTCTGTGGGTAAATCCTGGACAAAGAAACAAGAGAGATCTCTATATGATCTTTTGTCCATTAAAGTGCTGTCTAAACTACATGGGGCGCTTCTGATCCATGAAGTTTTTCTGAGCTGCATCATGCTTCAGTCTGTCCTGTATGCCCCATGCTTAAATATGCTCTAAAACAGGTCAATCATTTACCTTGCAATCACCTGCAGTTTTAAGTTTCATATTAGCTTTTTGGGGTTAGCAGTCCTTTCTAGCCATGTCCAAAACAGCCTGTCCAACTGCCTTTGTTTTTGAGAACAAATTAATTCAGACCTGCTTCCAGACTTTAAAACACAGCATAAACCCTAGAGCTGCAGCAACTGTTCTGCTATTTGTTGTTACACAGGTAGGCTGCTGTGGCTGCAGCACTGAAGCTCCAGGTCACAATTCCTGCTGAATCAGCCTATATCTACTGAAAAATAAGCTCAGTCCAACTCAACCATAGGTGCATATAATCCCTGCTGGCCAACTAAGCCCAGCCTCCCGGCCTCTCTGGAAAGCTGGCTCTGAACAAGCATTTAGAAGCTGGCAGTTCTCCTTGTGTCACGCTCCTGGCCCAGGTCTTTTTTCCATCCTGCCCTTTTTATTCTCCCACTGCCCTTGCAATGACCTGACGCACTCCCTTTGTGCTCGGGTGCTGAGCCAGTGGGATCTGCTCACTTGGCGCCACTAATTAAGTTCAACAACAACTTTTTTCTCAGCAGTTCTGTCCCAACACATTTAGATGGGATTTGAAATTCTTTAGATTTCATTCAGTCCGTGTGCATGGTGCTGTCACAAGGCTCTCGGCCTGGCTCAGCTGGTCCCAGCCCTGGAAGGGCTCCAGCACCCTTGACACAGTGCACATAAGCTTGGCAGCAGGGGCAGGAGAGGATGGTCCGAACAAAACAGTCACCCAAATAAGGAGCTACCATCACTCCCTGTTTCCTTTAACACACAGCTGCCCCAGCCAGCATCCCTGCTGATGTCAGCCTGAACATGAGCTCTGATGGCTACAAACACCAGCTCCTACAGCAAAGATGGCTGATTTTGTTATGAAGCTAAAAAGCGTCATCTCAGAAGAAACTGGGGTCTAACCACCCCATGAGTTAGTTAAGAATTCCTTCTGCAAAATACTGTTCGTCAGTTCAGGGCAAAATACTGATTTAATTCTTCCAGGTCTGTGGGTAAATCCTGGACAAAGAAACAAGAGAGATCTCTATATGATCTTTTGTCCATTAAAGCGCTGTCTAAACTACATGGGGCGCTTCTGATCCATGAAGTTTTTCTGAGCTGCATCATGCTTCAGTCTGTCCTGTATGCCCCATGCTTAAATATGCTCTAAAACAGGTCAATCATTTACCTTGCAATCACCTGCAGTTTTTAAGTTTCATATTGGATTTTTATTTTTCTCTCTTTGCTCCTCCTACCTGCTCCTGTGCCTTCAAGGAATACCAACAAACAGCCTGATGGAAAATAAATAGAAAACATGGCAAAAGAGTAAGTTCCAGGATATGGAAAGAAAATGTTGCAGTCAAGTGCAAAGAAAAAGATATGGACAATGGAGGTGCTAACCTAAATATATGAGTGAGGAGCTTAAAACCAAATGCAGGGGAAAGCAGGATTTTAACAACAGGATTCAAGGCTGAGGAAAAACATTAGAGAAACGGCTTGACAGCAGCACCTAAAATAAGCAGAAGGCAAGTGTAGAAAGGAGGGAGATGAAAAGCTAGCAGTCACCAGTGGAAGATGGACTGCCAGGGTTTACTGTCTTACATAAATGTGAACAGAAAGCTGTGCTACTCACTAGGTTCTACTGCATCATTTTTTAAACAATGCCTGCCTTTCGAGCTCTGCAGATCTTCATGCAACATGGGGCAGAGCCAAGACATCTTTTGCTCTGCTAGACGAAAACTGGCAAAACATCTCTGCTATATGATCCACAGGATAGATATCTGCATTCCCGGAGAATTTTATCTACTAAATCTTTTAGGCATATGAAGGGGTCTTTAATTTTATTGTTTAGCTGGAACTCAGTACAATTGCAAGGATGGGTTCCTATCCAGTCCCAGACACATGACCATCTCCCTGCTTTTCTACCAGCTTTGACAAAATGAAGCCAACTTGTTCTTTAGTTTTGCAATTATATGAATTCAGCTTAAGAAGAGGTCTTGGAATAAACAGCATTTAATAAAAACATGTTTCCTGGCAAATTTGATAGGACCACCAACAGAAGTAGGGATCTGAAAAATACCAAAACCACATGAATTTTCAGGAAAGGATATGGCCACAGTAACAAGCTAGTCCAAATGCAAAATTCAAAAGGAATTAGGCTGTAAGATGCAACAACACATACAGCACAGTCTGAACTTTGTACTTCATCTTGACCAGCTCCTGTCAACACCAAATCTGATTTCTGAACTAACTGCATCCTTACAGATCATTTCTAACAAAATCGACTACCCTTTCCTCCTACATGACACGCAAGTGATGCCTGCACAAACATGTGAGTCCTTGAGGAGTATGTATAATCATCCCCTGCAGGGAAAAAAAAGAAGCTGCAGCACCTGCTGAGGTAGGCTGTGAACTTTCTGCAGTGGTATTTCCCAGGCCACATCACAAAAAATATCAGCAGTCTTTGTCCTTATCCCTGTGTTCCCTTCACTCGCTGCTGGCCACTTGCAGAGCTTGGATGGGTCTTTGCTCTTGGCCAGTATGCTCAGAGCAAAGGTCTTTAACAAGAGATGATGTGCGAGGAAAGAAAGCTACACCACTGCCCTCTGATCCAGAGGATGAGGGGACTCTGGACTCCTTCCCAGAGCCAGATCCCTGCGGATACCAAGGAAGTACAAAAGGCTCTTCAGAAAGCCCTGTTCTGAATTCCCAGGGTGCTGGATGGATGGGGAGCAAAGACACATGTTTGTAAGTGTTTTCACCATGAGTTACGAGTTATATTAGGATGCTGACAAGAGCAAGGAGCAATAAGTGTTCTCCTTGTAGAGTGGGACAGGGTTTGCCCAGAAGGCTAAGGAGGACAATGGAAATTATGAACGCTGTAAAGTCCTGCTGAAAACACTGAAACCGACATCATCAGGGTATGGCTACCACAGCAAGGGTCCAGCAGGAAGGGGACTCAGTACAGCTCCAACCAAAATAAGGACAAAATAAGGACAACCAAAATAAGGACAGCTGCTTCAACAAGCCACTTAAGAGAATTTCCCAGGTGACCTCATCATGATACCGGGAAAAGTGTCTATTAAATACCAAATGGATTGCTCCAGGTCTAGGGAAGAGGCAACCCAGCCAAATCCTAAAGGAAAAATACACAGTGTTCCCAGCAGCACAGCAAACCCACCCAAAGTACTCTTCAGCCACATGCCACCGAGATGGTGAGGTGCTGTGTGACAAGAGATGAAATTCATCTAACGGCAAAAACAGCCTAAAACCTCTCGCCTGTTGAAAGTTTCTGGTTTTGCAGTTAAAGTAGGCTGCAAATTCTGCAGGGCTGGGAACGTCCTGTTCGCTTTTACAGTGGCTGGCATGTTGGGTGGAGTCTCAATGCCTGCAAGATTGCCAAAATTAAACGTAAATTAAACTAATTAATTCACAGTTATTTAGCAGCGAATAAAAAAAGATTTTACTCTTGAGAAGAAAAGAAACCGTAGACCAAACAGTGCAATTCCTGGAAAGCACTGAGGACACTGATGCTACACAGCCCTGATGATCATCTACCTGCAGAAATGAATGTGCTTCCCAACCAGCCAAGCTGGCAAACCTTGCTCCACGTACTGAAACTGTAAAATTGCTGGTTTGTGAGATCTCATCCTCTTACCTGACATCATTGCCTCCATGGGCAAAAGATCCAAAGCAGGCTGTTAAGATCTGGAGGAAGTGGAAAAGTAGATGGACCTGAGAGGTGTCTTTCTCTTCCTTATCCTCTTCCACAGGATCTACGGGGGGCCGGTTAGGATCTGCGAGTTCAGAGGCCAACTTCATTTCCACTCCACCTTCCTCCGCCTCAATCTCTGCCTCAGCCACTGCATTGCAATAGCTGGAGTAGCTGTCATAGCGGACTCGCTTCTTGGAGTAGGAAACAGTGTCTCCCACCAACTTCTCGCTGTCTTCTGGAGTAGATGTATCTGCTGCCTTAAAGGAGGAATGCACGGGCATGCCACAAATAGCAGCAGTGTAACAAGTGTAGCTGTTGTTGCGCCGTAAGAGTTTGTAGTTGTTTTCTGCAGTGGGCCTCTCCTCGTTGGCCCTGTCCAGGTGTATTTTGTGGAGCAAGTCTTTGTATAAACCTGAGTCCTTGTGCACAGTGTGATAAACGTGGCCATCGCTCCTCAGGTGGCCATCGAAGCTGAAGGTGCCGTTGGAAACAGGTGATTTCACTGAGGTGTGCGTCACCGAAAATGCCCTTCCTAAAAAGGCAGAGATTTAGAGGTTTTGTTTACACAAAATGCAATACAAAAGCCCCCTTCCTCCAACACAAGACAATAATGTGGCCAGCATCTGAGAATACGGGACAAAGAAGATCAATTTGCGCTACATGCAGTGGATAAGGCAAGATTCAATTCACTGCAAAATAGTGTCTCTCATCTTCTGTGCAAAAAAAGTTTTGTTCCAGTGCTGAGTCTCCCCAGACATGCTGTATGACCTGCAGCAAGTCACTTGGGATCAGCTATTTGAATCTGATACTTGATGGTTAAATCCTCAGGTTCTTTGAAAATATAAATTTCCATAAAATTCCTTTCTTGTAAAGCAAGCTCTACTTTTTCTGAGGTTTTGTCTACATCAAATAGGAATAATTAGGATTTCTGAAATCTGGTTTAGTGCCATTTCATACTGGGACTTATTTGTTTAAGAGACATTTCATTCATATTCATTTGTTTATGAGACATTTACATAGCTTTTAAAATAATTTTTAAAAAAAGAAAAAAATTCATGTTCTGCAGAAGTATTTCCTTAGCTATTGCAACATTTTTGATATACTAGTTCTATGAACATGATGATTATTCCCACTGTATTCATTTAATGTTAGCATACACTGTAGGACACACATCAAAATGTATCACAGGTAATATTTCTGAAGAAACTGTCTTTTTAATTTCCTGGCTTCCTGGATTTTCACTGTGCAACATTCAGAATTGGGTTTAGCTATTTTTAAACTGGAAGCACACACTCTAAGGGCTCCACGTCATGACTTATTTGATTTTGTACGAATCAGTGGAATATATTAGACATTTATTAACCAAATTACAGGGCTTTGTAGATGTTAGCAAAGTGATATCAAAGTCAGCAGACCGCTAAGTGAAGGGGGATGTTCCCATCACGTGGCAGAACAGAAAGAGCTTTACGCACAAAAGTCTGCTTCTTACAAATATATGTTCAGAAAACAATGTGTGAGATTTTTCTAGTGGACACGCTCCAAAGGGTCATACACTTGTCAACTAAAGTCCAAATCTTTTCATCTCCTGTTGTAGTATGCTAATCATCTTTATGCTGAATTTAACCTTCATACATCAGCAATCTGTGTGCTCTGTATTTTTCCACTGCTTGATAGGATGGAAACACCATTAAGAATACAAAGCAAGGCAACGCAAAAAGGCAAGTAATTTTTTTTCAGCTGTTCCTAAAACTGAAATACAGCCAAACAAAATGTAATTGATTTTACGTCCTCTCCAGAAAATGTCACTTGTAAATGAGCATCTTTCCAAACAAGCACTGAAAAGGGATCAGAGATGGAAATTCCAAACACTAATTTACTATTTACAGCTGAGACCTACTTGCAGTTAAGAAACCTCATTGAAACAGGAAGAGAACAAACCCTCTAAGTTGTCTTAGTTCCTTACCATATGGTACACGTGGATGGTTTCCATTTGCAATATTATCTGATGCCCCAGCAGCTTCTGTTACTGAGCCAGTAAGGGGAATCGTGCTCTCATCAGATGCTTTGGCACCAGGAAGCTCTTTAAAGACTGGTGTTTCTTCATCCTGAATTTTATCAAGACTTTCATCTGATATCCTTGACAGTGCAGCATCTTTCTTTAACCGGCCTAAGGAAAGAATAGCACTGTAATTTTAAACCCAACCTATACCTATTGTTACTTAAGTTTCCACTGTTTGCATCAACAGCATGGTTTAACTTGGCTACAATAACAGAGCTTTGTTTCATACCCACACGACTTATTTCTAACACTTCACTATGTTCATGTGTGAAAACTCTACATCTTTGTTTCTTCCGATAAAATTCACCAAAATAGGTAACTGAAGTAAAACACTGAGTTGTTCACCTGTTAATGAAACATGAAACTTTTCTCTGCATTTGTTGAGATCAGCAAAGCAACTAAAAGCTGTGATGAGCCCAACTTACTGTAAAGCTAAAACAGTCACTTAAAGATGATCATTCTGACAGGCTTTTTCTCTTTAACTTTTTCGGGATAAAATAGAAACCAGATATATTCCAGGTTTTATTTTCCTGTTTCTGCTAGACTCCAGAACTGAGCACTGCAATGGCTTGCCTAACAAGGTTTTGAATGTCTACCACTGCAGCTTTTTCAGAGCAAATCACACAAATACATGAGGAATAGTTTAGGTACATCCTGCTTGCGGGTGGGGACTGGACTAGGTGACCCCTTGAGGGCACTTCCACCTCTGAAATGTAATATTCCATGATTTTGTATCACTCATATTTCATCAAATAACTACTTACTTTCTATTTTTCTCTTCATCCAGGGACACACAAAAATCCAGACTAAGACAGCAAATACTAAGGACACACCAACTGATATTAGAGCAATGGCCCACATTGGCAGTATCAGTCCCAGTACTGTAAAGACAAAGAAATAAAACCAAAGCAAGCCATAAATTAACATGACTTAATTATCCCAAGCAGTGGAAGAGCAGTCTGTAACAGAAAAACCAGTGTTCACAATGTATTCAAAACCAAGATGAAGGAACTGATGACTTTTTAACATATCACCAGTTACTGCAGCATTTAAAGGTATAGTTGACATGGAAATATTTGCAGGTTTAGCCCTTCCAGTTTCCTGTTGTCCCACTCTGGTGTTAATTCCAAAAGAGCCGAGGGTAAAACCCCCACATCAGGGCTGCTAAGCCAAGTTTGCAGTGTCTTTGTGCATGAATGCACACAAAACCACGTTGCCCATTAGGGTTAAGTGTTTACCTGACCTTTGCTCTGGTCCATAAATCCTGATGCTTAGCTTGCTCTAAGCCCTTATTCGCTTACAATATGAGCTTAATGCAGCACTCCAAAGCTGAGGCTTCCTCCTGCCACGCACAGCGACGTCAACAGCTTGTGTTTCTGTAATTATTCCCCCAACAGAGATCCTTGCACTTGTTCAACAAAACAATCTGACTCTCAGTGAAGAAAGAGCTTGGACTCTCATCTTTCAAACCCATATATACATTGCCTATCTTGAAACCTACATGCTTAATTCATCCTTGTGAGTAAATGTTGCCAGAACAGAGGCCTTGGAAAGTAAATATGTATTTCCCCAGCATCAAAAATGGAGTCCCACCTTTTTATTCACACACTTTAGAGACTGCTAAGCTGAAACAGAGGGAACATTAAGATTCTTATTTCATTTATTTTGCTTAATGAGTCACTGCAGAGTGCCTGACCTACTTCTGCAGTACAACTAATGAGGAAATGTGAGTTATACAGATGATTTACTGTTAAACATCTTGGATACATAGCCAATTAGACTTAAGAGGAATAGTAATGTTACCTTCAAATTGGGACTGTTTCAAGTTTTTTAGTAATTCCAGTAATGCTAAGCTATGGAGTAGGCTCTACCAACTGCATTACATCTAATGTACATCTAGTACATCTAATGTGTTGGATTTTAGAGAAATTTTTCCATTCAAAAAAAGGTCACTTTCTAAGCCTGCTTTCTCAATTCAGGGCCGTGTTCAGGAGTTTATCTTCAATTGCCTCTTCATTCACAGATCTTGGACAATAATCTAACCTAAAGATGACATTTAATGACCAGAGTCTTCAACGAAGTAGTTGAGATTACTAAACATCTTTGTTCTGAACCCTTTTGCTAGAAGTGTGTGTTTAAAGGTACACCACTTCAGTAAACTGTAAAAATATAAATGTAAATACATAAACATAAAATATGAGAATATAAGTATACCAACATAAATATACAAGATTATAAAAATTCAACTAATATAAAAATAAAAATTCAGATGTAAATATACATATGAATAAACACAAACATGTAAGTGCACATAAAATATGCAAATATACAAAAATACAAATAATGTCCTTCCACTTCATTTCCTTCTACTGAGTTGCAATCAAAACACAACACCAAAGAAAGAAGATGCATTCAATGAAGAAACAAGCTTGGGGACCCTTATCATTAAAGGGAAATAAAGAACTACATTTAAATAACAGTTTTGGAGCCAGATGTGCCACAACAGCGAGTCTGCTGCTGTCAATGGAGTGACAGCCTTACACTGAGTGCAGACAGCACCTGCTCTGAACCTTCACTCCTTGATGCACAAAGCTAGAATACCTTTGAGAGCTCAACATGTGCTCAGATTCATGAAGCCAAAGCTGCATCTCAGTAATTTCCCTTCCTCTAAAGAGGGATATTTTGTAGCTGTGCTCTCTCCCACTAACCAGGGCGATCAGGAGGGTGTCACAAAAACACACGCACAAACGGGGATGGGGATGTGGGGAGCTGAATGACTTACTCTTGCCCTCATTAACTCCTAATGCAAGAGACAACCCTGTGGTGTCTGGGTGACGCTGGCAGAGCATCCTTACACGCTGTGGGAAGCCTCCTTCCCGTGTCTCCCCAGCTCACTCACCTGGTGCCCCAGTGTACATGATGGAAAACACGTTAATAGCTATGGTAGCAGCATAAAACACCGGGAGTGCGCGGAGACCATTGGGCACAGGGTCTTCCTGCAGGGAAACGATGAAAAAAAGGAAATGTTAGTTGGATTTCACACCAGATTCATGTCAGCATGAACCTCCACGTGGAAAAATCGTGCTCCCAAGTCAGTGCCAGGCAGGTGCAGGTTTTGGATGTCAAGGAAAGGATGGCGACCTGCTTGGTTACACCCAAATCCACAATGCTGGTCCTGACAAGTACCAGCACTCTGGGGGAGCTTGACACTGTCAGTGGGAACCAGGGACTTATGTTATACTTTCCAGTCAGCTGCTGAGTGACCTGGGGGCAAGTTTCTTTCTGCAAGTGTGTTCTTATTTATTTTGTGTCCAAGATGAGGAGTGCCTTTCACTTAGCATGACTGAAGAGTGCCAAGCAGGAGAGGGTTTGATGTTTCGGACCAGTGCTACAAGCACCAGTGCAATGCATCCATCTCAAAACCATACCACTAAGCTCTCACTTCCTGCCAGCCAACAGAAATCTCTGAAATCCCAAGGGTCTGGTTGTATTAAACAGGTAACACACACAAAGTGAGCAGGAAATGTTTAGCATGGCACTGTGTCTGCTGCCCACTGCGCCCTCGTGCTCTCAGCACTCACAAGGAAAGACTCAGCTGACGGCGCAGCGGAAACACACCGTGTGAGCCACGGACAAAGCCTTTGTGAGGGACTGCTTTGGCCTTTTGAGGGGCTCCACGTGTTTGCAAAGAGGCTGGCAAAGCTGAGGGCTGGCTAATGTGGTTTCATTTCTTGCTGCCATGAGCTATAAAAGGGAGCTGAGAAAAGGCTGTGGCCGCCCTGTGTTATGTCCCAGTCCCCAAGTGCGATGCAGATGTGCTGTACTTGCAGGGCCAGCTGCTATTCACAGACATCCCCAAGCAGGGCATGGAGCCCTATAACAGGCCACAGGCTCACGAGCTAGAAAGCTGCTCCTTTTTTATGCATCCACACAAATCACTACCTGCTTATGTCAGAACCTCTACAAAACTTACTGCTTTGTGAATGGCACAGACCGCAGTTGGGAGGCAATTTCCTTAACTTGAACTTTTTCTGCCTCTTGAATGCTTAAATATGTGGCATTAATACCAGAGCTCACATGATTTTGACGGCTAATTTCTTAATTTGCTAGGCTTTAAATACAATAGTGGAACCTTTCCTTATCTTTTATGAACCTGAGTTATTTTTTATTCAAAGCTGAATCTGATCAAATCTATCACCTGTTTTCATCACTGACATTTATTTAGAGCAGAAATAAAGAACGATGAAGCTGAGGTTACAGGTGGTGCTATTTATAGCAAAAGAATTAATTCCTCATCTATTTAAGTTCCCTGTATAACTGCTAATATAGTGTCCCTTATTTTAGGTCACTGTCATGCACCGCACTTCCCCATTTTAGCAAGTTGAATGGTGTGAGAGAAATGGAAAAGGCAGATAAAAGTGTTCAGGTTTCCAGTTCATGCTGGGTGGCAGGCAAGTCATCTTTTGCACTGGAGATACACAGACTGATGATACCTCAGGTTGCTAAAATCCATTGATTCAGGTTTCTTGAGAATCTACAAAATAGGCAGATGCCCATCTTCTAATGTCTGATGTGCTGGAAAATCAAGGCTTAAAATTTCACCACTTTAAAATACCAATTAGAGTATCTCCAAGGGAGGACTGTTCTGTTTAAATTACAGTCAGAACAGCTATTGTGAGGCTAATGCCAGCAAGCTTGTACTAACATAGAAGCAGCCTCAATGTACCATCCTCTGACCAAACAGAATATACAATATTAATTATCACATAGCACCTCCTAAGCCTCAAATACTTGTCAAATTACTTACTGTGAGCTTTCAGAACTGCTAAGAGCAAGTATAACTCAAATGGCTATTAAAAAAATGACTGGTCTCCTGTCCAAAAAGAAGTCACAAACTTTCAACTCTGGAAATGCCAGCACTCATTATAATAGTGAGGCTAAAACACAACCTTCATACTAAGTACTCATTATAATAGTGAGATTTCTTTACCTTGTTTAAAATGAAGAATCTGATCAGCACAAAGAGGATTCCAGACATCAAGCCAGATAACAGTGGGGAAATAAACCAAGAGGCAACTGTGTTGAAGAAAGAATGAATCTTGAAATAAACAGTATTCTTGAATAATATTTAAGTACATTGTTAATAAGCAATAAATTTAAAACAGTTTTTGTACAACTGGAATGAATGTTCTGTATGTTTACTTACAACTGGTGCAACTCAATGTCCACGGACACTCATGAAAGTCAAAGTAATGCCAGGCACCATTAGAAACGACAGCCAAAGCATTTCCTGCTAATTTTGCAAGTTTAGCAATCAAACTCATCAGGAAAGTTTCCTGTAGTTTGAATCAGAGTAGACCAAGAAAACGCTCTAATTTCCTAATCACCATGACCACGAACGTTGCAAGCAAGTGGAAAGCAACTGCATCTAGCAGGATGCCATGCTGCTCCCAGGGTAAGTCTCGAGTTCCAAAATGCCACAGAAGCATCAACTGTAATGTGTGATGTGTGTACATTTTTTGCAGACCAGCACTGCAAGTGTCCAGGACTGATTTAACTGAAGTAGGTGGCAGATCTCCCACTGATTTCAATAAAACCGGATTAGGGCAGCACTCTGGAAATCCCATCCACAGTGATTTATTGTTTGCAGCATGGTTAACAGATTGATTCTGCTGTCACTGAAAACACTTTTACTATTGACAGAATTAAAAAAAAATACCTGCATTGCTAAAGTTCTAATATATTACCATGCCTTCAGCATAAAATTCTTTTAATAGAGACTTTAAGCTGCATCTCGAGTTCTAAAGGTTTCCAAAAAAATAACAAAACACTTCTTGACATCCCTGCTTGGATGATCTTGGCAATGGGAGGCTGTGAGTTAAATGTGCTGTATGCCCTGAAGGTGGTGGGTGGAGAGACATGACTGTGGGCATTCACATGCTAGCATTCACATTGTTGAGAGCAAGAACAGGGTAGTATGAGCTGCCACGAAAAGAATTAGAAGAGGAGGAATGTCACCTTGAAGCATGTTTCTTGAGGGAGACACTGTGTCCCCAGCTTACCACCGGGGAAGTACAACTTCTGTTTTACCCTTTTCTCCACTGGAGACACGCTGCAGCCCTCAATGACAACAGTGCATTTTCTGAATGACACGACTGAGGTGGAAAAGAAATTAATAAGGGAGTGCTACCAGCACAAAGCAGATTTCTGGGAGTGTTTCTCGCCGGCAGCACACGCTATTTCACATGAAAGGAGACAGCACTTACCAATCTTGACAAGCTGCATCCACTGGACACCCTGCGTGCCAATTGCCACCAGAGAAAATCCAATTGTAGCACCTACAATGCAATGGGTCCCTGATATTGGGAGTTTCAAGAACGATGCAATTAGCTGCCAAACAGCAGAACCTAGAAATAAACGAACCATATGGTATAAACAACAACAACAACAACAACGTAACACAGAAAATCCTTTGCCATGTGCCCACATTCTTTTAGAAGTGCTGCCTACACTCCTCATGCATGAGAGATCCTCTAAAGAGTTTTGTTACTGTTCTGTCTCTAGAAGCAGATACTGAGACAGTTTAATAGAAGCTTTGAATGCTCCATCTTACTTACGGCTGTTTATGACTAACAGCTCCCTGCAATTCAGGACAGTTCTGCCTTCAGTATTTACAGCCTGTCTGAGTAAGTGCACAAACTGCTCCCAGTGCACATCAAGCTTAGGAAACGTCATTCTTGAGAGCTGACTCTGGAAGCCTCCAGGTGATCAGCGTGAGGAGGCATTCACCATTCTGCTAGTGAACTACTCATGCTCCTAAACTTGGATACTACCAGAGAAAGGTTCGAATTGTGGGGCAGAGAGATTTTATGCTTCATCTCAGTGATACACAGCCATCCAGCCCTCTACAGGAAAAATGGACTGAGGAAAGAAGAAGGACTCTCTTACTGCCTTCATCTGCAGCTCATTGCTGCACTGGAAAAATTCAACACTGCTGAAAAGGCTTGTGTTAGCCATGGAGAAGCCAAAGATATCCCTGGCACAAGGAAATAAGTTCCCCTAACTAACTAAGGCACAGTGGTTAATGGTCTAAAAAGTAAATGCAACATCTGGTGTTCCAACAAGACAGCCAGGAAGGATGCTGGCCAAGAGTGCAGGGGAAAACAAAGTACCCCAAGCACCTGTTTCAGGAGTTAGATGAGACACAGTTGGCCACCAAGCTCTTGAGCACGCAGCTCCATGCTCCGACTCCTTTTCACTTTGCAAAGACACATGATCCCTGCTCCTCTTGCAGTGGCACTAACCTCAGGACACCAAAATACTTTTGAGAGTGACACAAGCTTTCTGTGGACCTCCCCTAATATTAGAGAATTCTTTCAATTCTTCTTCATTGTAATACTTCATGGCCTTAAGACAAAATCTTCATGTATTGAGTCACCAGTGGCAGCAATCAGACTGCCATAAGAGATCCTGAATTCTCTGGCTCATGCCACCTCTCTTAACAGATCTGCAGCAGATATGGGTGATAAAGCAAGGTCACTGAACACAGGCTGGCAGATTACCCAAAGTTGCAACCTCCATCCTGAATTCCAACGTGAGAAGATGGTTTGAAGGTTTTGAAACAGAGCCACCTGCAAATGGTGATTTGCTGGTATCATATGTGGCTACATTTGGAAGTCAACCAGCTTGTAAAA
This sequence comes from Nicator chloris, assembly GCA_013400495.1. NCBI lineage: Eukaryota > Metazoa > Chordata > Aves > Passeriformes > Pycnonotidae > Nicator > Nicator chloris. The sequence goes on along the minus strand of WAAE01018472.1, from coordinate 59,851 downwards.
CTGATCCTGGTGTACTATCCCAAAACAAATGTTACTTCTCTTGCTAGTGGAAATTCTAGATCAATCAAGGAACACCTGCTCTTTAACTTTTTGGCTTCTTTTTCCCTGGACTAAAATAAAAATAAAAACACTTTGAAACCTTTGACATGAACTTAGAGACCAGCAAATGGAAGTGAGGAGAAGGAGATATCAGATGGTTGCATCTGAAAGAAGCCAAATAAAAAGAAAAGCTACCCATAGATATGTAATTACAAAATACTCAGTATAAAAAACAGGGGAAATGCAACCAAGCCACAGCTGCACTGCAAATGTTTAGTGAGGACTGGGGGCTTATTGTCGGGGGAAATAGAAGGAGCATGGAACTATTTCTTGTTTATATAACTTCACAGAATCACAGAATGGTTTGTGTGGGAAGGAACCTTAAAACATCATCTAATTCCAAACCCCATGCAATGGGCAGGGACACCTTCCATTAGACCAGATTGCTCAACTGAAACCAAACGGGAGAGAAAGAAAAAGGTGGTGGAGGACCAACGGATGGTCTGAAAAGGACAACACATAATCTAAAGAAATTTAAGGAACCACATTAAGGAACAGAAGAAAATACAAAGGAAGCCAGAGCAGGACTTTACTCTGGGACTTGCAGTGCTTTAACTACCTATATCAAAGCTTTAACTCCTCTTTAACATAAAACGTACTGTTCTCAAGTTTTACCTTTGCGAAACTAACTTAGGAAGCAGGAGGCTCACTAGGCCGGTCACAGAGTCCCCAGTTGAGACCCTTCATGCCTGCTGACACCGTGGCCCACACCTTTTCCTCTTGGTTAATATCCCCTAAAGACAGAGGGCTGGCTGCAGCCTGCCCTGGCCAGCAGTTGCCTGCAGCAGCGTCTGGCCAGGGAGAGTTTTGTGCTCCCCTGCTGCCGAGGGCACCTCCTCCATTCTCCTGAGGCTCCGGTGCTCCGGGCCAGCCGTGAGCCCCATCAAACACCACGTCACCTGCAGCACTAGATTAGTACTTGGCTCTGCTAATCCTGGCTGGGATGTCCTCTCTGTTGGTGGCATCTCCTCAGTCGCATCAGCTGCTGACTTCAGCTTGCACCAGAACCTCTAGAACAACACACAGGCAAGTCCTGACAATAACCTGACAATTAGTTAATGCTGGGCAAGTACTACAATTTACCCCCAAGAGCAACAGTCCTTAATTTCTCATCTGCCTAATAAAGAACATTTTAATGTACTACAAATTACTACAAAATGCTACATTTTAAAATTATAAACCCATTACTTCCTGCTTCCTTTTCTCTTAGGAGAGAAGGTTGACCTGAAAATTACATCTGCTGTTTGCTGCAAGCATCAAAGGATCTTCCACCAACATCTGGAAAGAGGATACAGTGACTTTTGGTCTCTCCCAGACTGTTGACTCATTTAAGCCTCATTGAAATTCAGAAGCTAAATCCATTTGCAAAAACATGATCATGAGGCATGAGAGAACAGGGTGGGGGAAAATGCAGAGCAAAAACAGAAAGAGTAAAAGAAAACATCCAAGAAGGCTCAGAGAAAACAGAAAAAAAATACATCCAGAGATAAGCTGGAGATGGATTTAAGGAAAAAAAAAATTGAAATCTGCATTTTGTAACTTGTGATTAATTCGGAGACTTATAATGTGGAATTTCTTCTTAATGCCCCTCCTGGAGGAAGGGAATGCAACTGGTCATGAAGTTCACACAGGCTTATGTAAATACACATGCAAATAAGTTGTTTTCTTTGAGCTTCTGGCCAGTTGCCTCTGCAGGGGGTATCTGAGACTTAAAACTTTGCCCTGCCAGGATCAGGATACCAGAAATAGATACAGAAAAGGGACTCTTCCTTCAATGGGAATCAAGAACACACAGGTCACTTACATTTCAGACGGTGTGCAGTGCTCCCAGCTCACACCCATGGGAAAAGACAGAGCCATCTCAGCAAGCACAGGGATAAAAGATGCAAGTAGAATGGTGCTAAAAAGCCACCCTATACCTTGAGAGAAAGACCAGACACCTACAGATGACCCTGCAAGGTATCAGGAAAGAGGAATGGATGGGGTGGGGGGCAAGAGCACTTCAGGTGGTTTAAGGTGGGACCATCTGTGGAAGTGGCTGCTGTCCCAGTGATTTCTTGGTAACCAACCCCTCTTCCCCTTGGGCAAGGAAAGGCCGCCGATCTTCAGGAGGCTCAAGAGCAGCCAAAGAACCAAGGGAACTACCTCCACACTCTCAGGAACACAAAGCCACCTCTGACAACTCCAGCAACTGTCACTCAATGTCCATTTTGACCCATAGAAAGAAAAGAAATTAAAAAAAAAAAAAAAAAGGCACTCAATTTTCCCTTTTCCCAAAGGAAACAGGAAAATAACCATACGTAGGAAATCTCTGCACAGACTCACCTATCTCCTGTGCAGGTCTTGCGTAAAAAAGTGCGAGGAGGTTAGAAGGGATAGGTGGAAATAATATTTAGGTCAGGTTTAAGTAGGTTTAAGGAAGAAAAGCTTCAAGAGGAACATCCCTGTCAAGCAGAGGATGCTGCTATGCTTGTGTAAATCACACCACCCTGTCACGGGGTGTCACCAACCTGCCAGACTGAGGTGGGAGGGTGCCGGGGCTGTCTCTCCCACAGATCAAGGGTTTCCTCCCTGCTGCCTCCTGCCCTTTAAAAGCAGGTTTGCTCCTTGAGGGAGCTCTCTAAAAGCTCACAAAGCCTCTTGCACATAAACAAAGAGTAAATACCGTGGCTTAATGTTACTTACCTCAGAATATGCTGTTTGTTCTGAACAGAGATTTAGTTAACTACAAACACAAGCAAGGGGGGAGACTCTAAGGTACGCTGACCTGCTGTCCTTTGGGTCAGAAAAACTAAAAAGACCTTAAATGTGTGATTATCCTTACATCTCCCTTAGTTTTGCCATGGGCAAGGGTGAAGCACAGGACTAACTGTAATATCTCAGCCAGGCAATCAGTTTACACAAATGTGTTTGGATTTTCTGTAACTTTTTTTAAAAGGATTCCTTCTCATACACACTCATTACAACCTGCTGATTGTGTAGGATCTTCTGTACAGACACAAATTATAGGCTTTTATATTTTTCATTTATCATCACAAAAATCTGCAAAATAATCCTTTTCAGTATCTTATACATATATAGGATCCATTGTGTACAACATTTCTTTTCATCTATTAGTTAAATGGCTGAACCATTGCAAAATGTAAATTATTACAAGCATTTAGAAAAACCAGGAGACTTAGAAAGGAATACAGGCCCCTGCATTCACAAAAAAACAGATGTGCAGGTCCAGAAGATGGGAAGACTTAATTAACAATGCTCACAATCAACAGGGGGACAAATACAGAACAAACATCACTAAGAATAGGAAAGTATTACTTACCAACCATTGCACTCACTTCTCCTGCCATCAGCAGTGGGACAGTGCTGTTGTACAGGTTAACATCAATGATACCTTTCCGAATTGTTTCTCCTACTTTTGCTCCCAGCAGTACTGAGCCAGTGGTTTCAAAAACTGAAGCCAAAATGCAAGCCTGGCGTAAAGTAACAACACCAGAGCCCACAGCCGTTCCAAAAGAATTTGCAACATCATTTGCACCAACCGAAAAAGCTAAAATAAAAGCAATGATAAAACCCACTATGACCATCCACAGGTACTCATCCATTGCCATCTTTCCCCAAACTGTAGATCAGCTTCCCCTTTGCAAATAGTTAATAGTCAAGGCTGGAGGGCACCGCAACGGATTTGGAAAGCAGATTTCTTGTAAACAATGAGTTCTCTCTGGAAAGTGCTGGGTAGTGTTAGAATGTGAAGAAACTGCTAACTGCTGATTTTCGAACTACTATAAATACTGTTCATTTGGCTGCCTTCGGTCAGCAGTGAAACACATTCCATATTTTGCTTCCAAACCGGTAGGACTGCGATGTTCTGTCCTGCAACAGAGGGGAAAAAAAGAAAAAAGAAAAAAAGGAAAGAGAAAAGAAAATTAAAAAAAGAAAAAAAGGGGGAATACTCAGCAAGAGCTCATAACAATGCGTGTTTTCAGAAGTAAACAGATGATTTAAACCCACTAATGGGGTCCTACCTCAGCATGTGACTGCTCTAATCATAAAGCAATTCAGAAAAGATTCAAATTAGGTCACCTCCAAAGCAATATGTTTCTTGCAATATCACTGACCAAGAAAATCTTTTGAGCCATTTAAAAGGATTTAGAAAGTTTGAGAATTTTGTTTGTGTTGAATTTACCAAGCTCTCTTTCTAGCAGGAGGATTCCTCTTGGCTTTTTGCACCCAGTGAATATAAGACAGAGAGAGTACACAGACCATGCCATACAGCCTGACTCCCAGCTGATATATAACACCTAGCTCCACTGATCTCAGCAGAGCTCTCAACATTTTATCAGCTGCAGCCACGGATATGTGCCTTTGAAAAATTATTTTATATGTATGTCTGTCCAGGAAACATCACTGAAAATACACTGCAAAATGTTAATATTCATCTGTTGTTGTTGTTATCACATCCCATGCAGTAAGAATACAATTTCCTTACGGCTTTTCAGTCACTGAAACACCACAATAATTTCAATATTTCCATGTGTCCCTACTGGTTTAGGGAAGTCTATGAAAAAGGTGCAAGGAAAACACTGAACTCCCTGTTTCTTCCTATAGATAGTTACCAATTACTAAGTTATATTCAAACTAGTGTCACAGATACCTTTGAGTATTTATTTTGACAGTTTCAGTTTTATGACTGCCTTTTGAATTACATCTTTCTTAGTCTGATAAAAGAGTAAGCTCTTTCAAAGCAAAAAAATGCACACAGAGAAAGGGAGTTTAAAAAATAAAACATTCATCATCCCAAAAGACTGTTAAACAGAGCAACAAGGCACACAGTGACATGAAGATGGTCAAAAGCTAGAAGCAAATTTTCCCAAACCACCTGTCTCCTCCAAGGGCTAATTCTCTTCTCTTACTGGCCACCACAAAGACATCTTCTGGTCCTGTGGCGAGGGGTTAAACGAACATTTAGCAGCAAATATGCATCAGCCAAGTCCACCTCTTTTAAGAACCACTTCTAGAGAGCAGGAGATGTCAGATTAAAGCCCTGAGCCCACCTCCTGCTCACTATTTCCCCACAGTCACTTCCATTTCATACAATATTCCCACATGCACAGTTTCAAGATCATGCTTAATTTCTTTTAATGACCCAAATGCAATTTGGGTCCTGCAGCAGCAAGGAGGAAGGGTCTCTGAAACCCCTGAAATAATTGCAAAATTTAAAAATTAGAAGAGATTTTGCATAGTCCTGAGGTGCTGGATCCTTGAGAACAACAAAGAGGAAAATAAAACATCTATCTGTGTTTCCTAGAAAACTCTTAACTTGATGTCAAGGATTGATGCTTTCTCTACATGCACATATTCAGCAAAAAAAAGAGGTCCCCCTTTTTTTCTGCAGGCTCCAAACTGGCTGAACAACTGTTGCTCCAGTCTTTTCCAGACGTGGAGCAGACATCAATCCTTGAATGCCTTACACTCTAAAATAACATTTCAGAAGGTCTTAATGGCTAAAAACATTTGTATAAGGATTTTTATACTATGAGATAACATGAGAAAACGAAGCACCAAAGCATGTTTTCTGTTTAAAGATTTGTTGCTTTTTTGTAATTCATGAGCACTCAGCCCACTGAGTGGAAAAGGACTTGACAGAAACAGAAAAGGCTAACATTTGGAAGAAACCATTATAGTTAGCACTTGTTTGCCTGTGAAAGAAGACAAAACCTCACTAAAAGCATTTGTTAAAAAATTTCTATTATGCATGTCAGATTTTTGCTAGGAGAAGTAGTACTGGACTAGGGTCCTTCCTTGATCCTGGAGATTAAGGATTAAATTCTTCATCCTGCATGCATTTCCACAGTACCTTTGCCAAGTTAGCCTCAGTGCCCCACTTTCTTCTCCTGAAAATGGGCAAAGCTGACTGAGGTCCACACATGCATCCACAGACTGTGATTATACAAGACCCATTTCTTTGGACCAGCTAGATAATAGCACACCCTTATTCCCAACAGAGATCTGGCTTTTCCCCACTTATCAACCAACCTACCAATTTATTGTGGTGAGCCAGTTCCTGGGACTGAGAGAAAGAGCAGGGCAATTGTGACAGTCTCCCACCACAACAGCATTCACGGGACAATGTTTGCCAGATCTGGCTCCTCCAGCCACAGCAAGTTCCTGCAGTTTCCAAAATAAACCACTAAGTCACAAGGTTGCCTCTATTAGCTTCCCTGGGAGAGGGTGGGGTGACCTCCTCCAGATGGTCCCAAAGAAATTAAGACTTCAAGTGTGTGTATGTGTGCTCCTAAATCGCCTCATGAAGGCCAAAGAGTCTCCAAGAGACTGCCAGCAGGGCTTTTGGCAGAGGGCTCAGAGAGGCAGCTACATAAACTCCCTCCCTGTGAAACAGGATATATGGCCCCAGGAGAAAAGGATGTCTTAAGTAAGAAGTCACCCCTCCTGTCATTTTATGCAAGGTGATGGTTCAAAATAGAGCTTCCTCCAAAACTTGAGAGGCTCAGCTTGATGTCCACTGTGTTGGCACAAGCAACAGCACAGCAGCGGCCAAGATGTGTCTTTAACAAGATGGAAATCAAAAGGAAAAAAGGAATAAACACATGTTTAAAAATTAACGTGTAGGCTGCCTTTGAATGGCTAGGTGTTACTACTTTCAACCTTAAAAAACGGTAAGAGATTTTAAATGCTTATAAACAAAGAAAGAACAAAAAAAGGCACAACTCTCCTGAGAAAGTTTTCAGAAATGCAAAATATCCTGCAAAGCAGGCCAGTGACTAAATACAGACTAAAACTTGTAGCACGCTTCTTTCTAGAGCCCAAAATACATTTGGCATGCTCAGACACGCTGAGCTATCCCCTCATCACCTAATGTAACCCAAGAGCCTGTGGTATTCACGTTGTTACTGGGATGAAAACTGGAAAATACACCATACAGCAGGGAGTGGCAGGTGATCTGCTGCATGTGTGACACCTGGAAGTTACCAGCCTGTGCCTCTCCTGTTCTCTCTCACATTTCATCAACGTGCCTCTGTGCAACCCAAGCGCAATTCAACCTGACCTGCTGGATGCTGGGAGATCTTCCCATTACCCCTGGGACTGACACCGCCCCTGCAGTCAGGTGTGCTATGCTACCACAGCAGACTCTGGATGGAAAAGTACATTTGCCTATTTCGGCTTTGCATAACTCTTCCTGAACCAGCCCAAACTCTTCTGCCATGCTGCAAACTCACTTGGGCATTAGCAGGGCAGAGGAATTGAGTTAGGACCAGGGAGCTGCAGGAGCTGAAGCTGGAGCCTGTATCTCTGATGGCTGCTAGAGTGGAGAGAAATAGGTAGAGATGACATTTCAAGCTGTAAGGAGCTAAGTCTGCATTAAGGCAAGTTTTTTAGCTAACAGAGTTTTCTTATGGTCCACAGTCAGTGTACCATAGTTACAAGGTTGGAGTTGAAGCCTTTTAAGCGGACTTAGAAACTTGCACCTCAACGAGAAAAATTTGATTTTTGGAAATGCTAAGCACATCCCTCTGCCTCATTGGCAGATGATCCAGACACCCCCCTCAGACTTTATTTTGTTGTTAACTAAACAGCTTGTTATAACTCTGTCAACAGAGAGTGCTATTTCTTCCCTAAGGGAGAGATGAGAACAAAACCCAGGTTAAAAAGCACCTCAATTTATGCACAATGACAAGTGAATCCTCGGGAAAAAGTTAGGATCTTGTGGTAATCATGAGATCATTTTAGGACATGTTTTCACATTATTTACTAAGACAGGTCTCCTGGAAGCTATTCACAGTACACTACTAAGCCTAGACAAGTTTTAATGCAAAAAAAATATATTAAATTTGAAAATCAGAGATGTCAGCCAGGGTTTAGGTACTTTTGTTTTTTGCTAAACAAATTGCTGCTAAAGAGAACTTAGAGGTATCTAACAGCAGGAATGAATGGATAAATAAAAGCTCAGGACTAAGTTCAAATTCTGGGAAAGCAGAGTGCATTACCCTCCAGCAATCCAACTGTGTGACACAAAAGAACAAACAGAAATCCCATAAATGTCCTTTAATCTTCTCTTCACCGAAAATTAGGGAAGAACCTACAGCACTTGTGAAACACTGGAAGGTATGCAGCTCACACCATATATAAATCATGCTGTATGCAGCTCTCCTGCTCTCAGAAGTTGCCCCATTCTGCAGCTGAAAATTTTCTTCTGCTCTGGATGGGACAGAAATTCTGCGATTCAGAGATTCTCCCGGTTTGAACCGATTTGTTGTTGCCCAAGTATGAACAAAAATCAAAGGACAGCAGCTAGTGTAGCATCTCCCAAAATAATTTTTATGACTACTCCGCTTTGCATTATGGCAAGGCAGACAAGGGAGGACAATTTCTTTTCCTCTGCTGTGTTGAAAACAGCAGATATTTTGTGATTGACAGCAGCACTGAATTTGTACTGACAGCCAGGTTCACTCCTAGTTACCAGTGGCGGAAAAGTCTGTCTGAAATGCTCACCAGACAGCAGCTTCTGGGAGGTTAGTCCATATCCTCTCTATTTCTGTATGTTGCTTTTTATACAAAACCGATCTGTCAGGTTCCCACCTATGTGTATAAACTCAGGCCAGATCTGGCATTCCAGTCTATGGGCACAAAACACAGCACTGCATAGAAAGCAAGCCTGATTTATAACCAGAGCTACTAACACGGTTCATATCAATAGTCCTTATCATTTCCAGTTCATGCTCAGGCCACAAGGCTCACAAATTCTTTACTTTAAATTACTAATGCTACATTCATGATATGAAAGGTGGTATTGAAATCAAGTGGCTCAAGACTGAGAACATCCCTATATGGCTCTAAATTACATGCACAGGACTTGTCACAAGGCCAAACATTATGCAAGTTTAATGCTCCAGTACACAAAAAGCACTCCCAACTTATAAAAAAAAAATCAATTACCACATCAGCATAAGCAGGTTTTGTATCAATCAGTTCCTGTTTTAACATATTTACAATGTGCTTAAGCATACTTCATGCTACTACTTGATATGGAAGCAAGACTGACGTTGATAGCTTTCCAAGGATTCCCATCCAGTTTAACATTGCAGAGAGGCACGGTCACAGTCAGCTCCCAAAACTTTCAGAGGATGCTTCCTTTCCTTAGTCACTATAAACCTTTTGTTCCCACCACTGAAAGGTCAAAAATGGATATATAAAATATCTAGCTTAAGATTTTGTTGCTGAAAATATTCACTAAAAATACAGAGAGCAGTCACTTTAAGCAATTCTACAAACTTGAAAGGTGCAGTATCAACAAGTTCTCATGCATTTGCTAATAATATCTTTTTGTCTAACTAAAGGACAATTTGATCCTTCAGTGACTGAACAAAGTCTTTCTAACAGGCAAGTAGTTTTTATGACTCAATGCTACAGATTTTCAAAATCCATTCAGAGAAAACAAGTGTTCATGGTTACAGAAAAACATGTTTTTTTAAAAGAAAACCATGCAGACAAGTCTTTAAAACTCACCCAGTATTTAAAAGTTGTTTCAAGAGAAAAAGGAGCTAAGTTCTTCTAGCAACCTTCCCTCCTGATTGGAAACACAGGCTGAAGTCTAAAATAGACATCCTATCATTCAGCACAGTCACATCTGAACATGCAAACTTTCAGAGGGTAGAAAGAGGGCTATAACTTACACCAGGCAGTCCGGGGATAAAATTCACTCCGGCACAGGAGAGCACACAAGACAACACTGAGAAGCATCAATGCGAGTCCAGATTCTTATTCAGTAGGTGAAAATCTGCCTCCTCTTAAGCAAAGAATTCTGCTGGGGGTGGGCACTGATAAAACACAACACTGCGTCACGACTGCACCAGAGAAACAAACCAATCCAATGAAGCTCGTATTAAAAGCAACAAAACCTTCCCTTCCCGCCCCCCCCACCCCCAGGCATAGGCATAGACAAGAAAGGAAATCTCATTTTTGACTGTCAGCTGGCATTTTGGTGAGATCAGGTAATCTCTGAGGAGTCCCAGATCTTCTATTTGCAAGCACACTCAAATGCACTTTTAATTCAAGTGCATGTGACGCTGGGGTATGTACATCCAATTTGGGAATGATGTTGCATGCTTGCTGCTTTATCCATGTCAGCAGAGGTCCCACAGGCTACACAGACTGCAGAAAGTTAAAGATGTGCACAAGTTTTGACTGGACTGATGCCTAAGCAAACAACTTCACTTTCAACAGTTCAGCCTAAATTACCCAATCCAGATTCCTTCAACTGCTTCCCTTTTATTGGGAAACGTTTTTGCACATAAGTCAAAGCAAAACTAACATCTGCCTAAAAGTACCCACCTTAGCTTTACATAGAACATTTGCTTAAAGACTATATAATGCAACTAAGCTATCATATTCAGCAAAAAGGAATTAAAACTGCATTGTCACAGTTAAAAATCTGACAGACAAAAATTTATTTGGACACATTTATGGTTTATAAATTTATCTGCTAGGTTTTACTCCATTCTGAGCCACTAAAATGCGTGTAATGATATTCCAACTTAATAAAATTAAATCTGTAAATTTTCTGCAGCCTGAACATTTGAGAAAAACCAAATAAATTCAGATTTGTAAAAACACAGACATGAAAACATAATCCTTTCCTCAACTATTTTTTCAAGTTTGATAAAGGATATTTCCTAACAAGAAATCAAAAGTTTTCTGAATTGGTTAAATTCAGCTGCACATCTGCAGGGGTTATTTGGTAAAACTGAAAAGTCTTCTACATTTCTTAAGAAAACTCAAATGGATTAGCAAGCCTACATCATCTTCCAAAAAAAATTAGGGCAAAACTCCAACTACAGATCCGCAATGAAGAAATTACATTAAAATCCCCTCCCCACCCCAAAAAGAATTATATATATTGGGCCATGATTATTTTTAAGAAATGCTGATTCTTTATTTAAGGTTGATAACCAACTACAATTAAGTCTGTGATATAGCTGCTACCTTTATGAAAAGCTACATCTCTTAAGTCTGGTAGTGATGTCTTTCCTTTTGCTTCTGTAATAGCTGGCAAACAGGCTTCCAGTTTTTAGAAAACTGAGAGGCTAAGACTTTCACAGTGCCTTTTCCTTATGAGCAAAAGCAACATATTTTAACAACAAGTACATTAATCTTTTCCTGCAGATTATATATCTTAATACCTTTTTAAACTTTTTTTTTAACAAGTAGCATCAATCAATTCAAGTGAGAGTGACCATAATTGTAAACATTAAGTCAGCCTGTATGGATAGATCTGGATTCCAAAGTCTTAAGAAAGTGAATAAACAAGCACAGAAATTTCCTATAGCACTTGTTTATGAAGTAAAAAAAAAAAAAAATTGCAAAATATTATTTCATGTTCTCTTATAGCTGATGTCTGCCTCCAACCCGAAGGGTCCCAGTAAGCGTTAAACCCATCCTAATTCTCCTTCAAGGAACATTCCCCCAGCCTAGAGTAACCACCACCAGCGTCCAGGTAAGAACACTGCCCAGGGGACATGTTATTTCAGAGGTATCCATTTCAATTTCAAACCCCACAAGCTGCCAGCCTGACCTGTGGGAAGCATCTCAGACCCAGGGGAGCTACAAACTGGAACCATTTGAGTGCTGCTTCCCACGAGCCAGCCTGGCCACAACGGTGGCTTCTTGTCAACCTAAGCTTCAAAGCCCGGTCTACACGCAAAGCAAAGGATATAATAAACAGCACAGAGAAAAGGAAATATCTTCAAAGTTTTGTTCTGCTAAATCAGCATTGTGGACTTCAGGCATGGGAAAATTCAAGCCAAGATAGGTTGACCATTAAAAAGAGTTATAATTTGGGACACCACTAAAGAAGCAAGCAAAGGAAAATTTATAAGACCACAGAATAAATTATGAGGATTGGTTTTTGGAAATGGCAGCACCAGTTTGGTTCCCATCAAATCAAATATTTGTAGAGATGATAAATTACAATGTCGATCAGATATCATAATTTGGTTTTAATTGTAATTTATTTTGGTAAATCCACAATTGATAGATCCTTGTTTGATTCAACAAACTCATGCTAGGCAGATTTATATTCAGGTTTAAATAATGTAATAGGACAAGCCAATTTAAATATTTAATTTTAAACCCCCTTTGTTTTGCATTTCTGCATCAACTATTTCCTGCAAGATGCCCACGTACTCATTTCCCAGTGACCACTAAAACAAAGTTAATTTTGCAACTTAGTGTAACTTTTATATAAAATGTAACTGGCCTTTGTTGCCATTCAGGTTGGAAGGCTACACATTTAAATGATTATTCATATTTTAAAACACATACATTTTGAGTACCAAATAATGGGGGAGAAGTACAATTCTCTAACATTAAAACCCCTGAGAATTGGAACCTGAATGCCTGTAAAACGCATTTATTCAGGAACAGAAGTACAATAAAAACATCCAAAAGCTGCAAGATGTTGTTCCAGTTACATTGTGCCAGCTTACATAAGGTTACTGACCAGCCACAGGAGCTTCTGGGCTCTCACGTTACCTGCTGGTACTCTGAAACTGGGAGCCATAAGCACCTGGAACTGGAGACCCTGACCCTGCCTGGGAACCCTTATTTCCCCTCAATCTATACACAAAGAAAATAAAATTAATGAGGAGGAACGAAAATGGGTAGCAGATGGCAGCCCTCATACCTCGAAGAAATCCAGCTCTTGTAATACCCTCTTCTTTCTGGTACTGAAGGCCCCCATGACCATCTCCACCATGGGGGCCTTGAAGCAGGACACCACAGGCCAGTCATTATCTGGAAATCAGGTCCTGGAGACTAACAGAGATTTAGCACTGCTCTACCAAACACAGCACTTCTTCTTGGTGCTCTGGTAGCTCAGTTGTGCTCAATGAATACCAACAAAACTCTGAGTGTCTGCTCTGCAGAGAGGTGCAAACACAGTTTAAGTTAAAAAGAGCCAATAAAAGCACATCTGCTTTTGCATATTGGATAGCAAGCTCCAAAACATTCTGTTACCTATCAGGATAATCTCCAAAAGAGAACTATCCACGTTTCACTGCAAGAAAAACCATCTCAGGGACTCTGGAAAGTTTAATGCAGTAGACATAAAAATTAAGAAGTTATTTAGCATTCAGGGATGGAGCAACCCCTCTGCTCTAAGGAATCAAAACCCTTGGATGGGCTTTCTTGATGGCTCTGAACTCTGTCACCCTGCCATCCAAACATTGTTTTTTCCAGCAAGCTTGCGGGCTCTCAAAGAGGACATCCCACCCCAGTTAGGGGACTTCCACTCCCAGTGGTCGAGGTGAATTAGCTGTGCTAGCACAGGCATGCATGGAGAGCTGCCATGTTACAGCATGTGACTCTGCTTGAGATCACACTTGTCTAGGGAGTGAGCCAGCCCTGGGAAATGAAAGGGAGGAACCCACAAGTGGAACTGCTGGAGGCCAAGGCTGGCGCAGAGGATGACACAGGCTCCGGGTGCTGTGCAGCCTGGGAGAGCCATGCTGACTCCAACCCCTACCACAGCACGAGCCCATGTCAAGCCAGGAGGAGTTCAAAGGCAGCAAAGCAACTCTGAAGGAGCAAGGCTTTGGCCAGTGCTGATTCAAGCACTGCCTCAGTAGACGCTGGAACTGGACTTGGATCGCCTGTGATTCCAGCCGATTGACCAGAGACTAGAGCATACCCATGTCCATACTAGGACCAAGGCAAAGGGTGAGCTGCTGGTCTGAGCTGCCCTGAGTTTAATCTTCCCCTCCCCAGACCCATATCCAAAAAAACCAATCAGCATGGGCACAGTATTATAAAAGTTCTGGCTACTGCTGACAACTCAAGCAGCATTATCATGAAATACTAACGGACCTGTACTGACTTTACACAGAACATAAAAATTGTCCATGAAACACTCCTGTGGCAATCCAAAAACATGCATTTTGCAAATTCAGACGTTTATGCAAAGATGCCCTTGGTGAAAAGCCAGAGTGTGGTTGCCAAAAGTCAACAATGCAAATTTTTCAGATAAAGGAAACCTGACACGTCCAGCCCCAGATTGCCTGCCATTTCCATTTCAGTTTGGGTTTCAGAGAACAACCACTGTGGAGCCTTCTGTTTGAGCCAGAAGAGGTGGCTGGAGCTCCCTTGAGTCCAGCAACCCCCTCTCTTCAAACAGAGCTGGAGTGAGTGATTAGCTATCAAAATGCCAAACCACACTGACTGGTTCTCATTGCCATCTCCAAAATCAATGTGGCCCACAGGACAGAAGACCAAGCACTGCCGAAATGAGCTAGCTGAATGTCAGAAGAGGAAAGGACCAGGGGTATAACCAGAGGAGGGACAACAACACTCACAAAAGTGTCGACCAAGATTATGGGGGTAAAAGGAAGTAGATAAGGCCAGTACACTCCAGCAATAGGAATTTTCCTTTTTTTTTTTTTTTTTTTCCCATGAGCATTGCAGTAATAGAGATATAAAGGGGGAAACAGCAATGGAAGCTGTGACCTTGGCTTCATTTCACAGGAATAGGAGCCAAATGTTACACCAGGAGGCCGGTGATCATGCTTATGCTGCCCAGCGACCATGCAAAGCACGGCATCTGCCAATTAACAGGGCTGTTTCCCCCTCCAAGCCCAAAAGCTGCTGATCTCTGTTCTTGAGTCCGTGTAATAGTCCACATCTGTCTGCTGCAGCCTTTGCTGCTACAGGCATGAGGAGCATGATGGTGAAGCAAATACCTTGAGTTCCACCTACCAGGCAGCATTAACATCCTGGAAGCTTCACCGTAGGTTGACAATACTGCTGAACCAACAGACTTGTCACATGGCCTAGAGATTAAATGCATGTCAATGCAACATGCCAAAGAGTGTCCCACAGCTGGGTTCTTGGCTTAGCAAACACCTCCCAGAGGACTAACCAAGGGTGTGTGGTCATATGAAGCAGGTCGAGAAAAGTTAGGCTTTATCTCTCATGGAAGGCCAGGGAGCAAACCCAGAAGTCCAGTGCCAACGTCCAGGTGGAGCACAAAGAGTCTTCCTAAAGGTTTGGGCAAGAGAACAGGACACATGGACTTATAAGCGCATTCATCTTCCAAAAGAGCTTGAACAACTAAAACTTCTCTGCTTGACACACAGGCAGTAGGGAAGAGGCAGTTATTAGGCAGCAGACAGCATCTGAGTACTTGGCACCAGCAAACAGCGCCGGTGGCTACTGTGGCTACTTTCCTCATCCTTAGGAAAAGGTGTTCCTAGCTAAGCCTCGATGATGACAGTGACACATTTCAACAGCCTGATGGCTACCCAGCGGAGAAAAGATAGAATGGATGCTGCTGAGAGGTCAGGAATAGCAAAGGGGATTCCATGAGGAACTCTCCCCTCTTCCCTGCCCTCTGGTGTGAGAATCAGAGCTACTCATGCCCTGCTGTGCCCACCACGGCTCAAGCTGGGACTTCTCTAGACTATGCACCTCCCTCGCAGAAAGAGACCAACCCAACAGTGGGAGTGGCACAGCACTGACCCAGACCTCTCCACTCCACACAGGCACTGTCACAAGAGCCACACCACTCCAAGGAAGGGTGCAAATTCCAGAATTAGCTGAAATAAATCAAGCAGAAAAGGAGAAAATATACCCCAAAAAATCAATAAAATAAGGTCTATGGCAGCCACAAATGACAATCACACCATGTTAAGAATCCTCTGAAATACAGAAGAACATGCAGTGCACACTTCTTGCAAGATCTGGAAGGGGACCAAGGTCTACCTCTGTCATACTGATAAGGAAAATTTACCCACTGTTATCCATAAAACAAATGAGCAAGTAGATAATCATATAAATAAAGAACACTTAATACCCAGGCAAAAAGAACATAAGTATTTTTTCCTTTAAGGGAATAATCAAGGAATCTATAATTAATTATGAAAATGGTTTCTTGTCACCAAGACCTTCAGAAGTCTTATACATCATTTCCTCTTCCATCTCTTCCACAAATAAATTTAAAAGGGGAAAATTAATTATGTCATTGCTTCAACTATCAATCAGTTTCTCCACTTGGAATCAAGCAGATATTCAATTAAATCAAATTAATACAATTATGTGAGGAAAAGAGTTGCTCTGAAACAGTGGAATACGTTACTCCCAAAATGAGCTTAATATTTCAATCAACACTGTCTCCAAGCCTTTAACCAGGTATCTTTCACAATTTGATTTTTTCTTTAAAACTTCAGCAGACATGAAGATAACTTAACCACTTAATACTAATAACTAAATAGATTACAATAAATTTGGGCTATATTACGAGTTTGTTTCTTTCAAATCCAAAGTACCATGGTTTTACAAGAAAAATAATCCTTTTCAGTTTTAAAAATTTCTCATTTAAGCAAAAAGTATTTTACTTTCTCTAAAGTAATCCAGAACGTGGACTATATTGCTCATTAATGTACTTTCCATCTGGGATACACTGGTGCACTAATCAAATGTGAAATTTGCAGAAGACCATTCTCCATCTACTTTAAAACACTATCATCAATTACTGAAAAATCTATTTAAAATTTGAAAAAAATTACAAACTGATCCACTGGCTACTCTAATCCTGGGATTCTATTTTGACCGAGATTCTCTAAGATTTATTCAGAAAACAGAGCAATTGTACGAACTCGAATGCACAGTTCTCCATCAAGAAAGTCTTCCACAAGAACATGCAGGAACCCACACTGAGTGTGCCCCATGGGCAAACACCATGAAAGGAGTAATGCTGGGAAAAACACTAGGTCAACACAGAGGTACAGGTAACATGAAGAAAACAAATGTGCAGATTTACTTGTTCCAGTCAACAACAGTAGCTAAAGTTTATTGATTTCAGTTTCAGCAGCTAAAAATCCATGGAAACATTCTCATATGATACAAACAATACTATCCCATATTCAAATTTCTATCAAAGTAATAAAACAGGCTAGGATTTTCTCACAGTCATTGCAATTTACTTATCAATTAGTACAATAAAACCTATTTTGAAATGTAAATATTATAAAGTGCAAATAGTTTTTGTATCCCATTGTGATGTAGCAGTTCAATTATATGGAAATAGCTAAGTAAAGAGACTGAAAAAACATAACTGTTAGCTACAAAAATAGCTGGACACATTCTCAGCCACTGTCTCTCAACTGTTCCCCTTATATCCGCTGTAAAACTATTTCCAACACGCTAATCACATCTATTCGGAAGAAACTAAAATTATATGATTTCAAACTATTTTCATTAAAAAAAAAAAACAAAACAGTCCTTTAACAACTGCTTTTACTCTTCCATCTAATTATATGCTCTTAAAGGCCAAATATTCAGTCAGTATACAAAAATAACCATAGCCTTTTATTAAGGATAAGACACCAGATAGGAGTTCATAAGAAAAATAAAGATGTTCTTTGCCTGCCTGTACCAGCAATACTTTTCAATACAGGAAAACACATTTACTTTTAAAATTTTAAATACATGTACCTCGAAGTCTTAATAACTTTGTATCAGAGACTTACTACAATCAAGTCTGTTCACAGCATCATTAAGTCATTGGACTGCATGGCTAGTATTTCCTTCGAGATACTTCACAGAACAGCCAAGATGTTCAAAAAACTCTCTTCAAAAAGCTCTCTCCTAACTCAATACTAAGTAATCTGCACTTATAACTCCACAAGCCTGGCAAGAAATCTTATCTAGAACATTTTTGCTGACCAACAGTCAGATAGAAAAGATAAAATTGATTAATATTTGATTCTGACGTCTGTCTAAGGACACCATAAGAACAATACATTAAAAGGTTACTCAAATTAGAGGGCTAGTACTATATTTTTTTCTTTTACCTATGCACCTGTCATCATACTTTCTATGCAAAGGCTGTTTATTAAAGGTAAGCAAAACCCCTAACTTCCTATTTTGTAATGGTCTGAGCTTTTCCATATTCAATGTATGTTTCAACAAAAAAAAAAAAACCCAAATTGATTTCAAATACAAAGCAGCAGCTATCTCATCCACAAAAAAACCCTACAGCGATGTTCTGCTCTTCCTAAAACAAGCTTGAAGCCATGATTATATTAAAGACACAGATGTGAGGGGGTTTTTCAACTTCCAAACAGACATGCAAACAAAGTGTTACAGTTCAGGGGTGCAGGTAAATGAATAAGCAAGAAAACTACGTGACGTTTGTGCAGCGTCCTCTCAAATCCTGCAATCCCTTCTAGAAAGTCTGGGTCTACATCTCCCTCTTCTTTACTCATGTTCTTCTCACATGGCTTGGTTTCAGAAACTTTCCATGCCTGTAACGGAAACTTGAGCCAACTTCTTAAATGTATGATTTCTTCATCTCCACTCATCATCCACTTCTGTTTCTGAGAAGCTCCTCATCATGACACCTGTATCTCAAGAAGCAAAACAGGAAACATCACAGGGATGAAGCAATGAAAGATGAATAATAATATGCCTCTGTGTCTTTAATAAAATCCCAACTTTCATTCAAGTTCCTTTTAGGAAATCAGAGTTCCTTTCACAAGCGCAAAGCTTACCAACCTACTTTGGCAAAACATCGCGTGCCACAAATGAGATAAGCAATGCAATCTCCCAATCTGTACCTCTGACCCTGACATGATGAGCAGGAGAAATCCTGTACCAGCTAGCCTTACATACTGTGGAAAATACAATCGGGTGCCAAGCTTGCAGAACTAGTCTGCGGCAGCCAGCTCAACTAAAAGAAACTGCTGACCCATCTGCTGACTTACCCGCTACTGAAAACAATGCCAGTTATCTTTACCCGGGACTCATTTGTCCAAGTAGAGCTCTAGCCCACAAGTTAGTTGAAAAACAAAGATGTAAGTAAGCCTCTCCTCTACTTTTCCCATTGCTCCCTGATCTACGCAACTTCCACAGCACACAGTTTGTTTTTATACACTTATCAAGTACAAGAGAAGACAAAGCTTTCTCTGCGGTACAGCAGCTTAACTACAAGGTGACAAAGGCCTAAGGTATTTTCAACCTGTCATAAAATTTGGCGTGGGGGTGGAGGGCACTTGCCTATCTGTTTCTGCCATCCAAAAGTTGGGATCAAGCAGGCCCAAAGCCAAGAGCAGCGCTGTTTAGAGTCCAACAACAAAACAGCAAAGGGATGACTCATCTGCAAAATGGAGACCCGGCCGTCTTGTGTCCAAAGATGCAGCTTAAACCATCTGCCTGCCTTACAGTTTGGCCTGAATGCTGAACGAGGGGGTACAGGAGAATTATTTCTGCAGCCTCCCCAGCCATGAAGCCTTCAGGGCAGATAAGCAGGCACCAAAACCATTCTGCCAGCCAGCTCTCAGTGAACCAGAAGCATGAAAGCAATTTTATCTCTCCCTTTTAGGGTTAAGGCCACCTTTAAATAAACATTTAGCATCAAAGCCTCTTTGTACCAGAAGCAGAGCAGACCCTACATCTTATCAGCTACCACCTTAACTTCTCAGAATTCCACATCCCATCTAAAATCCGTCTTTATTCTGCAAAAACACTTGACAGCAGCATGCTCCATATGCATGAATCAGAAAGACAGTGCAGTCCTTCCTCAACTCCTCCCAATGAAACAGGGCTCATTTTGGCTTTCTTACAGCAGAAATGAGGGACAGCTGTAGGGACAGAGTCCCACCAGAGCACAAAGTTTTGGCTTTGCTTGTTGCACATCAGCCGAGAAGATAACTGGGCTTTAGACAGTCAAAGCAAGAAGCCCCCTGAGAGTGCTCTGGGTATTGCAGAAAAAACAGCTTTTAAGTAACCGGTCAGAAATGTATTTGCTGTACTAGGATTACATGTCAAAGAAAAATACATATTTCCCCAATTCTGAACTCTTGATTAAGTCCTTACCCTCAAAAGTGCTTAGAAGGCAAACAGTCCTGAAGCTCATGCCTCAGTGATCATGCCTGCTACTAAGACAGGCTATTGCCTACTCAGGAAAGGTAACAATCACAGATTTCAAGAGCTTAAAAGCTTTCAAAAACACTAAAGCTGAGGAAGCCACAAATGTCCAGCTGTCAGGACAGCCTATAAAATAGAATTGTTTTATAATATATACACCATCCAATTATTTTACACCACAGTGATTCTTAAAGTTTTATCATGATGATTACTGCACGCAAAAAACCAGAAACCATGATTTTACTGTTCCATAGTCATCATAACTCCACATTCTCTGAGCAGCAGAAATTAACTGAGGACAAGTAAGTCAATCTATTATTGACATCCTCACTTGTTAATCAGATGTCTACAGTCAGCATTCACACCATACAGACTACAAGACATCCAGGCTGCTCACTGTTGCATGCAGAAAGAGAACTGCAGGAAAAGGTTCATAACTGTCAAAAAGATCTGGTGCTGGCTGCCACCTGAAACAACCAAGGAATTTTCAGTTTTCTTTTGAACAGACCATTTAGTGGCAGACTGGTACTTCTAACTTTGATCTTCCTTCCTTCCAACACCAGCAGAAGCTCAGTAACAGAAGTTCTGAAGCTTTGCAGCTCGCTCAGAAACAAAACACAGAAACCTCCCAGAATGTTAACTCAATTACAGTATTTTGGCAAGGAAGCCTTCCCCTTATACCTTGGGGAAAATCTTGAAAGATTAAACAGTGCATGTTTTAAAAGTACACATGCCTCAATTATTTGGTGTAACTCTTCATGCACCTAACTGCTTTGAGAGAAAAAATATTCTACAGTAACTTGCTTGCAAGACTGAAAGTGTTCCTTGTTTCCCAAAGAAACAGTGTTTATACAACCACACTGATTGTTCCAGCACAGAAATGCAAACTGTAAGGTCAATTTCAACCTAATCTCATGCAAAGCAAAGAGATTCCAGAGGTGCTCAATTCCTACAGCAGACTTGCAAAGGAAGCAACCAAGGCAGCCCCCTGAGCAACACGTCCGGTTCTCAAACATCAGGGAGACAGCATGTTTTGATTAAATACACCCAAGAACTAACTACAAGGCAGTGAGAAGCTGCTCAGGCACTGTGCTGTTGGGAAAATCAGGGATGCTAACAGCACTGCTGTGTAATGGAAAGAGAGAAAGAAGGAAAGATGTGTAAGGTACAGAAGTGCCACCAAAACCAAGAAAGCTGCAGGGAAGTCTTATCTTCACTAGTTCAGCTGCTCACAGAGCTACCTTTGAATCTGTGGAGCAACACAGCAATGCCTTATGAGGCCATCATATCTTCCATCTCTACGTGGGCTGATGCTGACATGTCAGCAGGCAATTCTCAGGATCCATTAAAGGCACTTGGACAACAGCTGTCCTGTTTCACCAATGGGAATCTGAAAAAGCAGACATACACTGCAGCACAGGTGGCCTCAGAAAACCCTAAAAAAAAAAATGCTTCTCAAACCCTTTCAACAAGATCCTACCTAGGCAGGATAAGCTAAGCACTGGCACGATAGGTCAGACTGCTGGTCCATTTGTTTGAGAATGTGATCAGGACCAGATGCTTCAGAAGGTGGAACAGCTCAGGTACTGAACAATGATATAATTCCCCCAAAAGGGAAATTCCTTCCTGACCTCATCAATTAGCATGAAGGTTTATGTGCTTAATTTATTTTTAATCCTATTTACAGCAACTCTGGACATTGTCATTATATATATAAATGCCTAAGTCTGCTTGGAATCCAACTAAACTTTTGCCCTTGGAATATTGTGTGGTGTATTTATGCCTAATGTCATTTAAATATCCCTTTGTTCTTGCACTATGGGAACTAACACAGCCATTAACCACCTCTGTTCCCCTTCCAAGAGCTCCAGCCTGCCTTGCACCATAAATTTCCATGACACACTATGCCCTGTGACAGGACAGGAGCACAATCTGAGGATCTTTAAGGCAACAACTGAGCAACTTCTATCAGATATCTAGCAACATTTAAGCTACATTTCTGGGATCTGCAGGAAAGTTGGCAGCTCCACCAAGATTTCAGCTGGCCCTACCCTCTTCTAAATCACTTTTCTGTTTTCCACTCCAGGGCTGCCACCCTTACAAGCAAGATGTTTTGCTCTGTGTTGTGCACTTTGAACCCCTCCTTCAAGATTCTGATAAATTTACTTAGAACAGACAACAAGTATACTATTTTAGGGGCTGTACAGAAACCTCTCTGAGCAAAGAACTGCCCTCTCATCTCCTTGCCCGAGTAAAGAACAACAGGGCCCAACCATGCAAAACCAATCCCATTTTGCTCTTGTGGGCTGCAGGTTCCCCTGTGCAATAACTTTAGCCTATGTTGCTACTTTTGCTCCTTATGGATGAGCTCATGGCACATTCATCATGATTATTATGCCAAGTACTTATTAAAGCTCCAGTGCTCTCTGCTGTTTCTGCTTATAAAATGTGTGCAACATGCATCAAGGTATAAAGCCACACCTTCATTCAACAAAATTGCTCGGGGAAAAAAATATATATGCAAGCAGCAAAAAAGAAAGGGAGACTCTTAAAGCACACTTGATGTTCTGGATCCTCTTGTCTCCCTGAAATAACAGTCCTGCTTTCAGTCATTACTGGGGTTGCATTTTCCTCTCCGAGCCTTTGAAGCTAAAACTCTGGACTCCAGGCCACAGGTTTTTCATCCCAAAGTCTTCAGAAAAGAAAGAGAGAAAGGCTGGTATCTCATGGGAAGATGGCCTCCCAAGAAGATGACAGAGTTTTTACAGCATCTGTGAGAAATACCACACAGTCATCACTGTTTTACCACAAATGTTGTGATTATGGGCTTGGAACTGGTGAGTTATGGTAAGCGAATACTTCTTTTCCTCAACCAAAATGAAAATTACACCATTTCATCTCTCTTTGGAACAACCTTCAGGCAAGCAAGGGGGTGAGAAAAAAGCCTCTTTCAGCTTATAGTCCAGAAACAAATGGAGTTCTTTAATGATCAAAATAGAAGTAACAGAACTGGTAACAGGCACCACTTTATCAACCGTTACCTCATTAAATAATCCAAACACATGCAAGTTTTTTCTCTATTTGAGTATCAGAGACTGATTAAATAAAGTGACAGGTCTCATAATGGCAGTAAAATTGTCCTTTTGCGTATTTCTCAAGGACGTCTTCACACTGTTTAATTAGTAATAGCCGTCTTAGAAACTCTCTTTCAGAGCAAGGATCTTGACACTTTCTTTCCAAGATGCCAGAAATGTTTTCCTGTTCTTCTGTCTCACGTGTGTCAAGACAATATACTGAGCTGGGTACTTGTACAATGCTCTTGGGCAATGCTCAAAGAGTGGTCCAAGCCACAAGGTTCAGAGCACTGCCACACCAGCACTGCCAGGACCTCTGATCAGCCAGCAAGTGGTTTGCCTTTGGCATTCCAGAATGTGCTGAGGTTGAAAGGGAAGACAATAATGATACAGAACAATTCTCCCATCAGCAGTGGCAAAAGTAATCTCAGAGGCAGGGAGTGCAATTCTTTCACCACTCTGGGGTCATTACTGACTGTGAAGTCAAAAAGAAGTGATCTTTTCTGTTTGTCACACACAGAAACAGACTTCGGGTAAGGAGACTTTTTAAACAGACTCAGCTAAGGTATTTTTGGTTGCAAGAATTCTCAATCTGTTGCGATAAAATTAGCTTTAAATAAATGTACAATACAAGCAGTACATACTTTGCCTAAGAAAAAACCCGCTGGCCACTTACAGATCATGTGAACTCAGTTATTTAGCTGAGCTAAAAACATCAATTATTCCAAGCCTTATCTGACTGTAGATTTGGATCTGTTTAACAACAGCACTGCCACATATCAAAATGCATGACAACCCACAGCTCTTTACTAAAGCAAGGAAAAGTTCCTGCAAACAATGGTTGCCGTCATTTAACAACACAGTCATGAAGAAAAGAGGTAAGAGTGAAAACCCTGCTCCCCTGCCTCTATCCTTCCAATATTTCCCTGAAAAGAAAAAGCAACTCTTCCTTTTATGTCAGTCCATTGTTCCTTCCATATTACAGCAGAAAGAAATGGGTTGCCTTCAACTATCACTCCCTGATGTCCACCAACCAAAGCTATGGAAGATGATAATCTTACTTTTTCCCCCTGCAAGGTTTTCATCAGCCAGTAAAAGTTCTGCTCTGTTCTTTCAAGCAGTGTCACAGAACCTGGCTCCGTAATGCTTATCACCATGATCCAAGCAACAGCAAAATAGTCATTCAAACATACCTAGAGCTCGGTGCTGGGTAAAGTTCACAGCAGCTGTCTGAGTCCCAGAAAGACATCTGAGAGAAGCGCCATAAATAACGACATCACATGGAGTCTCCCATTGCACAACCCACATACATCTTTCCTGCTCAGGAATTTACACCTCGCACCCTACGTTGTCAGTCAAGAGCATATTACAAACCATGTTTCCAAGATGATCCAGAGGATATTTTGGAAAGTAATACAGCCCTCCTGTTGGCTGAGTCTTTTCAAAATACCTGGTCTACTCCATTACCAAAATGACAAGTGTTGCTATTATCTTATCAAAACCATGGTCTTTCTCAGGAGCAAGCTGTGGATCCACGTGCGCATTTTATACATCATGGATGTCCAAAACGAGTTCCAGCAAGTCTGACAGCCTGGCAGAAACGGAAGGGGACTACTCCTTCGCAGATTCAGGATCTAAGTTCTTCTTCAGACATGCAAATGTATTTTCTCAGACTACCGTTTCAGTAAATCCCAAATTTGAACAGCCCCTTTTGAAGATTAATTCATTTTACTGCTAGATTAAAATTAAACCAAATTCTTTTAAAACACCTCATTCCTAGGCATCTGCAAGGAAAGAATCACTTTTCAAAGATGTAATTGAGAAAGAAGATATACAGCTATCTTATAAAAATGAGACTCTTTTCCTGGAGTTTTGCCACAAATTGCCTTTGAGGGCTTGGTTCAGAAATTTCAAAGTTAGTTTATTGTTCTTCATATTGAGAACTAATTCCTTTTAGCAATTCTGTTAATCTTGGAGTTTGAAGTTATTTTTATTAAAGTAACGCCCAGAGTTTAGATATTCCATAAAAAGACCAGGAATTATTTTTATTAAAGTAACACCCAAAGCTTAGACATTCCTTGCAAAAATAAGGCAAAGAACCTTCATTCTTAAAAAGGTTCTTAGTCTTTTCAGTGCAAACACAGATTTCACAGAGACAGCTGAGCACTGCAAAGTTTTACCAGCCATTTTAAATCAGAGACTTGGGGAAAAAGTAACTAAGGCAGGATTTTTCTGCCTAAAAAAATCATGAGCCTTTTGCTCCTAACAGTAGGTGTGTCTTTTTTTTTTCCCCTCTCTTCCTGCCTTGTTACAGAAGAAATAGCACCAATTTCCACTCCCTGATGTCAGATTTCTCATGAGACATTTGTGCTGGCTCTGGGCTGTTCTGCCAGCAGTCAGTACCTCTGGTCATCCTCCGTATCTCTCCCTAAGCCAGCAGGCAGTCCCTCACCCAGGCAATGCCAATTTCTGGTGCAGCTTGTTAGACTACAAAAAACTGCATCATAGCCATTAACTCTTATGCTGCAAGAGATAAGAGTTTGTGGGGCTGCAAAGTGAAGGATCTTACCTCCATTCTCGAAGGCCTGAGGCACTGAAACCTTCTGCTCTTCAGTGGCAGCTCTGTCTCAAGGACAAGATCAAGTGCTGCCTTTTGTTTGAGTGACTACGTCAATAAACAACACCCAGGTTCCTTACCATGACTAAAACACAGTTTAAGTGTTTGGAGGGGAAAGGGAACGCCTTATGATCACTAGTTCTGATCTGGAGCATAAGCAACCATGACCGAAGACTCCACTTTGTCAGCAAGCCTCCTCCAACTGCTGTTGCTCTTTAGGCATAACAGGCCAAAGACATCATGGATTTAATGACACGTTTTCGTACAACGTGCTGCTTCCCTGTTGAAGAAGGCATGCAATGACAATTTTCAACCTCTTTAATGCAGAAATTAGGGCTGGGACAAAATCTTTTCAATTCCTCCGAAAGAGATGTTAAGTTGCAACATCCCCACATTTGTCCCTGCAGCGTGTATAATTTCGGCTTGCTCAATAGCAGCGGCACTCCTGAGTTCAGGAGAACTTTAAAAGGAGCGATTAAGCTCCCGGAAGTAAGTTAACATGAATAAACTGCCCAGGCAACAGGGAAACATTCCAGAGCCCTGTGCTGTCACCAGGCTTTTGGCCAATGCTGCTTAATCATATGTGCAAAACATAAATTACAGGAAGATTCATCACTGGTTAGAATATTCTCAATTAATAATTTTGCATTGCACTGAAGAAGCTTCCCTGCAAACTGTCCTCAGACAAAAG
This sequence comes from Nicator chloris, assembly GCA_013400495.1. NCBI lineage: Eukaryota > Metazoa > Chordata > Aves > Passeriformes > Pycnonotidae > Nicator > Nicator chloris. The sequence continues at coordinate 33,435 of WAAE01018472.1, read as the reverse complement.
CACTGGGATGTTCTCCCCATTTTCAGAGCTTCTACCGCCATCAGCAGTACCTAGAGGTACAGCAAAGGCTTCCTCTGTTGGTCTTCTCAATGGATCAGGCAATTTTGGAAGGGAAGTTTGAGAGCAAGTTTAGGATCACTCGAGCATCACTCTGCTGAAATTCCTAAATCCTATGGCTGGCTATAAGGCACCATGGCAGCTGCTGCAGGATATGTTCTCATCTGGGCTTGGCCTGCACATACCAGTTCATACTATCCGGGCATGTAACACTGGACTGAAACTCAAAATGCTTGTGGCACAGGGGAGGATACTGTCACTACAAGGCCCTCAGAGTTTATGACATCTTCTTTAAACACAGACATACTCATGGCTTAAATATTCAAGACCCTCTTGAGCCTTGTCCCAGAATTCATACAGCTCTATCCAAAGACCTTTGATCTGCTGTGCAGCGCTGAGTAAAAAACCTAGCCAGCCACATTTGGGGTTACGAGGAGAGAGATGACTTTTCCACCACTTAACAGAAGATTATAGTTTTCACATAAGATCACAGAGTCATGGTTGTAATGCCTTCTGAAGACTGCATTTACAAAGATCTGACTTTTAGCAGCTCACAAAGAGACAACAGAGTAGTCAGAGTCTCAAAATCTTTGGAGTTATAACTAAGAGCAACTTGTTAATGATATTCTGCAGTATCTTACAGATGTAAAGTTTTAACTGCTTAGAAAGTCTTCCTTCACATGCTTCATGTGATCAGACACCACTAAATTTACACATCATAATAGCTTTTTGAACAGTATTGGGTAAGCTAGAAACAGTTCCCTCTGTACAGCATTCTAAAAAATAAATGTAACTGAAGATAACTTTGGCCCAATTTTTGTTAGGTCGTAAACTTTCCCCATCTGAGACATCCAAAATTCTGCATGAACAATGTTCCATCAGAGAATCTGGTCCTGTGCATGCCTATAAGCCTGACTAAAAATTGGATGCAAAAAAAAAAATTCTATTGTCTCTCTACCATATCTGTCTTTGCTTTTTGAATCATTCATTAACAGGTAAAAATCAGTGCAGACATCTGAGGTAAAATTTCAAAAGCTGACTACACCTTCTGTCCCAACACATACTTGTACTGTACAGCTGAAAACACAACCCCCCCTGCAGAACAGGGTATAGTTTCACTGGGACAGAACATCCGTGGCTGCACTTGCCAGGAAACAAACCACGACCTGCCCCTCACTCCTGGCTCAAGCAGCATACTTCGAACATCCTAGCACATGCAAAAGGCACGGGCACTGGAGAACTTTTTGCTTTTGGTACTTCTCCTTACAAGCTTTTTGTTCAGGATAAGTAAGTTTGAGATGCTCGTGCCACTGCCCCAGGTCCATGAATACAAACGAAGCCGCACGCTGCTCCAGATTTCTAAACTAAGCTGAGAGGCAAACGGTGAAATTATAATCTGCAGCCTAAAGACGGCTGTGCTGGGTAAGCGGCAAGGCGCGGGCTCATTCTGCCGTGCCGCTCCACTGAAGCGAGCGGAGCCGCACCGGGCGGCTGCGTCGGGCAGCGGCGCCAGCGGAGATGCGCCATTGGAAAGGCTCCGTTCCCTGCCTGCCCGCCCGGGTGGGCAGGGCCGGTGGGAAGGAGGCAGGGCTCAGCTGTCCGGACAGCCACGAGCTCCCATGCCGGGACATCGCTGCGGCGCCCGCGGCGCGAAGCCGGGCACGGGACAAGCGGGGAGCGCTCCCGCGGAGGACGGAGCCGAGAGCCCGCCCGGCCCGGCGGCGGCACGCAGCTCTCCCGCGGGAACGCAGCCGGACCCGGACACCCCTTCCCCGCCCCCGACCGTGCTTTCTCCTCGGGCGGCCCCTTCCCGCCTCGCCACGGCCCCTGGCGAGGCGCCCCCTCCCTTCCCCTCGGCGCGGACGGGGCGCGGGGGGCGGCGGGGGCTCGGGCGGCACGGCCCCACTCACCGCCCGGCGGGCGCCTCCGGCCTCCGAGCAGCAGCGGCGGCAGCAGCAGCGGCAGCAGCAGGAGCCGGCGCGTCCCGGAGACGGAAGTGCGGGAGGAAGTGAGGTCGTGGGAAGGGGAAAAGGCGCCGTTTCCGGCGAGTGGAGGGGGATGCGGTCCGGGGGTTTCCCCCGCCCGGGAAGCTCTGCCGGGCGTGGATCTCTGTGCCTCGTAAACCCCGCCGAGTAACGGGGACGCGCTGCGGAGCGGGGTCATCACACGGGCAGAGTAACGTGGGAAGGACACGGCCCCGGCAGCCCCGGGGCTCCGCGCCCTCCCCGCTCCCCGTGGCCGCCAGCTCTCGGCCCCGCGGAGTGACCCCGCTGTTTTCCGCGGTTACACGCGAGGAAGCTGTCACAGCGGGCCACCCTTCACCCAAAGGAGCCTTTTCATGGGCCAAACCCACTGAGCCTTCTGCCACTCTCAGTTCGGCCCAAGTCCCGTTTTACAGTCCCTACAGACACTGAACTACGGATCATTTCAATATAGTAAAATTTGGTGCTAAAAGCCAAGTCTTTCAATATCCAAATGTGACCGCAGTGGTCTTCACCACTGCTCCAAGACTTAAGGTATTTCAGCGCAGAATAAGAGAAAACCTCTGTACATAAACTCCCAGCACTGTGCTGGCTGCTTATCACAGCTTGGTGCTGTTTATCACTTGGCCAACTGAAGTTGTGTAACCTTAGGAATTACAGCATGATACGTCTTCAAGTAGTTTTCATGATTAGATGCTTTTATTAAAAAATAATTTCTGCACAATCCTTTCAATTAACTGATTTTGAGATTTACCTAGAAAGAAAAAGTAACTGCAGTATGAAGTCTCGTCTGGATAAGCTGTAACCTGCTTATACAGATTTTTACAGACAGATCCATTCTTTACAGCAATTTGACTAAATTAAGCTAACCACCTTTGCTATTATTATTACAGTAGTGGCTTTAAGTGTCTTCTAGATGTGTAGTTCACTGTGTCCTCAAAGTTTCTACAGGAAAGGTTCACAGTATTGCATACACAACTCCCAAATAAACAGAGAGCAGAACTTTTCTGCACTACAGCCAGCAACACTCTGGGCTCTCAAAGCCGTTCACCTTCACCAGGCAGCACGGCCACAGTGCCTTCATTCACACTTACTGACTGCATTCAGGAAATTCAACAATTCACGATCAAGGAACACAAGAGTTTCCAGGCAGATAGGTACTGCCTTGCTTTCTCTAGGGTGCTGTTGCCAGAGAAGGTAGGAGCTGATTTCCAAGGTGCCAGCAGAGAGAGAAATAATTTCAGACATTGCTAAGACTGCACTTCCCTACCCTCAGGTTCCTCTGAGCAGATCTGCCCTGTGCTGGGTAGTGTCATGCTGAATGTTCCAGTGGGCACTTGCTTTACCTCACGAGGACTCAGAGAAAAGCTACTAAGAACAAAGTTTTAGGGACAGTCCCCTTCCTTTCCCCCCTGCTTTCAGCTATGTATCAATTAAAAAGGATTGAAAGTAGCTCCACATTGACTCTTAAAATCAGCACTGGATATATGTCCTGAGTTCCTACAGAACTGTGGGCTTCATTCCACTGAGAGCTGTACGCTTTCAGTCTGTTTTGGTGGCTGCTGCTGCTGTTCATACTTCCTTGCTGAAAAAAAGAAACACCAATCAACACCGATTATACAATTTATTCCATATTGCTATTACTATTATTATATTATTATTACATACATGTATATGTATGTATACATGTATGTATGTATATGTATACATATGTTTATATATGTGTGTTTGTATAACTATGACAGCAATCAAGAAACAGATGTACTATCAGAGAATGCAATTTCAGCCACACAAGCGGGAAGTTTCAGTCATCATGTGGAACTTCACCTTTAGAGTGTGGCCTTGTAAATGGTGAACATTAGAGTCACAGCCAAATGTCAGTAAATCAGTGGCAGAGAACTATGATTCCATTCAGGTCCCTTCATTAAAATAAAAATAAATAAAATGAAAGGCTATGGCTTCAGAAGTTCTATTACAGATGACCTGAACGACACTATTATTATATTATTATTTGTTTTTTGAGTCACAAGGCTGATGTCCGCATTTCTCATCTCCTCCACAATATACAAGCCACAAGCTAACAATTACATTGACTTCAAAATTAATCTGGTTAGCAAGGCAAAGGGAGATCAAAGAGTTGTGTGCAATGCTACAAACACCATCAGCGAATGCCAGCAGGCATTCCATCCTAGGAAGAACATCCACTTTTGTTCCTACAGAATGCAATGGCCTGGTGTGACAATCTTTACACCAAGTCTTTGCATTTAAAAGGTGGTTTCACATCACTCAGGGTTTTTTTGCCGTATTTCCTCTAGGCATGCATGTAGGGCAGATGTGAAGCAAGGTCATGTGTTTTTCTGAATTGGACCACTGGAATATCAGGGGCATGGGGCTCTTTCTTGCCTCCATCTAGACCTTCAGCATTAAGATGAGAGCAGCAACACTTGTTGGTACAGTAAAATTCTCATTTATTTTCAGTTTATGTGGTTGTCTTACTCATGATTCCACAGTCCTCTCAACTTTTACAAATCCGTCTACGTTTTGAAAACATGCAGACCTTCCCAGCGCTTTCAAAGTGTAACATGGGATTCGGGATTCGTTTTGACATTTGCTTTAGGAAAACTGCACAGCCGCTCCCTCGCTCCGTACGTCCTCACGGAACATTTCTGCGGCCCTGGCTGCTGCAGAGCCGGTGCTCACATGGTGCCCCAGGACCAGGCGCGTCCCCACTGCACAAGGCTCGAGGCCAACCCTTTAGGAACGGCCGCGGGCCCGGGGGAGCCCCCTCTTCACTCTGACTTACCGATGGAGTACATCTCCAGCTGCTGCCGCAGGCGGATCTTCTTCATGCTGTCGTAGAAGTTGGGCTCGGGCGGCGTCTCGGCGGCCGGGGGCAGGGTGAAGATGCGCATGATCCTCCTCTTGTTCCTGCGAGGAGGACGGGGCACGGCGGTGAGAGGGGTCTCCCCTCACGCTGGGGGCCCGCAGGAGCCCCCGCGCCGCGCTGCCCCGCCCCGCCTCACCCGGGCCTCCTCTCACCGCCGCGCGTAGACGAGGAGGGCGAGGCTGGCCAGCACCACCAGCAGGTACACGTTGGTGGCCTCGTTCCACGCCTCGTGCACCGAGTAGTCGATGCCGCCGCCGTCACCCAGCGCCGCCGAGGCGCCGCCGCCGCCCGCCCCGCCAGCCCCCGCCGCCGCCGCCGCCATGGGGAACGCGGCCGGCAGGGGCGCCCCGCCGCCCCGGGAAGTGACGTCACCGGGCGCCATGGCGGGGGGGCGGAGGGTCGTAATCAATGCTGACAATAAACTCTGCCGGGGAGCATTAATGGCGCTGTTTGCCAAAGTGTATGCACAGCAAAGAATTTTGGTAGTCGGCGCGCCGGATCTGTGGGACACCACCCGGCACTTGGGCTTGTGCAGCTCTGAAATAAATCATAGAATCACAGAACCGATGAGGTTGGAAAAGAGCTCCGAGGCCATCGAATCCGATCTGNGGAGCCCCCTCTTCACTCTGACTTACCGATGGAGTACATCTCCAGCTGCTGCCGCAGGCGGATCTTCTTCATGCTGTCGTAGAAGTTGGGCTCGGGCGGCGTCTCGGCGGCCGGGGGCAGGGTGAAGATGCGCATGATCCTCCTCTTGTTCCTGCGAGGAGGACGGGGCACGGCGGTGAGAGGGGTCTCCCCTCACGCTGGGGGCCCGCAGGAGCCCCCGCGCCGCGCTGCCCCGCCCCGCCTCACCCGGGCCTCCTCTCACCGCCGCGCGTAGACGAGGAGGGCGAGGCTGGCCAGCACCACCAGCAGGTACACGTTGGTGGCCTCGTTCCACGCCTCGTGCACCGAGTAGTCGATGCCGCCGCCGTCACCCAGCGCCGCCGAGGCGCCGCCGCCGCCCNCACCCGGCACTTGGGCTTGTGCAGCTCTGAAATAAATCATAGAATCACAGAACCGATGAGGTTGGAAAAGAGCTCCGAGGCCATCGAATCCGATCTGTGACCGAACACCACCTTGTCAACCAGACCATGGCACCAGGTGCCACATCCAGCCTTTCCTTAAACACCTCGGGGGAGGGTGACTCCACCACCTCCCTGAACAGCCCATTCCAGTGCCAAATCATCCTTTCTGTGAAGAAATTCCTGCTAATGTCCAACCTAAACCTATGCTGGCGCAATTTAAGACTATGTCCTCTTGTCCTGTCATTGTCACCATGGAGAAGAGGCCAAGCCTCACGCTACAAGCTCCATTCAGGGAGCTGTAGAGAGAATAAGCAATGTCTCTTTCGTGTGTAATTACTGGCTGGGTAACAAATCCCATTTTTCTGGACTGTCCGTGGGGCCCTGGGGTGCCTTCCCAGACTTTCATTTCCCCTCCAGCTACCAGGCCCTCGGGGAGAGGACATGCAGAGGGGACCACTTCTCTCCCAGGGACATGGGCGCCGGAGATAGAAGAAGCCTTTTGGTTTTGCAGTGCCAGCATCCAAGGCAAAGGCACAGATGGGTGTGAGGCCAGGAGAAGTGTGAATTCAGCAGCTCTAGGAGCCTGGCAGGCGTGGAGTTATCTGGCTGGGCTGGTGCTTATGCAGCAGCAGTGGAATTATGTGGAATGTAGTTCTACAGTGCGTGGTGTCAAGAAAAAAGAGGTTCAGATTGTCATGAGCTCTCGCTTTTCCCATAGGAACTGAATGTGACAGTTTAAATTTGTCAAAATAGCAAAAGCACTTTCTGAAAGATTTTATGCCTTTTTTTTTTCTTTTTTTCTTCTTTTTTTTTTCCCCCCCCCAAAATGGGAGTTGCTGGATATTCAGGTGCTGGAATAACATAGCTGAATTGATGGTCCATATGCTGCTGATGCCAAAAAGCACAATTCTAGGATTATGCTTTGGCAGAGCAAGTGTTTCAGCTCAGAACAAAGTTTTCTGAAAAGTTTTCTGAACTGCTTAAGAGATGCAGGTAAATTAGGACGCTCTAACACTCACATACACACAGACTTTTTCCCTAATGCCTGATGTAAAATGTTTGAGCTACATGAGAGGTTAGGTGTGTTTTTCACTAGGGCCTTCTGCTTCTTTCTATCCACCTCTGCCCCTGATACTTCTTTTTACCATAGCTTCCTTCAGATACTAGAACTGTTACAATTTAGACACCAGCAATATGGTCCATCTCCCTCTGCTTAGTGTGTATTTGGGGTATGTGCTTGTGTTACGGTTATCCATCTCCATCCTTTATAAGACAATAAAGAAGGAAACCCCAAATATTTTTAGGGCATAATTTATCTAACCTATGTCAAACACTCAGAATCACACCTCCTGTGCCTGGGAAATGCTCTGATTCCTTACTGAGTGCAAGGAGTCTAGACACCTCATTTGGATGGCACTTGCTTTGCAGATGTCTTATCAGCCTGAGGAAACTCTGTCCTTTGGGGAGCTGTGTTCTCTCTGCAAGATGTTCCAAGTCCTCTTTCCATGGTATGGAACAGATTCATGTTAAGAGGCCTTAGATCAGGACATAAAAGAATATGAGTGAAAATGACAATATAAAAAATAAAAACCTAAGGCATTGGTGTCATGAGAAAAGTTCCTTGCCCCACATGGTGTGGGAAAGGAAGATAGAATAGCAATTAGACATAATTCTAGGTCATTAAATTGGGATGGCACCCATGCACAGAACTGTGGAAACCACTAAGATTAAAAAAAGTCACTTATGCAACACGACAAAAGACAGTTAATTAAGCATGGTTTCAGAGGGATTTTAAGCAGTTTCTTGTGAAGTTGAGGCTTTTTGTTTGCTTTTTTAGTATGTTGAACTTTTCTGCTAACAAGCCTAACAAGAAAGCATTACACATCTTTGAAGAAAAGTGGAAAGAACAAATCTAAGTAACTTCAGTGCTCTTTATATTGCATTTTTGTCTCTAGACCTCAGCTGAGATCAGGCTCCCTTGTATGAGGAGGAGAGAAGCTATATTTAAGCTGTAACTAAAGGCCCTTTTTTGTATTAACCCTGCAGTTTGTTCTGGACAAGCCGGGAAGGGACTGGGATGCCCCAGGACTCTGCAGGCAGCCTCCCATGCAGAGAAACCAAAGCCTGCATCCACAAAGCATGACCTCAGGTCCTGGGATTTTCTCTGCAGCCTCCAGCACACAGAAACAGACTGCCTCACTCAGCATTGTCCAGTTCATTTGATTTAATGAAATGCTTGGTTTAAGACTTTGATTATCCACCTGCCCTCCACCTACAGGACAGGCAGAGACAGATCTTCTTCTTCCACATACCCCTCTGAATTTAGTAAATGTGAATCAGTGGATAGGACAGGGTTAGATTGAGGAGCACAACAGCCGGTGCTGCCCTGAGTGTGACAGCCTTGCAAACCTGATGAAAAGGGGTGATCTTTCCCTTACGTGACTGTAGAAATAGAAGTTCTGAGGGTGCAGGCCTTCTGCATGACTTCCCTGATGAATCTGGTTCAAACAGCAAAGTTGGTTGACTCTTAAGCCTACAGGTTAGCTTGTCTGGTACACTCTTATTTCCTTTTAGAGCTTGGGCTTTTGTTTCAGTCAGGCTCCTAAAGCACATTCATTAGTGGGAATGCAAGCTGCTCTTGAATTTGGTCAGGGCATAGTCAGGCCTTGCAGTTGCAATTTCGTGTGAGGAATTGCGTTACCTGTCCGTGTAGGCTATGTAGCATATTTATTTGTGGCTTGGATGAGGTGGGATGGGATAACCGATTTTTGTGTATGCTGTTCATCCATGAGGACAGAAGTTGTTTTATATTTTCTTATACAAAAGCTGCATGTAGGGAAAGGATGGTCATTTTGTGCTGTGCCTTTATAGCATCTGACCTACAGGATCCTGGCCTATGACCAAAGCCTGTAGGCACCAAACTAATAATATGTAATAATAATCCATGGCACTGGCATAAGCTAAACATAATGAATGGAGACCCAAGACAACCTGACCCAATTTCAACATTACAGGCAAATAAGCCTGGGGGGTTTCAGTTTGAGTTAGACACAACACCCCCACTCTCCCTCCATCCCAGGAATGAGCTCTTAGGGAGAAAATCACTTAAAAATCCCAACTATTACAGAGACTTTGTTCATTCCACAAAGAAAATCCAGAGTGTACTTGATAAAGTACTCACTTCGGTCTCATAGATTTATCAAGAGAATTGCTGAAAAGGGTCTTCCAGCTCTACAGGGAAATAACTCACTTTCCAAAAGTCATTAGCATCCAGCAACTACTAAAAATTTGACTGAGAGCTACTGAATGTTATCAGTTTTAAAAATCCAGCTACTACATATCCAAAATGTGAATGCTGGAACAGTAAGCTTGGTATTTGAAAAATTATGGCCAAAGAATCTGTGTGTGTGTGTGTCTGTATATAAATATATAATTTTTAATGCTTTTTGAGTTACTCAGAGCTAAACAGAATCAAAAATTGCTGAGACATAAATATCTCTGTAATGTAAATATATTTACCATTTAATCCTGATAAATACTGGATTATAGACTTCTGAACAGAGACTGACAATTATTGGAAACCATGTGGTCATCTCAAGTATACAGTGCCTCAATTAAAATAAAACCACTAAATCCTTTTCCTTTTTTAAAAGTACCATCTAGCATATAATTTATTTGGTTGGACTCTACAAATATACACATTATATCACGCTAGAAGAACTTGAGAACCACTTTTTTCTTGTTCCCAGGGTCTCTTGACTGTTGGTAAGACGTTTCAGTCATAATGATAGAATCGGTTTACAGTTGCATATTCTGCCAAATAGCTCACAAATTATATTTGGCAAACAACACTGCCTCTGTTTCACAGAGATAATGATCTGATGTTTTGTTTATGTGGCAGCAAAGGAAAATATTATTTTAGAGCTTGTGACAGAATTTCAAAAACTTTGTGTGGTATTCTAAACTTCTGATACATTTAAAAGTTACCACTCTATTAAATACAGAGTAACACAGATTTTCAACAGATCCTTCAAAAAGAAAAAACAATTAAAACAAATGTACAAACAAATGAAATGTGTCTATTTTATTTCCTCTGCATTTACCCAGACCTACACAACAGCTGCTGCAGATATTCATGCACTACTTTTTACATCTGATGGTGTCAAACATACAGAAGAGTTGCCATATAGGCTGCTCACCCCTACAGGATTTAGTGTTACAGGAGTGCTTTCAGGATGTAGTCTGAAATCCACAGCACAAAACAGGAAATGCTCCATCAGACTTGACCCTCCAGAAGTGTGCAGCCAGCAGGCAGTTTGGAAAGGAAAACAGCATAACCTTGACAGTGCTATTCTTTGGATGGCTCCAAGGAGAAAATGAAAGGAGCAGTGGGTTTGAACTGAATCTGGGACTCTGCTCTGAGACAGGCGATTTCCATTCTGTAACCTGCGGTACAAACCTGCCTGGTAAGGGCTAAACTTTAGTGAGAAATTCACTGGGAATTTGGTTTGGCAACAGCATTGGGCCAAGGATAGAGTGCACCATACCAGCAGTGGGCCCTGACACAGCTGACACCTGCAGCCAGACTGTCAGCAGGCTCAGCTTGCATGCCCTAAGTGTCCTGGTGTCCTCCACTGCTCGCACAGCAGTGTCCCAGCAGAGTTCAGTCTGGGAACCAGGTGGTATTTCTTGAGTCTGGGAGACAGCTTCTGCTTTGATTCTTTGTCTAGCAGCTGGGTGGGTGGGGATGGCTGAAATATGCAGTGGGACTGATGCAGGGATGGCGGAGGAGGCCTTGCCCAAAAGGGAAGGGTAAGGTGGTTACACTAACCTCAGCAAAAGGGTTGCCCTATCCCTTGAAAAGGGGCCAGACCCAGGGTCTTCATCTTTATGATGACAGCAAACAAGAGCCCTGGAATGACTGGGATCATATCAGCCTCGGCACTGACTACCTAGGGTGGTTTGGGGAAGCTCCTCTGAAGTTTTCTGCAGGAGAAAAGCATTAGTAGCTGTCCTTCTCCTTGTGTGACCTGCATCATTGTGCAGTTTCCTTGACTGGACTTTTGGGATGGAAGAACAGTAACACAATGAGAAACAGCAGTGATCATCCCCAGAGAAGCAGCTTTTGTGGGAAAGGACAGGGAATGTGGGACACTTGATCTGAGCTCGAGATAAGAACCAGCAGCTGTTTCTGAGCTTAGGCAGAACTGTGGCAGTGGTCTTAGCAGGGGAGGTCATGTCCACTGGTCTAGAGCTGGCTGGGGAGTGGGTGAGCAGAGAGGGACTTGCAGGCCCCCAGCTGTGAACAGGCCTCTTCCTGCCTTTCATCTTTTGTTGTTTTCCACTAGACAGACAAGAGCTGCTTGTACTGAGGCAGCAAAGTCCCTGAATGTTTATCAAAGGCTGTGATTGGTGGTAAAGATTGAAATGCCCAGAATAGAGAATTGGAAAGAGGAGAGACTACAGCATGTAGGGCTGTCCTGCCTCTTTTTCCCCTCTCTGTGATGCCTTGCCTCTTCCCTTTAAGGGAAAAGAAGCTGGAAATGTGGGAAGGACTGGATCCATGAAATCTTGAGACTGCAAAAGGAGCTAGCAGGGAAGAATAGAAAGATACACAGGGAACAAACATCTGATTTTACTGAAAGACTGGAAGGAGGTGACACGCAAACTTGGTTTTGGCTTCACCAGGTTGAGACAGAAACAAACAGTAAAGTACACAAAGACCATGAGCAAGTATAAGGGGAAGTGGCATGTGTGGCATTTGTGGTTGATATGTCAGCCCCTATATCTGTTTTGTTCCTTCAGACTCACTAAAGCAAACGCAATGAGATCTTTAAGGGGTTTATGGTAGTTTGCTAGGAAAATACTGGCTGCAAGGCCAGATTCTGGCTATGTCTGGGCTTCAGAGGCAGCTGCTAATAAGTAACGCTAAACTGACCTTCATGCTGCCATCTAGCGTTTCCTCACAGCCAGAAACAACATCCCCAAAAAAGAAACTGCAGCTCCATAATACTGTAATTAGAACAAATCTGATCTATTCCTGCTGAGATACAATGCTGGACATCACACAAACTGAAGGAGAGGGAATGAGAAAGAGACATGGAGAAGCCACTGCTCAGGGTGAATGTTTAGGGAGACACCTTTTCTTAAAAAAAATTGTAACTCTTTCATCCAGGAACAGAGAATCATCTCCATGGCAAGATAATTATTCTGAACCAGAATGTTTGCTCATTCTTTTCACTATGTGAAATTAATATGGCTGTTTGCAAGGTGCAACAGCACACAAGAATCCCAGCAGAAGCTTGTCTTAACCAAGAGAGACCAGCACAAGATGTTTGTCAGGTTCTTGTCTGTCCTTGCTACACCCATAAAAACCCCTCATGGGATGGTTATTTACAGCCATCAGATGATGATTTCCCTTTCAAGTGTACATGATGGCTAACAAAAGGTAACAAGTTATTGTGGTGGAAACATGCAAAAGATTTGACTCTTGGACCTTTAAAGTCTTATCCCTGACTTCAAGGAGCTGTAACAGGAGGCTTTTTCAACTATTGCACATCCTGTATTCATGCTGGAATTGTAGAACTCTAACCCTAATAGGACCAAGTCAAGAGTTGATGGGCTGGATGATGCATTTACAACAGACCATTTCTTTTCCCTATGCTTCTTTTAGGCATTTGGAGTCAAATTCCAAAACAAACCCAAAGCATCCAGAGTCACTGCTCTCTTTTGGAGACCTTGATTTCTGAGCTTTGTCTCCTGACGACTGAGCAGGAAAGCTGCAAGGAAGGAATGGAAAAGTGAAAAATGGCAGAAGACTAATTTAAGAAAACAGACTGCCCAGAGGGAAAGGCATTATCAGCAGCTTCTAAAGGGCTCCTGGTGGCATTGTATGATATCAGGAATGAATTTACTAATTTGCAGGAAAATTTTCCCCATTTATAATAAAATTCTGATATCAGGACTTGAACGTTAAACATATGAAATGACTGCATGATCTCCAGTGTAGTCAGAACATGGCTGATTTATGTGAAGAGGAATAGCAGCACAGAAAAGAACAGAACCTAATTCTTCAAAAAGGAGCCAAAAGGACACTTCTCTGCTTACAAATCATCTCTCAGGTCAAAACATGGGAGTTGTCTCTTAGGCCTTTCAAAGATTTAGGCCACAGCACAGAAGGTCCTCAGCTGAACAATGGTGGAGCCCATGTTTCTCATTCATATTATTCTTGTTTCTTCACCAAGAGAAGTACATCCCAGATCCCAGTCCCACCAAACAGAGTCTATTGCTGGATTAAGGCATCATTGTTCTTCCTCTCCAGCTGTTGGTACCAGGCTGTTGGTTACTTCAAGCTTTTTCCTAACACATCAAACAAGGCTACTTTTTAGCAGCCTTCCTTTATACTTAGTGGACTTTGAATTCAGACCCAATAGAGTGGTATGCTCAAGAATACAGGAATTTTCTTTTCCAAAGCTTGTGTTTAATGCTCATTGCTGTGGAAGTCACATTCTCTTTCAGTTCCTTGTTATCCTCCTTTCCATCAAATCATGATGACACTAAGCAAGGATAAGTGAATGAAAAGACACACTTCAGCTCCGTTCTAAAGTGTTCAGCATTTCTGTGGATTACAGAGGAGCAAGAGACTTGCATTCAACAGCTTCATCTCTAAAGAGCACGTTTGAGAATACCAGGACAAAGGCTTGAAAACCAAGAACCTGTGTCTGTAAGCAGACTCTTCACAATCTGCATCATCTTGCTTCCAAAAGTGGCCACCCACTTGCTGTTATGGGATACAGGGCCCACAGAGCAGCGGCCATACGGCTTCAAAAGCAACCTATGCCCCAGCCAGGAGGGAGAGACTGCCACTGTGGGTCACCAAAATCTGAAGTGAAACGGGGTACTCCTTTCTGAGTGACCACTGCTTGTACTACATGGAAAAGTAGATGAGGGCTTTGTGGATACAACATAGGCCAAAGCCACAGCAATCAGCACAAAGCTTGTGGGGGGCATGCCATGGTCTCTGCTCTCCGATCCTCTGCCAGCAAGTTAAGGTAGACCAGAATTTTTTTAGCTGTTTTTCTGTAATTTTAAAGATATTTTTTGTGTAAATGTTGCAAAAGAAAATATATCATTTCTTAAGGAACAAATTTCCCCTGCACCTACACAACTTCATTTCTCTCCCTCCTCCTCTTCCAATGGTAGATTAAACATACCAATGGAAAGCTTGCACAGCTCTTGGATTGGGGGATTTTTTTTTTTTTTTAATCAGGAGGTACAAGTTCAGTTCTTTTCTTCTCAGTTTTGGGGACAGAGATTTTGCCCATCAGAAAAGCTAAATAGGAACATACGTAAATAGGAAGGACATCAACTTAAAACATCAGTATGTTGTTTGTCTCTTGATTCACTATAACATTTCTCTAGTACCAGGCATGGCTGCCTCCCGAATAAGCAGAGTTAAAACTTTCCTGTAGGTGTCTAGGACCTCTTGGGCAGAGGGCCGTTCTGCCGGGTCCTTCTTCTTACACGCTGCATGGATGTCAAACAGATGCAATCGTACAATGTCGCTTCCTTCAACATGGCCCAAGAAAAAATTGGAGACATCTGGGATTTTCCAGATGTCTGTTTTCTCATCATAGGGAGGCATGAGGTCGTCTTCAAATGGCACATCTTCTCCATAGGGCCAACGCTGCTCAGGAGCGACAAACTCACCCCGGAGCTCCCTGTGACCACACTTCACTAGCCTGCCAGCACTCCTGTTCACAAGAGGCAAAGCGTCCAAATCATTCACCAGAACATGAAAGTCACTTGTTAGGAGATACTGGGAGAGAACCTTGTCCAGGTCATTCGAGTCACACATCACTAAGGTGCCCAGGGGGCTGCTGTGCAGGTACCGAATGACACTCACGTAGTCTATAGCAAGCATCAGCCTGCGATGCCAGGTGTTCATGCCCTTGTATTTGGGAATGTGGAGAGTTTCATTCAGGCCTCTCAGTGAACCAAGAGGATGGTACTCGGTGAGGATTGTGAATTGCTGCTCACAGTAGCCAAGCAGCCGGACAACATGCTTGCTCTGAAGGGCTTTCAGCATCTTCAGTCCATGGAGAAAGTCCTCCTTCAGCTCTGCATTGGTGAGCTGTGAAAGGACCACTTTCTTTTCCTTCCACTCAGAAAGGAAGACCTGAGAACACACAAGAAACACATAAGACACGTGGAGAGCCGCCTTCTATGAACTGCTACCAGCTGCTGCTGACCTCTTCCTGTGACTGGTTAGTCACAATTGCAAATTACAGTCAGCAGGCACAGTCAGATTTATGTAGAGCCATGTACCTGTCACAGCAAGCCCTTTCTGATGCCACAGCTACATCATTATTTCCTAAGTTTTCTTTGGAATGGACAATGCATATCAATTAAGTTATTTTATGTCACCCAAATAGCCAGTCTTAGTCTGCCATGATTGTCCCAATCTGTGATTTTGCTTGTGCAGCTGGATGTCGTTTGATGTCATTTGGTGTCAGAGATGTGGCCCAGGTCACGCTCTCGCACCTGTGGTGTTCACCTTTTCAGTAGCCATATGGACGTGGATGCCTACAGTAATTAGCTGCTGAGAGGATAACCGTAACAGCAGTGCTGGCGCTAATTAGCCAGCAAACTGTGAAAGCTCATTATCCACGGGAGAGAAGAAAGGAAATCCAAACTCACCTTTTTCACAGCACCTTCACCAACACACTTGAGTTTCCTGACTTCCCTGTTTATGGCCTCGCAGGAAAGCCACGGGGAGCAATTCTTCACCGCTCCGAATTTGAAATGCCCAAAAGGGCAGAGGCCAGGGTCCGTTTCGACACGTCCCAGAGAGCTGTAAAACTTGTTGAGGTACAGGTAGAGAAGGGCATTAAGGAGCAGGACGGCCGCAAGCAGTAACGCCAGCGAGATGTATGGCACCTCTCTGGGAAGAAACTCCCTCCTAACGAAATGCGGTTTCTTTTCCATGGCCGTGCCTTCCACATCCTCCGTGAAAGACGGAGGCTAAGCAGGAGCCTCTTCCCAGCCCGGGAATGCCTGTACGGCTTTTTCAGTGCGGGCTGCCCGGCCGTCCCGCAGGCACGGCTGTCCGGAACCTGCAGCCTACGACGAGAGGCCACGCGTGGCGGCGAGACGTGTCAAAGGCGGCGGCAAGCTCGACGCTCGCCGCGCTGCGCATCCTCCCGTGTTTCCGCGCAGACGGGCCNGCTGGGCGCGCTGCTGATGGCGCCCGGCCTCTCGCAGCCCGACGGGCAGGGCGCGCCCGGGCCCCGCGGAGGAGCGGCGGCGGAGCGGCGGCGGTCCGGGCGGATGGACCAGGCGCTGCTGCTCGTCCGCAACGAGCTGCCCGCCCCGGGCCTGAACCTCGCCGCCCGCTCCGGCTCCTGCCACCAGGTGAGGGGCTGTGCCGGGCGGGGGTCACCCCTCGGCCTCCGCTTCTGACAGCCCGGCCCAAGGCGGGGCTGCTCGGCTTCTCCGGCGTCTCCCCGTGGCTTCGTCAGGTCGCTTCGCTTCGGTTTTACCTTTGGGCAGCGCTCAGGGAATTCAAGCAGCAGGAGATGCTCCAGCCCCGTGGCATCTTTCCTTGTCTTTGCCACCATACAAGGCAGAACCCCCTTTCATTCTCCTTTGGCAATAATGAGCTCCCTTCACCCTCTTCTTCCACAGTGCTTGTATCAGTTCCTGGCGTTTGTCCCACCAAACAACGAGAGCCTGAGAAAACCAGGCACGGCGTCGGTGATGGTTGATACCCAGCATCCACTCACCCTGCTGCTCAACAGCTCTGTGGGTGACAGAAATCTTTGCAAGTAGGTGGCCCAGCCCCAGGGAATACATGGATAGCTCTGTCCTGTATTTGTGTTGGTTGAGTGTTGTTTGTTTTTTTTTCCTTCCCCTTGGAGCCATGTGCCTCTTCATTGCCTGCTCATCACCTCCTTTTTCCCAACTGTTTAGACCTAGAGCTCAGTCTTAATCCCACTGCTGGAACAGTGCTGTACTTTGGAATTGTGTTGAAAGGATCTAGGTTCAAGCAGGAGGCAAAATGGTGATTATTGAGGCAGCACGTGCAAGAACCTGATTTCTCTTGCAGGGAGTCTCTAGTTCAAGAAGACAGATGATGGCAGTGCATGTGTGGTAACGAATTGATGTTGGGCTAGGGGAGGGTAATGCTTGAAAGAGGCAAGTTCCACGCTAGATCAGTGTTGGTCCAAGTTTTTGACTTGCCTTTCCTAAAGCATTCAAGGCTTACAGCCCCCCTAAGTGCTGCAGTGGTACCTGCATGTACTGGGGTGGCTCACCAAGTTTTGTTTCCTTTATCATTTGCAGGATTCAATATCATTTTGGAGAGTTTGGCAATTATTCCCTTGTGGTAAAGACCCTAAGTACAAGCACCCAAACTGTTTCTTGTGACCTAGTCATCAATGAAGGCCCTATCAACAGCTACCTCCGTATGTAGAGCTCTATTTTTCCCTTTTTTTCTACAACTCGCATGTCTCTGAGCAGAACCAGCTTCCTAAGAAGCCTGTGCAGCCACTCATGCTGTGCTGAAGAGTTGTCATGGGCTTGCTCCTCTTCTTTCTCAACATCCTTGCCTCCTTATGTTTTATACACCCATCTTGAGACCCTGACCAAGATCAGGCCTCTTCACATGATATACTGTCTGCCCACAACATTTTTGCAGCAGGCATTAGTACAGAAAAATCACTGGGTATGTGTCTGGAGGAAGATATTAGTTCCTGTTTCCCTGCATGTTTATGTATATACACAGAATCCTCCCTCTTCTTCCTTCTCTCTCACAAAATGGGAAACAATTCACACAGTGCTTGGATTTTTGTTTGTTGTTGCACTTTTAATTTAAAACCTAACCTTTTTCTTTTTTTTCATCTCTTATCCAGGACTGTTTCAAAGTCTTGTCTATGTCTTGGTCCATTCTTTTCCTTTACATTACATTATTCTTCAGTCCTTCCAGTTTCCTAACTGTAAAGAAAAATTCTCCATGTTTGCTAACTAGGCGTATATCCCTTTTCCCTATCTTCTTCATGTTGAGGCTGCTTTTAAATCTCTGCTTTCTTCTTCAGAACATATTGCAGCACATCAACTCTTCTCTCACTAGTGTCCTGTGATGCAATGTGGTTTTGTTTTGCTCTTTTTATGCCGAGATGTGGAGTCACTGAGCTGCACTTTGAAACTAGCCTGCTTTTGCGTTGGGTAGTTTGGGGGTTTTGCTGTGGGTTTTTATTTTCCTCTGGGATGTATATTGCATGGAAAAGGTGGTATGATGATCGGTGAGCTGGGCTTTGTGTCATGTTTGTGTCATGCTTGGCCAAGCCCAGGTCACCGAATGGTTTTGTTAGATAATTTATGGAGTTGTGTTCTCCTCCTTTTATGTAGCTATTCTCTTTGCTTTCCTGGTTTACATGGGGATCCTTGCTATCCTGATTGCTGGGCGCCTTCTAATGAAGTAAGTGAACTTCCTCCTTGCACGTGCCAGTTCAAGACCACACATCTCAGTGTGGTAATGCTTTGGAGTCCCACTTGTAGCCCTGCTTGCAGATCAGATCCTGTTATCAGGTGCCATGTGCACATTGTGGCACATGTGGCAAGAAGTGCAGAGCGATGCGATTTCACTCGAGGGATATCTTGCAGCCTTGGTAGTTTGTGTGCAGAGCAGCTGATGTTCACTGTGAACTCACACACGCCCTGCTGCACCCTCGTGTCCCTTGTTCCTTGTCTAGCTCTGGATCAGTAATCCAAGGCAGTGGGACCAAAGTGCGTGTAACAAAGGTAACCCTCTACCCTTCACTGAATGGTGTAAGTCATCCTTGCCTGTAAGCAACCCGAGAATAAAATCCCCAAACATGAGCTTGTGTCAGTGTATTTCCACAGGTGGACTTAACTGAGATCCTAGGTGCTGGCTGAATCGCAGTATTACCTATGTGAGCTGTAAAAACAGAAATGGGAACTGTCCAAACTTCTGTTTTGTGCTGCTAAATAGCTTCTATCAAGGTGAAATTAACTATAAAGTACTTTTGGCTTTGTTGTGTGTTTTAAACTGTTTTAAACATTTTCAGAATTGATCCAGTCAGAAACTGGGTTTACAAGAAACTGAATCCCAGAGCAACTGATCGTATGATTAACTCTGTGAGTGACCGCAGTATCTTTAGTTTGTACTCTGTAGTGTTTTTCATCTTCCCCTTGTCTGTGTTCCCCTTAGCAAATCTTGTGTTGATGTCAGATTGGCAATTTTATGTCAATGGAGAGTGCTAGACTGGGTTCCCATGCAGGAGTAGTGGATTCCCTGTAAAGCTCATGCAAGTTCTGAACATAGAGCTTTGTGCCCTATTTAGTTCCCTTGAAACAAGTGTGTTGGTGAAAATACTGTCCCTTTCTGACATAGTCAGTGTAAGGGAGATCACAGCCTTCATGGCTGCTTCCAGCACAGCAGGAATTATAGCAAAAAAAATGAAGTCAGAATTTCTCTGGCACCCTTAGAACTGGCATTTCTGTGTGATCCTCATTTTGTACTAGAATGTAGACAATTCATCACAGTCTGGGCTTCATATCTAAGAGGTCCAAACCTGTCTAGAATCAAAAGACTTGGAAGCAGAGCTCTACAGCAATTCTTGTAGTTCATCTCTATTACTGGGATATAGTGATGTCTCCTTTATGCTGTCACTGGGTCTGATCAGAGTGGTTTATGGAACTCAGTTGCAAAGAAGCCACTCCTGTGTTTAAAAGGATTAAATTTCCACTGGTTTAGCTCTCAAAACAGTCTCTCCGTTGTGTCAGACAAGTGCTGATGGATTGGGGCGGGTCCTGTTTGAGAGTTGGCAACTGGATCTGCTCAGCTCTGTTGTAAAGCAGTACTTATAGTGTTGGCAAGTCTCTGGCTGATGTGGAAGGGACCAGCTCTGATGGGCCTCAAGCACAGGCTCATTTCACTGCATTGTTGTTCCTACCTGGTCAAAGGTAGAGTCTGGAGCATCTGCAGATATTATTGCAATGTGGGGAAGCCAGGAAGAGAAGTAGACAAAACCTACAAAGAGCAGGAAGAATAAAGCCAGAGTGTGTGTGACAGTTTGCAGTTTACTATCCTTTGTTCCCTAGTCAGTTGGTGCAGCTGCTGACTTGCTCTTCATGTGTCTGCTTTGTTCCCGAAGGAGCTGGGATCCCCGAACACAGCAGACTCCATTAACTGTGATCCTCCCCCACAGTCGTGGAGCACAGGCTCTCGGCGGCGGCTGCGTTCCCTTGACACCTTCCGAGGGTGAGCATAAGAGCTTGCTCAAAAGCAGCTCTTCCAAGGGGAATGAGGTTTTTCCAGTGGTGGTTTGACAGTCCATGGCAATATATAGCAGATGGACAGTTCAAGGTGGTCTCTTTTACTTGGAAATTAATCAAGATTTCAATTCTCAGATTTTCCCAAATACATTGATCTAATTTGAGGAAACGTTAAAGTTGTGGCAGGGGGTGCAGAAGAACAAATGTGTTCAGTGTGAAAATGCTATGCAAAGGGGCTTGCTTTGGTTCACCACCACTCATGATTTTTGAAACGTGGCTTACTGGTTGGTAAAGCTGGAAACCTTGGAAATCTTGCTTTAAAAATAAAATAAATCAAATCTCAGCGTTAGAAATGCATTAGTGGGAGTAGTAATCATTAACTTTGTGTTCATAAATATGCATTTCATCCACATGTGATACTTTGTGGTTTTGTTGTCTTTTTAGGCTTTCTCTTGTAATTATGGTGTTTGTTAACTATGGAGGAGGAAAATACTGGTTCTTCAAACATGAGAGTTGGAATGGTAAAGTACAATTGAGACAGTTACTCTGGGGTTTAACTGCAGCAGTATCTAGAAATGGTTGGTGTTGAAGCTGCTGCCACGAGCTGTTGCTCAGCCAAAGGCTGGGATGCTGTGCTGGTTTGCCTCAGCAGGGAATCTGCCTGTTGGTTAATGGGCAAAGCAGTGTATGGTCCTCCTTGTCATGTGAAACGGGATGGTTTCACATCACAGCCTGTATGTAACCTTTTCATTTATGATACAGGGTCATATCTTTAACTTTCCTGTGTTGCTTAATGACCACAGTCAAGCTGATGTTGCTCAGTGCTGTAAAAACATAATGCCTTGCTTGGTAAGCTGATGAGGATGAAGTGAAGCATTGTAATGCCCTAGTGGGGAATAGCAGGGATCCCATCCCTGAAATCTTTCCCAAGGCACAGCAATCAGTTCTGACCCTATGCTTGAAGAGTGACAAATGCAGTGAAACAAGATGATTAGCTCTTTGTAGGTTTTGTTTATAACTTGTTTTAGATTTTGGGACATGAATAATTGCTAGCAGCCTGCAATTCCTCTAGAAAAACAACAGTAATATTGTTAAATTTGACAAGGTTTCAAGGTCAATAACATGCTCCTTCATATTTCTCTGTAGGATTAACAGTGGCAGATCTGGTGTTTCCATGGTAAGTTTTCCTGAAGAATAGTTTTTGTATCAAGTGACTCTTTATATTAAACATTGCAGGTGGAACTTAGTGTGCACCTTGCCTCCATGTGGAAATGTATTTGGAGGATGAATTTGTCTTAAACAGTTAATAGGAATCTGCCCCTACAAATAACATAACCCTTATGACCCAGTAGAAGAGCTAAGTGGTTTTGGTGCCCCACATCCTCCTTCTTCCCACACACAAGGCCCAGGGCTACCCTGCCAGTGGAAGTGCAGTATCCCTGAGAAGCTCAGTGCCATGCCACTGTGTTAAAAGCTGCCAGTCTGGCAAGATTTGAAGCTGGACTGGTGTGTATCCATAGATAAAAGAGCCAAGTAAATTTTGGATTAAGATAAAATTTCTATAATCAGAGAATGATTTTATGGGGAAGCAATTATCCCATCTGCCCCTAACATGCTTCTCTACACCAGCTGTTGTTTTGTTGGAGTAGGGAGCTGGACTTGGATTGTGAACATAATCTAGAGAGGGGAGGAGTGGGTCAGTTCTGAATTTGCATCATAGATTTGAAGCTGGTGTTTGACTGCTCCGAAGATGCTAATTTAATTTTGGGTAATGGAATTTTTTGGTAGCATATGAATTGCTGGAAAAAGACTGCAGTTACAACCCTACCTCAACTGACCACTGAGAAAGGTAGAAGTATCACATAGTGCAAGCTCAGTAGCCTGGAAATTCCTAGCAGAGGAAATAAAATCACCCAGTTTCACTTAGTGCATGCATCTCTGTTGGGCCAATGCAGGCTGCTCTGTCAGCTTTAGTGTTTGCTGTTACTCATACATGTTATGAGACATCTGTCAGCTCCACATCCCATCTGCTCCGTTCTCCAGGTTTGTGTTCATCATGGGGACATCAGTAGCACTGGCACTGGGCTCCATGCTGAGGTGGGGAAGTTCCAAGTGGAAGGTGCTTAGAAAAATCCTCTGGAGGAGTTTTGTGCTAATCCTGCTGGGAATCATAGTTGTGAATCCCAATTACTGCCTTGGACCTTGTGAGTGGAACTTGCTCTCTTCCTTGCATTTCTGTAACTTGTTCTTGCCTCATTGGCTGGGCTGTTGCAAAAACTGTGTCAACAGTTTGATACTATCTTGTGGAGTGCTGTTCAGTTCTGCACTGATGCAATTCTCTCTGTTAGACTCTTGTGCCAACCACTGTTGATTGTCTTAGTGACTTTCCCAGGATTATGATGTACAGAAAATTGGGATGGCAGAGTGGAGGTGTCCCTTGTACCTGCAGGTGCAGTGGATCTCAGCTCTCCCTGAAGAAGGGTCACTTCTGTATTTACAACAGAGCCTGTGCCTGCTCCTCTTTCACATTGCTCGCGTGTCTTCCAGTGTCCTGGGATAATCTGCGTATTCCAGGAGTGCTCCAGAGGCTGGGATTCACATACCTGGTGGTTGCTGCTCTTGAACTCCTGTTTACAAGAGCTGATAGTGGGACCTGGGTGAGTTATGTGGGGAAATGACAACTGAACTGATACTGGAGTACGGTTTTGTGAGCCTTTGCTCTTGTTTGGGCAAAAAGAACACAAGAGAAATGATAAGAAAACATGTAACACCTTACTTGATGTGTAGTACAGTGTGACCTGGCAGGGGTCAATGTTGGGTATTTGCACCCTTCAGTGTCCCAGTCTGCATTTTGTGACATCTAGCTTTACTCTATTTGAGGATTTCACCAATCCATTCAGATGGTGCTGAAAAACAGGCATTCCAAGACACTTTTGATGACTTTTCCACTGCCAAGGAAGCCCAGAGACAGGCATCTCTATGCTGAATCCTGTAGTCTGCATTTTGTCCAGTTAATTTTGGCAAGGTTTTTTCACAGCAGGAGAAAGTAATACTGGGTTTTGGCCTCTCTAGAGTCTGGTTTCCCAAAAGGCTTTTGTTCTCCTCATGAATCAAAGTTCCTTTTGACATTTTCCAAGTTTAAAAATACTAAGGGCTTTTGTTTTGCTTCATTTCTCCCCCCTGCCCCAAGTAACTAAGTGTCTGAAAATTGCTTGTGAAAATGAAAGGTCTATTGGTAGAACCCAGTTTTGTAACGCCATCTCCCTCTTGTATCTGGGGTACAAGACTGCCTGCCAGGAAGTACAGGTTGTCCCCAAGGGCATGGTTTTTTATTTGCTAGCTAACACCCCCTCCCTCTATCTCATGCAGGAAGGACGATTTCCTGCTCTGCAGGATATTCTCCCCTACTGGCCACAGTGGATTTTTATTCTGGTGTTAGAAACAATTTGGCTCTGCCTGACCTTCTTGTTACCAGTGCCAGATTGTCCCAGGTAAGACCGTGCACTTGGACAACTTAACATGGGGTATCAGGTTGGTTCTCTTCCACTGAGTAGAAGGTACATTTTATTAGCCACAGGGAGAGAATGAAGGGAAGAGCTTTCAGGCCAGCAGGGTTAAAAGAAGCATCCATCATGTGAAAAAACTTTCTTTACTTTGGTACTAACTACCAGGTGTTATACAGATGATATCATTCTTCTTTTCTATTTAAAGAAGAGGATTAAAATCTCCCTGAGGTCTGTGTACAGCAACATATGATCACTGCAGTGCCATCAATGTGTGCCTGTAGCCTGGGAAAACATCGAGCATTTAGTGGGCTGGATCAGTGGGCCAGCTGCTGTGCAGCTGGACTGTAACAACACTTTGTGCTACAACCTCTCTGCCTCTGTCCTAGGGGCTATCTTGGTCCTGGGGGCATTGGGGACTTTGGAAGGTATCCCAACTGCACTGGAGGAGCAGCAGGTTACATTGACCGTTTGATTCTTGGAGAAAAGCATATGTATCAGCATCCCTCTTCAGGTGTAAGTAGATTTTGGTTTGCAGTATTCAGGAGTGGCTTGGGAATGATATGTGCAGGGAGATTTAAAAGAAAGGAGTTTGGTTGCTTGGGTGCTCTGTAACAGCTGTTTTCTCTCTAAGGTGATTTACCAATCAACAATGCCATATGATCCTGAAGGGATCCTGGGGACCATAAATAGCATTGTTATGGCATTTTTGGGACTGCAGGTACCTCTTTTTCTTTCTGGCTGCATGCTGTAATGGGAAGCTTTGAAGGAAACTTGGAGGTGGGGAGGCAACTGGGTTTCTTTACTTAAGGCTGAGACTGTTCTAACAAAACCTTTTTCAGAGCAATGCTTTCACAATGACTTAGCCTGAGGTGAGTGCCAAAGAAGTGGAAGCTAACATGGCAGTAGCTTGCATTAGATACACTGAGACTTCTCAGTTTTTGTAAGGGATGGACACAAGAAGCTTGCAAAATAGCCACCTGGTTGTTTAAAGGTTGGGCTTATGCTGAGAGTAGGCTGGCTCTGTATGTTGGAAAATAAGGCTGACACACACAAACTTCACAGCTTCATTTGTAAGGGTTTCAAAAGTTGCAGGCGTACTTGTTCCCCCTTGCTGATTTCTGCTTTTTGTGCAGTGATAGCCATCTTGCACAGGTGCTGTGTTCTCACCTTCCCTGACAAGAGAGGTGCAGGGGTTCACATTGGTGTTACCAACACCAAAAGCTCACAGCTCACAACTGTTTAAAATATGGCACGTTTTGATGCATTGCTGGCTTTTTGGATGGTGCAGCATCTGTGAACCAAACTGGAACTCCTGTGCTGGGAAAGGAATGTTATCACATGTAGCACTGGGTAAAAATTGATTGGGAATATCTGTGAGGCAGAGCTTCGAACACAAGTGTGATGCTGAGGAGTGAATCATCAGGACACATTGTTTAGTGGTGTATGAAAAGAAGCACATGCTCTGGGCACATCAGAGATGCTGTGGAGAAGCTCTTGGGGCTGGCTCTGGTGTTGTTCCTTCATGCAATCCTTACTGAGGGAGAGGGAGCTCAACTTATGTTGCATTGACGTAATAAAGATGCTTGTCCCCTTTCTCAGTTAACATAGTAGGAAAGGAGAAAAAGTGCACCTCTACTGCTGATTGGGTTGCATTTACGTATTTTCCCCTTGTGTGTCCATCCTTTACAAAGAGTCCTCATTTTGAGCCTTTCAGCCACTTGGAAATCCCTTTGTGGTCTCTGTCTTAGCACAGGTAGCTGGTAGCTCTTGAAATGTAGTTACATCAATAGGTATTAATTATTTTTTTTGTATTTTTTTACAAGGCAGGAAAAATTACTTTGTTCTATAAAGACCAGCCCAAACAAATTATGAGTCGGTTCCTCATATGGGGCATAGTAATGGTAAGTTTGATACTTATGTAGCTCTTTAAAAGACATGTATTTTAATGCAATGCTAACACTTCTGAAATATGTTGCAGTGGTTATATAAACTTCTCCGACTTTCTATTTCAGGGAATTATTTCTGCTATCTTGACAAAATGTTCTAAAGAAGAAGGGTTTATTCCCATAAACAAGAACTTATGGTAAGCAAAGAGATGGAACATTTAGTATGATTTTGTTGAAGTACTGTTTTAGCTCAGAGAATGTTTTACCTTTTGTACGTTGAAATCTATGTCACATTGTTCTCTAAATATTACTCCTTCTATTGAAAATGTTTGTAGGTCAATATCATATGTGACAACCCTGAGCTGCTTTGCCTTCATCCTCTTATTGCTGATATATTACCTTGTGGATGTCAAGAAATGGTGGTCAGGTGCTCCATTTTTATACCCAGGTCAGTAAAATCACATCAGGAGACACATTCCTTATGATTCTTTCTGCACTGATACTATCCTTCTGTTTTCTGTGCTTCCCTTGTCTGTAAGAGATTTAGGGATTTACAATGAGGTAACCTGAAGGATTCCAGAATTATTAAGCTGAGCAAAACCTTTCCATAGAACTGGGACAATTGAGACCAGATATTTAGGAGAGAGGGACAATCAATTCTTTAAATGAGAGCTGAAAGCTGCTGTTGCCTCATGACTGTTCTGAGTTTGGTATCAAGTCAAGGTCCCAATGAACAGCTGCCTAGTACCAAGCAAAATACCACAGCTGTTCAAAGTTGGTTTTGGAAGGGACTGCTGAGACTTGTGTAACCTAATGGGAAACTCAAAGGCCTGTCAACAGAGTAATACCACTTCTGAAGATGTGGAATACGAAATCCCCTGGGCAGCTGTGTAGGCTGTGTCTCTGTGATTTTAGATAACCATGTTTCGCAAAGTATCCCACTGTGGTTTTAACCACAGTGGGCACACAACGAACACGAGTAGAGAATGTAAAGCCGCAGCAGAGGGGACCTTTCAGCAGCTTTAGTCCCTGGTGTCTGGATAGGAAAATAGGCAGGGTGACAGCAGGGTATCATACCTCCAACCAGAAACCCCTGAGCTTTGAAGGGCAGTCTGCATTTGTTTGTAATGGCTGCAGATCCGACCAGATTGGTTGGCAACTGTCCACCCTGAAAACAGTAACTGTTATTATTCTCCTTATTAATATAATTGCAGCATACTGATTTGGTTGTATTTTCAATTTAGCACAGAGGTTATTTGTATTTCTTTTAATAAATGTTTTGGGGGAGAGAACCCCTCAGACTGTATTTGAAAACAGTGTGTAGCATCTTTGGGGCAAATGACATTAGCTGTTGTTGTCTGGGTGCCACTCTCTTTTACAAGCCTGGCACACCTCTGCCTGCTTGCTCTGAAGCAAGCCCATACCTGCTCGTTCAGATGGTATAACCTGTGCTTCCTTTCAGGAATGAACTCAATCCTGGTCTACATTGGACACCAAGTGTTTGCAAACTACTTCCCTTTTAAGTGGAAGATGCAAGACAGTCAATCCCATGCAGAGCATCTGATTCAAAACCTCACTGCAACAACCCTTTGGGTCGTAATATCATATATACTTTACAGGAGAAGGATATTCTGGAAAATCTGACAGAGGTGATCAAGGTCTAGCAGGCCTAGATTCTGATGAGGCAAGTGGTTTAGCCTGAAATATTGCCACTCAGGCTGTTTTACTAAAAAGGGATACTAGTTCAAGTTTACAGTGCCATGGAAGTCATCATCAAGACTTTCATGTGACTTAAGGGACAGTATTTTCCTATTTAGCAAAAACTTACTGGTCTATGACAGTTGCTCTGCTTTCTGTCTTTTGTAAATATTTTACTGATTCCCCTCCTTCATATAGAGAAGCTGAACATACCCTAACAGTTGAGCAGTCTAAGACACCCTAATGGTGTTCATGAAAGGACCTACAAGAGATGGGGGTGGTGACTGCAAGGGGTTGTCAGAAAGGGCCTGTGGTAACAGTCCCTGCCTGTGACACAGAACTCCCTAACTCAGGTGCTCTGGGGTTTGTATATATCCTTGGCAGCTCTTGCATGCCTGTCCCCTCTGGCTACTGACACTCATTTAACTTGGCCAGTGACTATCTGAGAAAGCTCTGGGGCACCTCTGTGTCACAGCCTGGTGGTGCTCTCAGCTGATCGTGCTTCACTGTATTCTTCCCGTTTCTTCAACTAAACCCTTAGGTGTAAGATCCTGCTGAAGCCTAAAATCTCTCCCATTGGCTTATTAATCAGCAGGCTGCTCCTACAGGTTTAGCAGCCCCTCTGTGCATGTTCTGGGCCACGGTGTAACACTTCTCTTGCATGGACAAGGTCTAAGTTTCATGTGCTACACTCTAGGAGTGCAGAAAGGCCATTTTCTACTGACTTTCTATAATCACTTCGATATTACCAAATTTCAATCAAAACAATCCTCTTTCTACATTAATTTACTTAAGAACTCTGAATCTGAAAACCAGCCATACAGGTAGAATTCTGCTGAGAAGGAAGACCTAACAGACCAATTCAATGTAAGATAACAGTTTTTGGAAATTCCGGAAATTCACTCATGCTGTGATTTCCAAACTAGTGCTAATAAAAAACCTGAAATACCTTGCTATGTTCTCTCTGTATGTGTAAGGATGGAAAGAACTGCTACATCTTAGTATAACGCTATGGAAAAAACCCCACAAAAAATAGGATATTACAAAGACTCCTTAAACAAAGTTTTATTTATAAAGTTTGATCTACTGACATAAGAAAACCAAGCAGTGAACAAACACTGAGTAGTGTTTGTGTACTGCAGAACCTGTAACTTACGGGGAACTTCTTGACCCTCTGAACAAGAGGTTTTCCACTGCTATGCTGCTTGTTCATACAAAGAAGAGCCTTCCCCTCTCTCCATAAGACACTGTATCAGGATCCAGTCCATTCAAGCAAGAGTCTGCAGCAGCAGTATTTTCTCATTAATGCAGAACCTATGCAAGACCACCATGAGATTTTCCCCACAGCGCGAGACCTGGCGCTCCATGGCCAGGCGGAAGTCTTCCTTCACTCCTTTAGTTATACCCCGGGTAACTGTGTGGTGCCTTAAGCCATGAAGGAAAGAGAGACAGACAAAATCAAATCATGGTTAGCTAGTGAACTACAGTCATTTAAAAGGTACTGCATGTCACCTACTGTATATTTACGGTCCACATCTGAGTTTATTTCATGAGAGTCAAAGAGCCTGTGCTATGCTATTTTTTAAAAATCATGTTTAGTAGCTTACAAATCTTTCAACAGTTAAAAGCTGCAAAAAAGTCTATTTTATCACTGCTTTGACTATGACTACTGAAGGGGGAAATAATGTCGATCTTCTAGATAACAGGAAAATCTATTCTCTTAACCCAGCAAGCAGAGAGTTCTCCTTGCTTGGGGAAAGGAATTTTTTTTTCCTCTCTACCTTTGCTGCTCAGGCCACTTCTTCCCTGTCATTCACTTCTATAAATGGTTGGGGTTGAAAGAAGAGTGAAAAGATGAACTTGCTTTCCCTGGAGCACAGGTGCCACCATAAAGAGCAGAGGGCATCTTCTACCAATATCAAAGTGCAGAAAGGAGCTTTATAATCCTGTGGGTACTGATAATGTTGTGACTAGTGAAAGGCACAGTGAGCACTTCACAAAACCCAAATCAAGCCAGGCTGTGAGTCTGCATCAGTAGAAGTCAGCTCTTCTGAAGATACTAGACACCAGGCAAGGTGTCTACACCTACAAATGTCTACATTTATTCTGAGCACAAGTTCAGGACTTATTTTCAAACAGAACAAAGGTCCAGCTACTGAGCAAGCTAAAGCAGTGCTGGCTGGGGAAACTTATGGGACATTGTCCTGTTAAAGGCCATTTTAATGAACAGCTGTCCTCACGCTGGCCTCAACACCTAGATCTTGTCCTTAAAACAATGTTCTGCACCACCAAGGCACTTTACTTGCACTGGTCCAGAATTGGGTAAGTAAGATCAAGACTTTGTAACATCTACCTGAAAGTCCTGCTTGGGAAGGGGAGAAAAAGACATGCCCTGAAATGAGAACCTTAACACTACTGAAGGAACCAGCATAAATTAATTTAGAGAGAAAAGCATAATGCTAATGCTGAGATGAGTCCTGAGTCATGGGTAAGAAGGGAAGAGCTGGTCTGAACCCAGCAAGCCCACTGAAAGACAGAAAGAAAATAAAAAATAAAGGGCGAGGGCATCTGTGCCTATCCAGAGATGCTTGGAACAAGGAAGGGAGACATCTCAGAATTACCCTCACCACCAATACCACCCAACTTTCATGTAAATAAAGAAGTCTGGCATTTGAGATAAGACTTCTCTGCCAAAACAGTAGAGACCTTTGCAACACATGGAAAAGGCAAAGCCTACTGGGCAATTCCTTGGTGAGCTATGCTAAGTGAAGCAAAGCTGCACTGAAAACACTCCAGTATATTCAGAGGCTATGGGATAAGTCCTGTTTTCAGTCTTTATTGTCTTAAACATTGCTGGCAGCTGAGTGCTGTGGTCAGTTACAGCCTAAAGGAGAATATGTAACCTACAGCTACTGTGTGAGCCAGCAGCACTTTGGAAGATGTGTTATACTACAGCTGGAAAATACAAAACAAAATTCAGAACAACCTAAATGAAGAAAAGTTGCTACAAATGGGTTCAGGAACCAGAATCTTAAAGGGTTATGCTCATACTAATATATGACTGAACATCAGTAAAACTTTTGAGGATTTCTACATTATTATTTAAATTCAGTAGCGATTACTAAGGACACAGATACTGGCAACTTATGGGAAAAAGAAAAATAAATGTTACAATAGAACAACATGGTTTGCCAGGCAATGTAGGCACAAATGAAGAAATAAAGAAAAAGATAAATATTGAGTAACAAATTGCTGAAAACCATGGGCAGTAAAACATGTTGACAAAACACAGCACACTATGAGCAGGGTTTTTCCACTTGGTACCTGTCAGCAGTCTGTATGCTGGGCTGTAGCACAGGTATGAATTCCTGCTGCAGTAACCCCATGGGAGGGCTAGAGGTCCTTTAAAAAACAGCAAATAGCAGCATTCAAACACCCACACACCAACTCCCCCTCTGGTGCAAAACAGCCCTCCAAACAAGGAGTAACAGAAAACTAGGGTGAGCTCACACAGCAGTATGACCACCGAGCAGCCAAAGGGGTGCTGCACTCTAACAGCATCACACATGCAAATATCCCCAGATTTCATTGCAAGGCTGTTCTACAGTTGTGGTCTAAATATATACACATATTTTTGGACAGTTACAGCAGGAGAAAGGACAGCAGCAGGTGCAAAACCAATACACAGTTGTACTATGATGAACTGTCACAGCTCTTCCAAGGAAGCATATCGGTCAGAAAAGATTTAATCAGAGGAGCATTGCAGATACCACAGCTTCCCTCCAGTACTGGCAAGAGCATGTCAGCAAACTGGGAGAGCCCACAGCTTGGAGTTAAGGGATTGGCTGCTGAGCCCAAGCCGAGTGCATGCACAGCAGGTATCGGCCAGGTTGAGTACATGGCGGTTTTTGTTAAAGGTTGCCCAAGTATCTTTTCATTAGCCCACAGATGGACTTTTCCACCTTTACAAATTCTAACTGCATATAAAAACAGCTGTTAGAGCATGGCACAATGCCAGAGCACAAATGCCTGCTCAGAGCAACCTCCTATTTATGACCAGGGCCACAGGAACTAACCACCAAAAGCTGTCTCAGCTGAAAGACAGTTTATCTTCTCCAGGAAATTAAATTTTTATCTCTGTGTGCTATCTAGAATAAGATAATAACCTAACAGTAGATACTAGAGCAGTGTCCCACTTAAGGAGAAAAGAAAGGAGAAATTTGGTATATAGGAGAGAGGTTTAGCTTCTTAATCCAAGTCTCTTATAATGTCTCCTAAATTTTTTTAGGCACACAAGTAGTGAGTGCACCATTCACCCCTAGAGATGCTACAAAGGGAGCAGAGAAGCAAAACTCGCACTTTGATTCCTGTAATTCTGAGTTAGGTGCCTGCCTTCAGATCTCACTGGTGGGTATTTGGGGTAGCATCTGCAGTTTATTAATAGATATGGAGCTTACAAATGTCAAATAAAGATGGGACATTCAACACTCTAATACAACTACAATAACCTGAAATAAAATAGCCACAAAAATTATTCAATCAAATGAGATCATTTTTCAAAAGTTCTTGGCATGAGTAAGTCCAGTACTTGCAAAAATGGACATGGGAAACAGAAAATAAAAAGGACCAGCAAGATGTTATTGGTCCCAGACTGGCAGATATTTGCAGAACGGATTCTGTGCAATTGTGTTTTCACTACTGTTTGCAATATCTGCAGTCACAACTAAGCAGACCCATGTGCACAGAGTAAAAGTTACACTTTCAGGATACTTTGTTTCACTTCAAAGCAACCTTCTCCTTCCCCAAGGAGAGATGTGATGGGAATATGAGTAAAAGGAAGGACACAGCTTTCAGATCAAGTTTATGCAATTAGGAAGGCTACAATTAGATTAATTAGAGTAAGATTTATCAAAAAGAGGAGCAAGATATTAAGCAGAAATTTCCTGTATATTGTTCTTTTGCTCTTTAGCCTCACCAGCTAACATTGCCCACACTGACATGAATATCAGATGAACTGTGAAACTTGGCTTTTCTAGAAGGGAGTTCAAAAGCATTTAATGGTGCTGGATTCAAACCTCATAGAAAAAATCTTGTTAACACCACAAACAGAATGAGCTGGCTTTATCACCAGTTAAAACCAAAACCATGGACCTTCTCATTCCCACAGTGGATGCAAGCAAAGGGAAATGTTACAAACTGTAACTGTATGTATTTTGCAAGACCCAATTTTAAGTCTGCAGACTACCAAGATCTTACTTCATCTTTTGTAAAAGCACACTGCAGTTTGCTTTACTGAGTTCAGAGAAATGAAAATCATTTCTTATGAAGTATAAAGTACTTAGAAAAAAGTACTGGAAGAAGAATGAGGAATTGACCTGGGGAGAAAATGCCCTGTAAGTCACCAAACAAAAAGCAGTCCTTAAAAAAGACATATCATATCTGCAATACATTTCCCATCCATTAAGATGCAGGATTGCTACATTTACGATGAGAAAGGATCAGACAAAGGAATAACTGCTTTATCTTTGGCCTGTTATGTCAAACTCAGAGTACTCAGAGTCTTCCTAAGCATGAATGAACAGCATCTGAGCTGTCTCTGCTACTTCATGGCAGGATGGTGCAGCAGCTCATCCAACCAGAACTGGTGATAGTTTTGAAAGATGTAAGCAGTCTGCAGATACTGAGCCTACCAACCATTGTCCCAGGAAACAAGGCTACACTGGCACACCTTATCAAAAGCCCCAGCTGGGGGAGGCTGTGAGCTAACCAGGTCAACACTGGTGGGTGACACGATCTCTGGGCCTCACAGCCAGTCCAGCTAAACAAATATGTGCAGTACCAGGGGAGCAGACATCATCTCCAACCAGTGGCCTACGCCTGAACTATGCCTTCCATCGGCTCTCTGATGAAGTGCTTCCAGCCCTACACAGCCACATAAAAGACGCTGTACACGGCTTTTCCAGCTGGACAGGATATTTCACTGGTTCGGCTCAGTGAGCACAGAGAAATGGAACTGACTTCCACAAGCCTTTCCGTCATTGAGGAAACATC
>WAAE01018470.1:0-27628 GCA_013400495.1 Nicator chloris | reverse complement strand
TTTAAGAAAAATTCCAGTCAGACTATAACATTCATATAGTTATAATGTATGCTAACATAAATATTATATCAAGACCTTTTTCTGTGCTATGCCTGTCCCTGTCCCATTTCTCCAGTTCTTTCGAGCTATTCCAGCTTTATGGTAATAGATGTATCTTCCTCTTCAGAGAGCCAACACATTTTGTAGGGAAAAGATCATGAGAGAACAGGATAGATATAATAAACTGGGCCATAGGTTTTCACTTCTCTGCCTTCTGGATGAAAGAAAAGCAGGCTGATTATATTCAGTACAGTACCAACAGAGCCAGCTAAGTTTTTTTTTCTCCCTGTGTG
This sequence comes from Nicator chloris, assembly GCA_013400495.1. Classification (NCBI taxonomy): domain Eukaryota; kingdom Metazoa; phylum Chordata; class Aves; order Passeriformes; family Pycnonotidae; genus Nicator; species Nicator chloris. Next base: position 27,296 of record WAAE01018470.1, on the reverse strand, counting down.
AAGAGAGAAAAATGTTGCCACTTTCCTGGGATGACTGGCTCCACTATCTTTGAAAAATAAATGAGGTAGACTATATATTAGGCCTTCTGAGTTACTTGAAGCAATCCATTTTCCAATGAAAGCTTTAGTCAGGTGTACCTAAGTGTAACCAGGGAACTGGTCAATGGTCATGATACAGAGCAGCAGCTTTTTCCACTTCAAAGTTTCTTACCGGTAACAATTGGGTCTTCATAGTGACTGCTTGCAGCACGATGATAAATTAAAGAGTACTTTACCACTGTTCTACCAACTAATAATAGTCAGAGCAATTACAGCCATTTATTACAAAACCACTTTCTCCTTGCCGAAGTGAAAACATCAGCTGCATTAAAGCAGAGGCTAAAATATAAGCCTTTAACAATTTTCTAAATCAGACCATAAATCTCAACAAAAAATCTGTTCAGGATGTGTGACTATATACAGGATGTGTATATGAAATATTTCTGTCTGTAGATGCAACGGTTTACCTGACTACATCAATAAGTTTTACTAAAATTTGCTACTGATTTTCTTTGCAAATATGCATTAGGTTATGCAAAGTCAGAAGAGCTCCCTTCCATGGCCAAAAAACTTAAATTGAGACTAAAACTAAAGAAAACTTAGCTTCGGTATCTTTCTTGTTTTAATACCTAAATATCTTTGCCTGATACTTTCATGATACTGAAGAGTAATAGGGTAAGTTTGTCTAAGTTTCAGCGATATGCATCTGTTTATATAATATGCACCGTTAAAAACACTTCTGAAACACATATATGCATAGGGACTAACAAACAATAATAGTATGTACTTGTTCTCTGTAGAATGAGCTATCTCTTATGCCAGAATAAAAATGGGTCCTAGTGGACCTTGAAAAGCCAGGAACAGCATGATACAGGAGGCCTAAGCTACAAACAAGTCAACAGTGGCCCAATGCTGGCCATCAAAGGAGAGAAATCATGGAATATGAGCCAGCTATTGGTGTATGAAGAGGAGGAAGCGGGGCATAAGAAGAATGGCAAGAGTCACTAATACCAAAACCAAAAAACTGATTTCTGTAAACTGCAGCCTGAAGGAGGGAGGTTCCTTAGATAGGGTTCCCCACCAGCCCCAAAACAGTACAGCTGCTCACTAAGTGCTGGTGCTGGGGAAGTACTGATGCTTTTGCTCTAGATGCATATCTCTATGTTGCTTTTGCTCTAGCTATCACAAATAACCATGTCGGTTAGCATGTAATTGTGATTCATATGTATGCATAGGTAAATATATTCATACATAAAATTTATACATATAGAGACAGAGAGAATAAAGAGAGAAAGGCCAGGGGTGCATAAATTGAAACTAACTGTGTAACTAAGTGCCTGATATATCTATCAATCAACCTATATCCAAACTAACGGTATATGGGTTAACTAGCTGTGTTCCTTGGGTGGATATTTCCCTTCTTTTCCCATCCCTCCTTCTGTTTTGGGTTTTGATTAAGCTAACATTGATTAAGATAAAATTAAATTAAAAATTAATATTCAGAAAAAGAAAATCTTAAACATGGTTGATCAGCAGTGTGACGTGGAAAGTTAAGAAAAATAACTCAACTGAAAACACCTATTCCTTTTTCAGTTCTTTTAAATTTAATTGTTTTTAAAGGGAGTCAGGGAAAATTTTTTATTCTTAAAACTGAGACTACTTCACCAGTAATATGCTAAATAAGCCTTTATGCCATTCTATATGCACCAGAATCAGGTGTATATAAGAAAATATAGTGAAACTAGCTCTTTACACAAGAATCAATGTAAACCAGTAGGCAGTCTCTTTATTTAATCTTCTACATGGCAAATGTTTCATGTAAAATTTTTTAAAACGTTATTAGGCACCAAAGATGGACAGGAGCCACATAATGTCGTTTGCAGAGAAATTATCTAGATATTTCTTTGCGTTTTTTCCACTCTTGGAGACTGCACGAAAGTTAGAAAGAACTAAGATTGGTTGTCTTAGAGTAAAATGTTTTTTAAAGGTCTGGTTTCACTGATATGGGAATTCAGATCTTGAGAAAGATTGATTTACAATTTCTTATGCCAGAGACCAATCATTTTCATGTCCTATTATGGTAGCATTCTGAAATTTGTTATATGTTCATAAAAAAACCCTTTTTGTAGATCAAATTGGGGTACCATTGCTGTTGCATAACCCAGCTCATTCATCAGGTAATATTAATAAACCAAGATATTTGGAAATTACAGTTTAGTTTAGCAGAAAGGAATTGTTTTTAACTGGGACAGTGCTTTCCAGGCTCTCATCCAGCTCCTCTGAAAAGGTATTGGCTCCTGCTTCTGAGCTTAAAGCTGAGAGCTGAGACATGAACAGCTGCAGAAGCAACTGCATGCACAGCACCATGAAAGGTACTGATAAGGTAACCAATTTCTGTGTAATAAAAGCATGATAACAAGCCAGCAGGATGCAAACAGATACATTTTTGTCAGTTGGAGTTTATGTGGGCTTGATTACCCTGTCAGTAAGGACTGAGATAGCCTTACTCCACTCTCATATGCAAAATGCTACAGATCCCGCATTCTTTTTATCCTAAAAGAAGACAAGAATAAACCTGTAAAAATTCTCAAATTAAAACTGATACCTTGATTACTGCATTATATTTGCTAACTTCTGCTTTGGTAAAAGTGTTTTTGATAAAGAAGAAAGCAAATTAGAGGGCTTGACTCTCACCAACAATGTGAAGTTTAACAAAGGCAGGTGCTGGATTCTGCACATGGGAAGGATAAGTCTGGATGTGTGTATGGACTGGCAAATGAGAGGCTGGAGAGCAGTGCTGTGGAAAGGGACATGGGAGTCCTAGTCAATAGAAAGTTGAACATGGGCCAGCATTTCAGGACGGGGAACCTGTCACCGTCCACATCTTCCTCACAAAGGGAAGAGCAGGGGCAAGCACTGATCTCTTCTCTGCAATGCCCAGTGACAGAACCCAAGGAAATCGCCCGAGTTTACATCAGGGGAGTTTTATCCTGGATATCAGGAAAAGGTTCTTCACCCAGAGGGTGGGTGGGCCCTGGAAGGGATTCCCCAGGGCAGTGGTCACAGCACCAGCCCGACAGAGTTCAAGATGTGTTTGTGCAGTGCTCTCAGGCACATGGTGTGACTGACTCTTGGGGTGCTCCTGTGTACACAGAGGAACTGGACTCAATAATTCCTGTAAACCCCTTACAACTCAGGATATTCTATTAGTCTATGGAGCCATAATTGGTCTACTGAAAAACTTACCAAAAGATATATATTAAAAGATTAACTGGAGAGACAGTACAGTTTTTTTCCAAAAAGGTTATGTGTTAACAGCTCTGGGATAAATGATATGTAACATTTTTGGGCAGGAAATCCTGAAAGCATGAGGTTTGATCTGGATTTCAAAAAAAAATTAAAAAAAAAAAACAAAAACAAAACAAAACAAAACAAAACAAAAAAACAAACAAACAAACAAACAAACAAAAAACAAAACAAAAACAAAACAAAATAAAAAACCCAGTGTGTAAGTTAAAATGGAAATGCCATCTTTCTCTAAAATGGAGTTTATATTTTGTAATGAGACAGTCTGGATACTAGCATAGAATTAGCTCACTTTAAACCAACAAGCAAATCTCTGGAGGAGATCTAGGAGTGCTCCTAATCAATCAGTGGTAGAGCAATTTTCTATTTTCAATACTCTGTATTTACATTAGTGTTTCTCAATGACATATCTAAGTTAAAAAATGACAAAATAGAGTAGGCAGCTTGATCTCAGAACAAAAAAGGCTTTAAATGAATCTTTAGTTTGTCTGCTCTTGCTACCTCATTAATCCTAAAAGGTGTCAGTCAGTAAGTCTAATAGCTTTGAGTGTTAGTGCTGTGGTCAGTTCCAAATTATGGTATTGATTAATTGATTGTCTTCTTCCAGTTGTGAATTATATTAGTGCTGGCTCAGACTGACTGGCTGAAGGCCAAAACTTAATCTCTCATGAAAGACAACAAACAGCTCCCCATTTTTACTACTGTAGTTAAGTGACTGATTGGGAAACCAAAATTTCTTGAATGATTGTCTGATTAAAAAAAAAAAAGTGAGATATAATTAATATGTTGTTGGTGATAGTCTAATTTCAGCTCAAGCAAGAAACAGGCTCCTTTTTCTCCAAAATTTTACAGATTGGAAACAGTACTACTAGCTGATGAATTTTGAATGATATCCTACAGCCTATCACAGTTTAATTTTCTGTTGCAGATTTATTCTTTTACAGGTCATTTTCCAAGACATGGCTTTCAAAAGACTCCTGCTCACCGCATTTGGCATATTTGAGACTCTGCTCCTCGCTGATGGTTGGATGGTTCCACAGCCAAAGCAGAGCATTTGGGTAACTTTAGCTAACTCCACAAATCAAGAAACCTTGTACCTGTCAGTAGCCAGCCCAGACAACTCCTTTTCCACCTGTGTTGTTGGATTACCAAGGGATGTGTGGCCAACAACCGAGGATACCATCCGTACTATGCAAGGCAATAGTCCCAATAATAAATGGATTCACAATCCGGTAGATATTTGGGATTACTGGACTCTTGACCTCCTCCACACACCACTAGAACTACAGGAATTAGAATTCCTTGGCTATGCAAAAATTGATTATTGTATCAAGTTTCAATTCAAAGAGAGAAGCAAATAAATAATGTGGGATGGGACTAAAATGCATTACATAGATAATAGGGAATTCAGCTGGTGGGGACAGAGCCTGGCCAGCTATCCCATCACACATCAGAGGTGGACCATGCAGCTTCGGGAGGCTTACTTTGCTAGTATCCAAAATTACAATGATTCATGACGAAAAGATTATGGGAAAAAATTTATCCATCAATTTGAATCTGATTGCAAAGTCAAAATTACTCATTGGTACAAAGGAAAAAGAATTGCAGCCTCAGTATTGTCTCCTTGGGTCGCTGCAGCTAAAGCATTAAAACAATTGGATAGCTTAGGGTGTTGGCTAAGGAAGCAAACCAATGCTACGTCCCTTGCACTGAGTGGGCTACTAATAGATGTATCAGGCATGTTACACTGCAAAATAGGGCTGGCATTGTTTTCCTGCTGCTGGCACAATTACATGGCAGCCAAGACTTTGAGGGACTATGCTGCATGAACCTATCCAACCACAGTGAGTCAATCCACTGGAGCATTCAGATCCTCAAGGATGGAGTCAAGAAACTTGAAGTTAAAGATAAGGAGGATTGGTTTAATGAACTATTCAAAAGTTTGGGGTTACTAAGTTGGTTGTTGTCTTTAATTAAGATGTAATTGTTAATTTTTGTTGTTACTATGGTTTTATTAATATTGTTCCCGTATTTGATGAGTTGTATGTTTAGGATTTTAAAGAAGTCTTTAAAGTCAGTGTTCGTTGTTAAACAGAAAGGGGGAGATGTGGGAGTCCAACTGGTTGGGATGGATGGTGAGCTAGCCTTCGTTAAGAGCAAAGGCATCAACTTAAGGCATTGGAAAGTGGGATGTTGAAAAAGGAAACAGCTAGTTGGGTTATGGTGGGGACTATGGGTGTAGTTATGCTAACAAAGCAATTCCTTACAAGGCAATGTTCTGAACTCTGGGTTATGATTGGTTGGTAACATACTCTATATATGGTAATGTTTCTAGTTCTCATTGCTCATTGATTCCCTACTCTCAGATAATTTCTACATAATGTCATGTTTTCCTCAGTTCTGAGTCTTCGAAGGAGCTCTATATATACAGTTTATTTCTTTGTCTTGCTATTAAAATCTTTGTTTTTCGGACTTTCTTAGTTGTTCCTGCTTCTTGATTGCCGACATTAGTGACTCCCACTGGCAGGAACATCCTAGCCCCTGTCTCTCTGCTGAAAAGGATCTGTTGCTGTTCCCCACAGCTAGACTAGGGCAGTGACAACGATGGAGTTATAGGACGGTGAAGAAAACTAAAATAGGCACTGTTTGAAACTAGTTTAAGGAATTCATATATTCAGTTTTGTCGTATCAAATGAAAATTAAAATTAGAAAAGGCAGGTCATGAGTCTTATTCACACTGCTGCCTGGACAAATTTGCACAACCCTTGTATCTCATGAATGCCTAATTTTCAAGAGCATTAGGCATTTTCAAATTACACTGAAGAGAGAAAAAAGTTGATGTGTTGTTCTGATTTTTGATTAAATAAGAAAGCAAGTTAATTGATGTAGTCACCATTTCATCTCCATATCTTTCAAATAACATGGAAGAGAATGGGTCTGGAGACATGCTTAGCTTTCTTTTTTTCTCATAAGAGAGGTATTTGTCTGTTACTGGAAACTGATATACTTTTCTTATATAACTTATAGTGGGATGTGTAATTTGTTCTAAAATAAAGCAAAAACATCACAGGAATAAGTAATAGTTTTAATGTTTGGCATTTGTTTCAAAATCCAGGCCTTATAAAGTTCATGAGATCTGATATTTTTTCCTGTGGAATCCATAAACCAGTAATATTGTTTGGTGAGATTTAACGTTATAGAAAAGCCATAAAAGTTCTGATTCTTATGAAATCCTTCAAACACACAGAAGTTTAGTAGAGTATGTATGATATTGGACCTTTCTTATGAGAACAGGCTGAGAGAGTTGGGGTTGTGCAGCCTTGTGCTGGTTTTGCAATAATTGATTTTTAGTGAAGAGGGAAAAAGCCACGAAAATGATTCTCTGTGAGGAGCTGCTAGCAGCTTCCTCTGTGCCTGGCAAAACCAATCACTGGCTAGCTCTGACAATTGGCACACTACTAACCCAATTAGAAAGACTGGAAACGCCTCTATGATAGCATATTTAAGAACAAAAAGACTGCGGGAAGCTCTCTTGCTCCCTGCTCTCTGCAGAGGAGAGGGGGGGCTAGCGGGGCCAGGGCCCCTTTCTGGAGGGGGCTCTGTACCCCGTCCCAGTGCGGCTGCCAGGCCATGCTGCCAGGGACCATCCCGGCGTTGCAGCGAGCAACTGTGCAGTTGGGGCGGCTCCACGTGGTCTCGGTTGTCTTGGCATGGTTTGCAATGGACTTTATTTACTTACCCACTTTTACCCAGCCCTGCTGTGGCCAAAAAGACAAAAACACCTTTTCTTTTTTTGGCATCCTGCATGAAGAAAAGGTGTGGAGTGGAGCTGGCAGCCAGAGCAGCTTTGCAGTGCCGGCGGTGACCTTGTGAACAACAGAGAGAGAAGCAAGGCAAGTGATTCCCCTATTGAAGAGCCTGGACAAGATCAACCTTTCAGTGCTGCAGAACTCAGTAAAAACTACTTCACTTGATAGAGCTTGAGAACAAATGAACCTATGAACAACAATTCTGTCTCAAGTCTGAGAAAAGGAAAAGGTGAAGACGTGAGGAGAACAACATGGTGACACCAAGATCAGTGAAAAGGAGGGAGGGAGAGGAGGAGGTGCTCTAGGGATCAGACCTGAGATTCTTCTGCAAGCTGTGGTGAAGAGCATAGTGCAACAAACTGTTTCCCTGTAATTCATGACGTGCATGGGGGGATGCAGCATTCCACTGAAGCCCATTGAGAAAAATGTGCTTGCACAGGAGCGTGTGGATGATGAAAAGCTGTAATCTGGTGAGAGGCCTGAACAGAGACAGAGAGCGCCCTTGCGCCCTTGCTTCCAGAGATGGAGGAAGATGACCCTTGCTTTTATACTAGAACAGCTCATCCTTAAAAACTGCACCCCATAACTAAATGGCCCATGGAAAGCAGTTGTGGGAAGACTGAAAGTTGTAGGAGGGACTCACATTGCAAGCAGGTTCCAGGTGGACTGTTAGCCTTGAAAATTAAAACCACCTTGGAGAAGTTCACAGAGAACTGTTTCGCATAGGAAAGACCCCATGGCATAGGAAAAGACATTCCTCTCCCTAAGTGAAGTGAAGAAGGACTTTTAAAAGTGACTAACTAAAAATCCCATGTTCTGTCTCCCTGCACTGTCAGAGGGAAGGAAAGAAGGGGTGGAGGGAGAAAGGTGTTCTAGATGATTATTTTTCATTCTCATTACCCTCTTTTAATTCTGTTGATACATTTTTCTTTATACCTTTTAAAGTTTTAAGCCCGTTTTGCCTTTAACGTGTTTTCCTTCTAATCCTTATCTCACCCCATGAGTTTTCTTTCCCCTTCCTCTGCTTAACTACAGCACAGGAAAATGAATACATTCTTTTCATAGGTACACTGGCATTTGGCCAGCATCAAGCTATCACAAACCTGGAGAAGAGAAGGCTCTGGGGAGACCATATAGCACCTAACAGAGGCCTACAACAGAGATGGGGAGAAACTCTTTATCATATATTTTAGTGATAGGATGAGAGCCAACCAGTTGCAGACCAGTAGAAGGTAGATTTAGATTAGATATGCAGTAGAAATTCTCCCTTCAGGGTGGTGAGGCACTGGAATGTTGCTTTGAGAAACTGTGGGTGCCCTATCCCTGGAAATGTTCAAGGCCAGGATGGATGGGGCTTTGAACAACTTGGCCAAGTGGAAGGTGCCCCTGTCAGTGATGGGAGGTTGGAATGAGATGATCCATGAGGTCCCTGTGATTCTGTGTAATAAATAAGTGCAAAAAAAGATAAATTAATCATAATTATATTGTCCAAAACACTAAGCATATACTACCTTGGACTTGTTAATTTGCAGAAATTTAGAGAAACTGAAGAACTCAACCTTGAAGCCAGCTATCTTGGGCAAAAATAACAACTAAACTGTAATTCAGTGCAGGCAAATTATCCAATTTTATATTTAAATCGCCATGATTGTTAACAGTTAATACTAAAGTTTAATAAACTGCAGGAGGCAAAATTCCAGGGCTATGTTTAATGAAGGCAACATTATTACTTTCATATAATTATATTATTATTACTATAACCACTTTTACCATGAATCTTACAGGTGAAAATCAAGAGAAATGTTTTGCTTCTTTTTTGGTCTATGTGGCTGCTTTTTCCCTTCTTCCACAGAGTTATGACAATGTATAAGGGCATTTTCCTCCTGTTTCTAAGGCAAAAGAAGCAATGGAGACAGATGATCTAATGTAGTGCTGAAAATTATTTAATTGCTTTCAGAATTATGACATCTTTCTATCTGCCTGTATTCACTGTCTCATGTGCTAGAAGGCAGCTACAAATAGAAGATATCCAAAGCACTACAGCAACCAGTGCCAAGAATCCCATGGATCACATCAGGCAACCAGAGTTTTTATGGGACTGAAAAACAGATGGACAGGAGTTGTTTGCCTAAACGCAGATGTCCGTTTGACTGTCTTACCTACCTTCCAACCGACACTCAGAAGGGGGATGGTTCCCTGTACTCATTTTATCATATCTGCCCGTCATACATGAATGCTCACATATTTTAGTGCACTGGAAACAGCACTAGGTGCCTCCCTTAGGAAACAGAACTCTGCACAACATATTTATCTCCTGCTTGTTAAAAAAACCTGAAGAAACAAAGTCTACACCCACAGAGCACAAAGAATATTTACTAGCACAACCTGTACAACGCAGGTATATCAGCCTGGTAAATACCTTGTTTACGTAGAGATGAGAGGGACAAAGTGTTCAGCCAGGACCATATAACAATCTGTTATTCAGGTCAGAGTACCAAGATGCAACCAATGTATTATGTAATTCTTTTACTGTTGGTAATCCTGTTGGATTTAAAACACTTGCAAATATTTTTAATCTATTTGGTGATATCTTTCCTTGGTTTATTCACTCATTACCAATGGTCATTGTTCTTCTAAATGCATTAAAAAAAAAAAGTTATAGATGAGACTAGTGCCCAGGGCTAATAAATGTCATAAATCCAGCAACTAAATTCAATCAACCTTTATGTCTATAAGCATCTGCTGCTTCTCTTGAGAGATTTAACTCTTTAGATCTCATTGCTTTCAATTTTCCCTAACCCAGAAGATATCTGTTTGTGCCTGTTTTGTCTCTACTTTTCTTATTTGCAGTAAGGAGATTCATACTTAGATAAGAGAAAAGAAAATAAGTACTTTTATTTTCTGTATGAAGAATGAAGAACATTTACAGGAATAAAATTTCTAGCATTCAACAAATTGAGACAGAGTGGAATGGAGCATATACAAGACAACCCATGGAAAGATAATGACAAGGATCCTAAGTTTAAAATGCCACCTTTTAGGCAAAGGAACACACTGAGGACATATATACAGAGTCAAAACCTTTCTCCTTAGCTTTGTGTCTACAATGTCTTCCTGTACATATCTTTATTCTCACTCTTCTCCTGTGAAGCAGCTGATAATGCCCAGACCACACAGGAGGAAATGGTGTTAGGGCTTTGTCAAGAAATGGGTTTGGCTAAGTCCTCTGTTAAGGAAGATTAGATTCACTTGTAGGGCTTTCCTTGACTGGCTCTCCATGGTCCACTTATACTGAAGACCAGTGCGTACAGCTGATAGATGTTTGTTTCTAGGATATTTTTCCTCAAATCTATTTTTGATGATCTCACAAAATGGAGCATTAATCCTTAAAACCAGGGATGGGAAGGTACATGCATAGAAATGTTCATTGCCAAGTAGTCACACGCCAATAAATGGCTCAGGACATGTGAATATCGACATGAAACAGAAAATTCTGAGCAAGAGAGTTTTCTGGGATAGATTATTGAAGTTCCTCATTTTCTGCCAAGAGTCAACCAACAATCGTGGTTTCAGAAAACTGAAATGCTACAGAGCATAAAGATTTTCTCAGTGCATAACCAGCCAAAAGAAAAGGTTCATTTGTTCTTCATACCATGTATGATAATTAAGTAATTACATGCAGATAGTGAGGAAAAGCCCAGGAAACGTAAAGTTTGTATATACTAGAAATATAAACCACAAGATGTGTTACTTTTCTAGGGAGTTGGATTGATGAAGAGTAAATTAAAACCTAAGAAAGCTTAATTTGTCAGTTCCTATCACTTAGAACTACCAAAAATATTTTAATGTTTAATTCCTCACTATCTATTTTATCTTTTAGTTACAATATGTTGAAACTAAGTGTAGTAACTGCTGATCTTCACAGCTTATAAAATAAATTACTTTTCTTACTACATGTAAAAAATTTGCCATATTAGTCTTTTTACCCCATATATTTCAAATATTTTGTCTTTTCCTCATTCTTTTTTACAGCTAGTGCAAGTGAAGGCCATTTGCTTTATTATTACATCTCTAATATTTTCATGGAACAAAACTGGTGCTTTTCCCTAAAATCCTAAACCAAAAAAAAAAAAAAAAAATCCAGAAAACATTAAAATTAAAATATGTGAGTTGATTATAAGAAAAATCAGTCATTTGAGAGTTTACAATAAGAATTCATCTTAAACAGGTGGGGATTTTAATTCTTTTGCCTCTGTGCTGGGTACAGAGTGGGGTGGAGTTTCTAGTGCTGTTTATCTCCGTACCATCCACATCACTGCTCAGGGTATGGTTTTGGCTAGAAATGAAAATTTGTCTGGCCTTGGAAAGTGTGAGGTACTGAGGTCAGGACTGCACTGCCACTCAGCATTGCACCGGGAGAGCTGCAGCAGGAGAGTGTCCTGTACTGGTCTGGAGAGCCCCGAGCACAGCCCTGCCACTCTGGGGAGCCCTGCTACGAGACTCCTGACTGCTGCTTGGCTTTGGGAGAGAGACACTGCACCAGGAGAGTGGCAGTGGAGCCCAAAAGCCCCAGCTGGAGCAGAAGCAGCTGCACCAACACTGCTGAACACAGCCAGGCACAGTGGTCCAGAGAAAAGAGCAGGCAGCACAGGACAGATGATCTAAGCTCTGAGGAATTTGGTTTCTGTCCCAGCTCTTCATTGTTTTGGGGATTTTTTTGTATTCTGGTGGGTAGGGGCAAGATTCGGTGATGACCACTCTTTTATGGGTAAAACATCCTCTCTCTTTTGTATACTTTTTTTTTTTTTTTTTTTTTTTTTTTTTTTTTTTTTTTTTTTTTTTTTGCTGCTAATACTGCTGTGGGTATTGTGATTTCCAGTAATTTGTGATTTCCAGCTTAGAATCTTTCCTAGTGTTCCTCCATTATCAAATGGGCGGGGGAAAAGCAACAGCTTGAGTGGGGTTTTGTTTTCCAGCTAGGTTTCAAACACTACAGCATCAGAGTTTGCACTCTACTTTTACATTATTTTCCCATGACTTTAGTCAGTTTTTATTCATCTAGCACTCTAGTTTGTTTAAATACATGATGGGGTGGTATCCAGTTCATCGGTTTTCTAAGCATGCCATGTATTTGGTAACTGAGAATAAGTAAAGACAGAAAACAATTTACAAACACAAAAATATGAGAGAGCTGATAGTACTAAATAGATAATAATTTAAGAGAATTCCATGTTTTTATAAAAATTCAGCAAGAATTTGGGTAGGAATTGTACAGACTACTTTAACCATCATTTAGATCCTCTTTTAAATATCTTAGTGCAAAAGGATGTTCACAACTACTAATTTGTTTCTGAAAGCCCTTGCAATAGGTATTTTGGAAATTCAGATTGTAGTAAGTCAATATACAATCTGTTGCAATAATAGAGAAACAAATAATTAAAGAAAACATTTATAAACTACTAAATATTTATGATGCATAATTTAAGACTAAAATAATAATTAAAGAACTGTGAATTTTTGCAGTTCATAAGACCAGAGAACTGAATTAATGCTTGTTTAATTTATATGATTCCTCGCACTGTTCATTTCAGCCTGGTTAGTTTTCTAACTAGTGAGCAGTTAGCACTGTACACTCCAAATATTGCTGAGTTTTGGGCTGGTTTTTCTGTTTCCTCTATTAAACTTAAGTATTTGAAACTATTATTTACTAAGTCTCATTATTAACAAACATGAGACTTCATCTGCCTCTTAGTTTTGTACTAATAATTCTGATAAGATCAGAATATCTCTTTATTACAGCTGTTCAGCCTACTCCACCATTTTCCTGCTTCCTTCCCTCTAGTTCTGCACCTGTCTAGTGCAAATTATTACTTAACCATTTGAAAGATACAGGTAGATGTGTGTTTCTTTAACAGGTAAATCAGAGTTTTAGCAGTAGTTTCCTATATGTACCAGGGCTAAATGTGCATTCATATAAGTGGGTCTGTTTTGTGTGATGCTTGCAAAGAGGAGGGTTAAGAAACTGTGGTTAAGAGAAACCTGACTGTGCTTCTGTCTGCATCACCCTTGTGTTACTGACATTGGTGAAGGAATGGGCCTCTCATACTTCTCCTGCTATTCTGTGAACATTTACCGTCACAGGGCACTTCCATCTTAGCTCAACTGAAATATTTCTGTTTCCAGGACTCAAGAAAATTCATGAATATCAAAGCTTTGGTTTTAGTTTTTGAAATAGGCATGTCAGGATTGTTATTTTTCTCCTTTTTTTGTAATCAATAGAAGATTTCTTACACTTTTCTTTTTTTCACAGTACGCAAATGCCAGCCATGCAACCTTTTTTCTACCTATTGTCATATTGATTTGTGACACAATATGTATAATTTATGTTTCTAATTACTTTTTATAAACTTACAAGAACAAATATTTTTCCTCTGTAGGTCACTCACTTTTGTCACAGATTTGTTTCACAGATGAACTAGTACAAACAGTGTTTTTTGTACTAGTGGTTTTTGACAAGAACAATCTTGGGCAACTACGCACTAGAAACTTTAAAGTATCAGCTTGAAGAAGTAAGCAATATAGTAACACAGCAAAGCACGAATATTTCCTGTAATCAGTTCTCATGAAAGCAAATGGTCTGAGATCTAGAGCTGCCTTTAGGAACAACATTTTTTATGATTCAGCTTCTTGTGCTTTTTGTGTGGAGAATGGCATTTTAAGTAGCAGGCCAAGGCTTTACTGTGCTTTATCAATTTGCGATCAAAGAAAATACCTTTTCTAACATGTCTTATTATCCTAAAAATGGGGGCAAATTATAAGCCACTCTTTCCTATTCCTCCAAGATGAGTCACATTAAAAAAAGAACAGTGCAAACCCAACATACATCAAAGGCTAAGACAGAGAACTGAAAGATATAAGACTGTGAAAATTGCAAGCTGATACATCTGAAGCAGGAAGGGGGGAAAAGGGTTTTTTATAATCTTTGAAAGCCTAACTGTAAGAGGAGGAAGAGCTTACAAGACTCGATTTTGTCAGTCATAGATGCCAGACATTAGTGCTCCTAGGACATCAGGCTAATGTGCAGCAAGCCTCTAATTTTGTGGTAGTCTTCTTGAAGATACTGTATACTATTGTTGATCTTTTAGTCAGCCTTGCTTTTACTCCACGTAAATTTTTATTGAATACTAAGTTTTTCCTTGAAGACACAATTAATCATTTCTATATTTTACTGCAATGACTACACAATCCCAGGCTCATGGACTTTGATAAAAATGACCAGGGGAAAGTTGGGTAAAGGAGCAAGTGGAGCCTCAGATACAGACTGTTATAAATCATGTATAAAACCAGGGCTGTACTACTCATTACAAATGCTTCTTGAAACCAGTAATAAAATAATCTTCTTTATGGAAATGAGAATAAAAAAGAAGGGCAGATGTCATTTTCAGAAAAATAATTGATTGGTGAGATGAGAGAAGAGAAACAGGAAAAAACAACATCTACAGGAAATCAACTGTTAATAAATATCAAAAACTGCAGTCAAGTGACAAGATAAGCTGCAGCATATGTTCCTTCAGCTACAAAATGGAAATCATTTTCTATAGAAGAGATGCTGATAAGCCTGCCTCCTCCCCAAAAGGCAATCATTTTACATTTTATATTATTTGAAAAGAGCCTGATTATTTTCCTTCGGATGAAAAGAGATGATTCACATTTACCTGTCAACAGAATTTTCAATTCAATTCTGTTTCGCCTGCATATTTAAAGGCATATGACCCAACCATAGCATTCTAGGGGGGAACTTCATGAGATGTAAATAAATAACAATTCACAGCCACAAATATTACTTTACCTTCATCCTATTCAAATTACTGAAAATTAAAACCCCAAGAGTCTAATAAATGTGTCTTTTTTTTTTCCCTAGTAACAGATAGCACTTATGTGCAGTGTTCTCAACAAGGTTAGAGAAGGTACCCCCACAAAATAGTACACTATGGAAGGCAACATACAAAAATGATTGGGATGTCATTTGAAGTCCAGATTTAAAAGGAAAGTTTATGTCCCAGATATGTTTTGCAGTTCTCTAAACAAGATTGGTGCAGTAGTGCTTGCATAGATTCTGACAGGAGGCAGGGAGAACAAGTAGAGGCAGTAAAGGATTAAATGGGCATCCGGTTTTCATTATCAATGGATTAGTGTTCAAACCTCTCTTTTATTAAACAGGGAAGCTGGAAAGTGGAGTCTGATTAGGAGTTGAAAGGTTTGTGAAATGTTAATATCTTGACAATATTTCAATAATCCTTCTCATGATGTCCTGATGCTACTGCTTCTTGTCATATTTTAAGTCTACTAAGAACAGAGAGAGATAACAAATGCAAATGTGGGGCTGGATTTCTTTTTTTTTTTTTTTGTTCTGAAAATGTGTGTAAGTCAGTAACCGAAAGACAAGGGAATTCACTTTTTCCCAACACATGGGTCAAAAACAACACACTTTCTGTAGAAGGCTGAAAATCCCCAAAAAACAGCCTTAGGAAGGACAAAACTGATTCCAGTGATTAGGCTTTACATCAGAGTTTCTAAAAGAAGAACTCCTCTGCCTTTATCGGTGGGGTACCAGTAAGGGTCCTGTATCAGCAGTACCGTCCTTCTGCAAGGAGGTCTCGGTAGAGCACTTCCTTAGTGGATGACTTGCTCCTTGCCCTACCTGCCTGACATTCACACCCTTCACCTTTCTCTTCCATTAGTGCTGCCTCGGGCAGCTGGAGCGCTCCTCAGCAGACGCATATCACCCAAACTCTGCCTGATTCACACTGCTTCTAGCATTTTCCTAGTGAGCACAGAGGCACTTAAGGATTTATCAAGAGAAGGTACAAGTTACACCTGACAGAATTTGAGTGGAACAAAATAACCTCTGGTTTCCTTCTGTGTGAGCCAAGACAAGATCACAACTTTATGTAGAAAACAACACTGGACAACAAGGATTAGAATAAGTTAGCAACTTATGAACCTGAGTCTGAAGAAACTTGTCCTTTTCCCAAATGTGATTAATTCATATAACAAAAAATAATGAAACACAAACCGTAAATGATTTTGCTTACTGAAACTAGGCACCTGGACTGACCAGACTTGAAAAGAAGTGACTTTCTGGATAACATCAAAATTAATCCTGATATAAACAGTAATTTAAAGCTTCCAGTAATAACAAACCCATAGCAAATAATAACATACTTACTAAGTAATTATACAACATCTACTTCTCCTTGTAGAGCCTTAGAAAGAAAGTTACCTAAAATACAAAATAGCAACCTTTTTGTAGTCAGATTTATGTCAGGTTTTACTGATGACATTTTTTATTCATGGACACTGACTCTAGAGTGATATAAGGACAGTCCTCTGAAAAATAAAAAGTTCTTTACTAAACCTAAAAAACCTAAAAGTTCTTTACTAAAAGTTCTTTACCAAATTTTTCAGATATTGACAAGTATAAGAACAGTTTAACATATCAGTGAATTTTAAAGTATTTAAACATAATTCCATGTGGCATTATTTGAAAAAAAGTCTAGGTAAGTTTGACTAATGTTAAATATTTTCCAAAGTTAATGCATAAATGTTTCAGACAGGACCACACCAATGAAAGGTGTTAAGCAAGAGCAGATGCTGCATTTCAAACATTTCTAGCCAGTGCCTCATTGTGATCACAAATTGTGATCACAAATTGTTCAGATTTGTGTGAATAAGTCAGCAGAGCAACAGTAGAATCAGCCACTTGATGTTTCTTTTTAAATTCCACAAAACTCTGAAACATCATCATTCCCCATCCTATATCCATCTTGATTCTCCTGCAAGTTTCAGCTTTTGAAAAAAAAATTGTAATTATGCTAATGGAGACTTTCTTTCCTGGCACAGGGAGTTTGAAGTACTTTTAGTGGTGATTTTCTGATTGAATCTGCAACTTGTGCCACTGTGGGTCCATGTTTTCACTCTGCTGTGTGTGAGACAATTTTCTCCCCAATGAGATGACCCACAATCACTAGTAAAAATGCTTTAAAAGAGGTTAATTGAATAGGGAAGTCATCATTGTAATTATTCCAGATGATACCAGCACTACAGGGCTTTTCAAGTGAATTTAATTTCAGAAATATAAAGGCAGTGTTTTATCACTCCATTCATAAAATATTAAGGTTTCTTACCCTATGGCCAGAAGTGCTTTAAGTCTGCCTTTGGGCACATTTCTCAAACATACACATAGAATATAACCAGCCATAATATAGCAAGGGAAGCACAGCTGTGTATTCTCACTGGAAAACAGCCTCTCTACACAGTGTACCAAGTTAGATCTCAGGATGAAAAAAAGAATGGACCCACACATTTGTCTGTGCTGTGTTCAATTGCATCAATTTTCTATCAAGGAAGAAGAAGCAAAATCAGAGAAGATACTCTCTATGGATGGAAACCTTTTATAACCTTAGTCAAAATCACATTACAGTAATGAGTTCTGGCCTTGTTCTATCTAAATGCAAAGAGAACAAAAGAAAAAATTCTCTCAAACTTGGATTCTCTTAGTGCTCTCACTAGTCCTATGGCTGCTCTCTTGGAGCTTTAAAGTTCTCTATGCAAGTTTTCTCTATTCAAATTCTATAGCACTTGTCTCAAATAAAAGCTCATTCATCTAAATCTATCTTAAAATTCGTGTGTGACCCAAGACAAAACATTTTTCTTTCCCATACCTGCGTGTCTACTCTCAGGAACTGTTCCTAGTGGACAGGAAAAAAAATCACAGCTTCTTCATTCTGTGTGTTCTGCTTCAAAAGTTGCTGTGCTTGAACAGGAAGAGATGAAATCTCACATTTCTGCCTATTTTTGCTTCTGCTACTCAAAAAATGAAGAAAATCAAATGTTTCTGTTCCACATGACTGTACAGTAATGTGCAGCTGACTCAACTAAGCGATGTACAATGGAATTGCATCTAATTTTTCGTTCTCGCATAGTAGTAACAGATACTCTGAGTGTTCTGATTTTCTTGTCAGCTGCTGTGTACTTTAAGCCTCAGAACCTAGGAAAAATATGGTTGCATTAATGGTGGTTCAACCTTACTTAAAAGTGACACCCAAAGAGATCAGTAAGCAGAGGGGAGAGTTTGTGCATCAGTCTCTGGTTTGGACTCTGCTTCTGGGATATTCTAGAAATTTCTCTAGGGAGCTTAGTCTGCCTTGGAAGGGTCACTCGGACAGTTTTGCTCTGGGCAAACTCTTGCACTTCATCTCTGACAAGTGCTCCTTTCAATAAAAGTGCATTTCAGATATAGTTTGCAGCCAGCTCTTTCCAAGGGAGGAAGTAGATGTCTTTTGGCTGATGCCAGGTAGGGATGCATGCATTGGTGTAGTCTGTTGCCACAAGGAGAGTTAAAGAATCATAGAATATCCTGAACTGGCAGGGACCCACAAGGATCATCAAAGTTCAACTCCTGGCTCTGCACAAAACAGTTCCAAGAATAATACAATGTACCTGAGAGTATTATGCAAAAACTCCTTGAACTCTTCCAGGCTGGTGCTGTGACCCCTTCTCCTTTGTGAGGTGATAATCCTCATCCTGTAACGCATTGTTCTAACTTCTGCAATGCCTTTTGCCATTAATGTATTTAAACCCCCTCTTTCTGTTATCTCCCACAGTTCTGGCCGTCTTCAACCCCAGTTGAGGTTTGTTCACATGAATTTTCTCCCTAAAGTGGTGAGCAGAATCTCTGTATTCTTGTTACGTTCACCTGACTTTGCTTCTACTGGGCATACACCTTCCTTTTTGCCTTGTCTTCAAAAAGGGATGCTTGCTCAGCCAAGCCAACCTTCTGCCTTGTCTGCTTGACTGCCAGTGTTTTGGAATTGCCTGATGCTGTGGCTTTTGGAGGTGGAGTTTAAATAGTGACCAGCACTGATGGTCACTAGCACATGCAAAAGCATTTTCCCAGGAACCTTACCCATTGCTTGCCTAAGCAGCCTGAGTTCTCCTCTCCTCATGTCCAGAACTGAGAATTTTCTGTCACTTTGGCTCCTGTTAACAGAGATTTTACACTTGATTGCCTTGTGGTGACTGTAGCTACAATAGCCACCAATCTCTACACCACTGATGAAACCTTCTCTGTTAACAGGCAACAAATCAAGAAGGACATCATTCCTAGTCAGCTGCCTCAGTACCGCTACCGTGAAGTTATCATCCTACTGGATTATGTGAAGAAGGGTCTGTTGACCTCTGGATACAACAGGTTTATACTAAGCAATAATGGAGATGTGCCCCCGATCATGACTTTGGGACCCTTTCTGAGAGTCAAGTACTTAAGGGAAGACAGAATCCACCTGCTAAGGTGAGAAAGAGAACTTTTAACTAAAGACTGGACAGTGTGGTGAGGAAAGGGAGGTGAGACTGGTAAGACAAGGGAAGGAGTTTATGATTCAAAATCAAATGCAAACAAGAGTAGAGGGGTTGGTTGGTGAAGAGCGCAGGATGGTGGGAGCAAAGGAGGCCTGAGGACTGAAGAAACAGGGCAAAGGGATGCTTAAGTGCATCTACATAAATGCTCACAACCTAAGAAACAAAGTAGGAGGTTCTAGAGTTGTATGTGCAACCAGAAAACACTGGCAAAGTTGCAACGGCAGACGTGATGGCTTAGCTTCCATAGCCAGAGTGAGCAATGGTACGTGTGAGCTCTTCAGGAAAGACAGGAGGTGAAGACAAGGATGGGAGCTGCCTTTGATCTGAAGCGACAGTTGACATGTGCGCAGCTCATCTGTGGGACAGACAGCAGGCTCACTGAGAGTTTAGGATTCAAGGCTCGGTAATAGGTCTGCCACGCTCCACTGTGGCAGGGGTGTGCTACTGATCATCCATCAAGGTGGCCATGTGGACAATGCCTTCCTGATGTAACTCTGTCACTCATTCTCACGTAGCCTTTATGGTCCCTGACATCTGGTCAAAGGGCAAATAAGACACAGGCAGTCAAGATTTCTGAAGGGTACTGAGCATAACATTGTGAAAAAACACTGAATGAATCCACCAGGGGAACAGTTGGATCTGCTATCCTCTCACAGGGAGGAAAAGGCTGGACATGCAACAATCAATGGTATCAGCTGTAATGGTTGTATTACTAGAGAGTTCAAGATCTGGAACCAAATGAAGAAAGAGTAACAAAATACAGGGCTTCAAATAAGCAGTTTTGTCTCTTCTGGCTCATTACCAAAGTAGATTTTGGCATATTTGGTAAATGGGCAAGCAGGGTAGATAGCACTGAAAGCAAAGTCACTTAGGAAAGCTGGCAGGCCTTTAAGGACAGCACCACTAAGTGTCAGAACAGTGCACCATGGTACCTAGAGACACAAGAGGACATACTGGAAGCTAGGCTGGCTAAGCAGGAAACTCATGCAAAAGCTCCAAGGCAAAAAGACAGCATAGAGGAACTGGAAAAAGGGAAAGTGTAGAAAGGAGGAGTTTCGAAACACAATGCAGATATGACGGTTTGGTGCTAGGAAGACTAAAGTCCAGCTAGGTTGAGAAATGTCAAAATAACATCAAGACCAATAAGAAATTCTACAGTTGCAGAAAAAGACTGAACAGGGATGTGCTGAATGGGAGAGGTGATTTACTGACAAGAGACAGGGCTGAGGATGAGGTGTTCTGTGCCTTCTTTCCTTCTTTTGGTCAGACTTGACCAGCAGGGTCTCCCAAACCTCCATGCTTAATTAAAAGTGTTCAAAGTGGGAAATGGCCTACAGTGGATAAGGCTGATTTGGGAATTACTTCAGAGAATTTCACAGATCTCTGTCTGATAACCTGTAACCCAAAATATTGTATTCCATACCCATCTGCTCCCAAATATTGTTACGGTCCCTTTTAGACCCTGTTACTCAGAAATTATTCACAGCGGAAAGCAGGTGCTGGTCTTTTTAAAGTCAGGTTGCACATGCAGAGCTCTCTCTTCCCTCTTGGCTCTACTGGCAACTGTACGAACAGAGAAGCTGCATCAAAAATTATTGCAGAGTGAATCTTGCAAAACCTATTGACAATGCAGAATAAGAGCAAGTCTGGGATCAGGCCACCAAATATCAGAGCTTGAGAGTCCATTTTTTCCCCTCACATTGGAGCAGGGACCCAAGGCAGCAGCAGCAGCAGCAGCACCAGAGGAGTCCAGTGGATGGCAGGAGGCAGCAGTGAGTGGCAGCTCTAACCCCACAGAGGCTGGCAATTCCCATACACCACTAGAAATGCTTTGTAAGATGCCACATTCCTGTTTTTATGTTCTATGGGGAAGGTTGACCTGAGAGAGGTTTGTCCACCATTTCCTTTTTGTCCCCCTACCTGCGGTTGTCTGTGGAAGGTGGCATCTTCGGGAGATGTTACTCTGCCGTTCTGAGTTTCTCTATGTTCCTCGGGAGTCACTGAGGTTTCAGCAACTTTGAAAGGACAGATTATTACTGTTATTTTTTGCCTGTTGCTATTTTTTTTTTATTTAACAGTCATTTTTAAGAAATTATATATAGTTATATTCCGTTCTCCTTATTGGTGGAAAGGATTTGGTTAAACTTGGAGTTAAGCCAGTTAAACTGGTTAAAAGGGCAGGTAATTAATTTTAGAGTGTTCACCACTTAAAATTGTGTCACACCAAGACAATCTGTTAAGACACAATTGAGGTGGTATCTTTGACAAGCCCATTTTCTGTCACTTCTTCTAAGTCAAGCAGGCTGGCATAAGATCTCCAGTGACTTTACAATCTCAAGTAATATTTGCATTTTGTACGAAGTTCAAAGAGAACAAATGGAAAAACTGTAGACATGGGTTGACTTCACTTTTGGAACCACATTTTCGGACTTAAAAAGGACAAGATGGATTCAATACGGATTTTTAACCTCACAGCCTCTGGTGATACAATGACTGGATCTGTGGTCATAGGTGTCATTTGCCTTGATTGCACTGAGTTAGATACAAGTTAGGGGATCAGAATCTGGATGTGATGACAACAAGTAAACAACCAATTGGGTGGTAGGGCTCACAGGGACACATTTGAGCTGGGCTGTGCTCTGCCTGGAGGATGTCAGTAAGTAGTGTAGCGCAAGGTCTACCCTGAGACTTGTTCTGTTGAGCATCTCTCTCAGTAACCTGGAGGAGGGAAGGCAGATCACACTCATTAGGTTTGCTCATGAGGCTAAGAGGGAAACATTTGATGCGCTTGAGGGCCAGGCCGCCTTCTGTTGACCTGGATAGATGGGAGGAAGGCACTGCAAGTGAAATTCAGCTCAAACACCACCTCTAAAACTAGAATCCTGCCCTATTGACAGGAGAAAAAGTTTTGTGGATATGGCCCAGCACTTTGCTGGACAGCAAGCTGAGCAGGAGCCAGCTGTTTGACAGCCAGCAAGGATAGCAGTACCTGAGGTGATGTGACTTGAGGTACAGCACAGAGGGATCACCCTTTCTTCAGTGCTTTTGGTATCACATGTAGATACAATCCTCATTTTTGTGCTTCTGATGCAAGAAAAATATAGATAAACTAGAATTAAATCAGCAGAAGTCACCAAGGTGGGGCAGAAGCCCTAGCCATGCAAGGAGAGGCTGCAGTGCTCGGCCTTTCTGTTGGGAAAAGGGACAGTTTTGGGGGTGCCCAGTGGTATCCTGACTATCACTGGAAGAGGGTGGAGGAGATGCAGATCGTCTCTCCAGAACACCGCATGCAAAGAGGGTGAAAGGCAATGACACAATCTGGAGTCCAGCTCAGGCAGGACATAAGGAGCAGATTTTTTGCCAGAAGCTCCAGGAGGCTGGACTGTCTCTGACTTTGGGGAGTTTTATGCCACCAGCTGTGTGAAGTGTTGAGCATCTTGATCTGAGCCCAGAATCAAGTCTTCTCTGGAGAAGATGCTAGACTAGAGACCTGGGTCTCTTCTGGCCTGGTTTATGCTAAGATCTGAAGCTATCAAGCATCAAAAATTAGTCACATTTATTTAACTGAAGTTGAAACTTCAATTGTTAAAATAGGTGAATACTTTTACACCCTCAAAGATGTCATTGTTTCCAGGGAACATGTCCAATAGAAATCTAACTGAAAACAGCAATATTTGCTTATGAGATTTCTAGTTGAGATTGTATTATCAATAGAAAAAAAATCTGGAAATTAAATGCTGCAGGGATTTATTTTTTCTTTAGCCTAATGCTTGAGCGCGGATATCCAGTGGATTTGTCCTGTTTCTATTTATCTCCTTATCAATAGGAAGTGACAGAATGCATGTTTTCCTCAGACAGGCTGTATTGCAGAGGCCAGATGTGTATAAAACCTGATTAAACTTGTACAATGCCACTATTCAGTAAGGTACGACATGGTTGACGGTTTTTTCAGAATGTGAGGACATTTTCAAGGCTGTGAGGTTCCAGCTGCTGAGTGACAAAGACAATGACAATAGCATTTCCCAAATGAAAGCCAGGAGCAACGAGCACTTACTGTACGTGCATTTAATAACCTGACTCAAGGCATTCAGCATTCCCATAGGACTTCCTAGGATTTGTAGTAATCTATCCTCTCTTTCACATGATTTGGGAGTAGTAGTAGCAGACAGTCAAAGCCTAATGGTTGTGCAGTTCATGAGGTCGTATTTTCAAAAGGTATTTAGGTACCTAAACAAGCAGATAAATAAATATCTAATGCAATTTTCAGCATGCTGATATGTTAGGCACAGTCAAAGCACAGAAGACAAGCACCTTAGCAGATAAAACAGCTTCAAATATCTTGGGATCATGGAGGGAACAAAAATACTCTCACATTGTCCTTTCTGTAAGTAAATTTCAGATACTCAAACACAAGAATGAAATCCTCTCTCTGCGTGTAGGTGGAGTCCTGTCTTGGCTCAGGAATGATCACCAATTTAGTGTCCCCTTCCCACAAAACTTGCCCAAACTAGACATTGCTCACTTGCTCCCCCTGTCTTCCCCTCCCACTTCCTGTGCTGTGGGTGGAGTTGGGAATTGGAGGCACAAAACGTAAAAATCGCATGTTAAGAACAATTTACTGGAAACAGTGATGGGATAAGAAAATTAACAGTAAGAGCAACAATATTAATAAAAAAGTGTGCGAAAAAAGAGAGTGATTCACATGCAAAAAATGCTCATTGCAGAGCCCAAACCAACCCACTGCATGTTTTCCCAACTGGAGAGGACATGCCTCCTACCCCAAAAGTGAGTGAGAGGGTCCCTTTCCCTCACCCTTGGCAATGACATGAGATGCTCTTGAATAATATCAGGGTCCTGGCCATGCCCACACTTCCCCAAGCTTCACCCCACCATGGCTACTGCGGAAAATGGGTCTGTGGCTGAAACCAGGATAACTACTCTCCTACAAGGCCAGTGGTGTTTGGTGTCTCAGTGAATTTCCAGAAAGCCAGTGCTCCAGGTGATTTAATTCCTATCTCCAATACCTTCTCTGTAATATCTATCAACCTTTGCTTCTAATGTCTTTGCACATTACAACCTAATTCTTCTTGTCTGGCGTGGTATTTTGTGGTAGTCTGCTTATAATTTGTTGCATACAGGTGGCTAAAGAGAAAATCAGGCTCGTCAACAGTTTCACAAAGGCTCCTGCAATGTGAAAAATACGTACTTAAGGCAAAATCAAACATAGTTATTTAAAAAATAAATTTAGACATAAATGCTTAAATCCTACTTATTTCACACTTTATAAAAATTTATATCTAAGTTATTATATTGATATATGAAATAATGTTTGTTAATTTTTGATTGTGACTGGCAGTGCCAAAAAACAATTTAAAAACCACTAATTTGTACTTCAAATTTAGGTCTATAGGATACCTATGTGTGTTCTTTGCTCATTATTTTTGTGTTAAAAAAAGATCCTGAAAGCAGCATTTCTGGAAACTACAATTTAATACCACCTATAATTCATGGACCCATTCTTGTTGTCATTTCATAAATGTGTGAAATGTGGAATAGTGACACTGAGAATAAAGGAGGGGGGCTCTTCATAGAAACTTTCCCACTCTGTTCTCCAGTGGGATGCAAATTCCTCCAGGCAGCAATGGGCATGTACTATACAAGTGGAGAATCGAGATTCGTGTAACTGCTCATTTTTCATTTTTAGTGCTTGTATGTCTGCAAGAGACAAATTGTTATGGTTTTGCAGGCTGGAAAGAAGTTCAACCCTCAATTTATCTCATTCATACATGGTAGCTAAGCAGATTATACAGCGATTAAAAAGTGCTATAGTTCAATAGCACCCTATTTTTCAATATGGAGTGCCATGTATCGTAGTTCTTATACCATATGCAAACTGATCTAAGATATTTGGAAAACTAAAAATTTTAGAAATAGTAGGAGCCTTTTAGAGAAAAGAAAAGAAAACATAGGGTGAAACATCTTACAATCGAAATATTTTATCTTGCAAAGACCACTAGTAACATTGAAGCATCATTGCTGTGAGAAAATCTGCCTCCCCATCACTCTGCCATCCATATAGCAATAAAATGAAAGATGGACTCTTGTCTGTTGCAGAAAAAAGACAAATAGCAAAGACCAAATGTGGCCAGGAGAGATAGGAAATAGGAATAATTTTATAGAGACCATAGCATTTACTTCTAAAAATATTTGTCTTTTGAAATACGTAAGACTGGGCCCAGAAGTAAAATCTGTTTCTTAACTAGTGAATCCCGAGGAGAGTCATAAAGATCAGAGAGCAGGAGCACCTCTGATGAAGCCAGTCTGAAAGTGTTTGAGTTGTTTAGCTAGAGAAAACTCTGGGAGGCCTTGTATCAGGCTTCCAGTATATGAAGGGACCTACAGAAATGCCATAGAAGGACATTTTATGAGGGCATGTAGTAATGGGGAATGGCTTTGAGTTGAAAGAGGGCACATTAAGATTAGATACTAGGGAGAAATTCTCTACTGTGAGGGTGGTGAGGTGCTAGAACATGTTTCCCAGAGAAGCTGTAGATGTCCCATCCCTGGAAGTAGTCAAGGTCAGGCTGGATGGAGCTTTAAGCAATCTATTGACTGGAACATGTCCCTGCCCATGCCTCAGGGCTTGGAACTAGACAATGTTGAAGCAGTATTCCATGTCTATTAAAAGTTATGTAAGAAGAAGCAAAATTATGTGTTCTGAGTACAGAAAATTGAGCCCTGATGGGATGGTGGAAGTTTGACATTTTGTTCACAAAACCAAAAGGAAAGTTAAGAGAAAAACTGTGTTAGAGGTATGTGTTCTGTAGTACCAAAGCTGGAAAAAGACGCCAGTTAAGCAAAACATACAAGTTAGTGTTTCTTAAGTCAACAAGTGCAGCCCAAATAACACATTAATTATGGCATTTACATTCATTTAGAACCATGAAAGTGGAGCAAACTATATGCTGAGGATTAGTACATTTAGAAGTATAATGCAAAGTATGATTTATAAGTAGAATTAAGAGACTAAGGACATTAGGCAAATGGCAGATTTTCAGTGCCTTTTTTTTCCCCCCACTTGTTTTGCCTTATGATTTATCTTCAGCAAAGCTCTTCTTAAGAAGTCTTCAAATTTAATTAGTGTTCTAAAAACTGATGGTGATAATCTATAGAAAACTAATACCATTTAGAGATTAATACTGCTGTATTTCTTAGGTTCTTCAAGTAAAACAATGCAATTAGAAATTTAGACAATTTGGCACTTCATTCTAGAGGATTATTCAAAGTACAGAGGGCTATATTTTATTGTTAGTCTTGCTGACACCCACCAAGATACCTTAAGTACATTTCAGCACCTGTTGAGAAATAGGAATAAAATATAACTAACCAAGTGCATGGTCTTTACTTGATACATGGTTATGCAGTGCCCAGAATGCAAATTAGACAGGTGTATATGTATCAATTTCTAGGAATGTCCAGCACTTCCTAGAATGGCTTAATAATAATTAGCAAGATGGCTGATCAAAGGTGTTTGGAAAAGCAAAAAGGTTTTAATAAAAATAGAAAGTAACAAACAATACAGGAACAATGAAAAAGCTGAGCACAGGTGTCAGAGCTGCCTCTGACACCTTGCTAAGACACCTTGAAAAGCCCTGAGTTCTGTGCTCTCCGTGAAGTACTGAATGATTTAGATGGTTTTTTGGCAAACTACCCAATAGAGGA
>WAAE01018469.1:0-32802 GCA_013400495.1 Nicator chloris | reverse complement strand
TATATCTATGAAGTTAAAAAAAATTAGGGAAAGAGGGACTGACTGTCAGTAAAGCTATTGCTGTGATAAACCTCAAACTGGGAAAAGGGCTGGTTTTCACTTTCTCTTTTTTCCAAAAAAAGAAAATCCATGTACACCAAGGACTGAAATTAAACTGCATAATTTACCAGCACACATGCATTTCATCATCTTGCTTACATACACTAGCTCTGAGTCAAAAATATTCACTGAAATGTGCTTGCTCTTGCAAGCACTACCTAACTTTGCTCTGCTATTAATCACTCGTGATGCAAGCACTCCCACCCATTTCTGAGAACAGTGTAGGCTGTCTGATAACTCACAGGCTTCAAGCTGCCCTTATAAAGTTGTTCCACTTCTGCATACTTCCTCATACTGCTAGTCTCTCGGTGAAGATGAAGCTCCTCATTTACATAGTCTTGCTGAAGTCAACTCTCCTTGCTTTAACAAATGTTTTTGCAGTTATTTTAGAAGAGGAAGAGAATGCTAAAGAGGCAAAACTTACTGAGACATGTCCCATAAAGCTCAAAACTAATCGGAAATGTGATGAAGGGGAGGATTGTCCTTATCAGATAAATTTGCCTCCGATGACCATCCAGATACCCAAAGAATTCAAATTGCTCGAGAAGACTCTCAAAGAAGTACAGACCCTTAAAGAATCAGTAAACAAGCTGAAGAAATGCTGCCAAGATTGCAAGCTGCAAGCAGATGACAACCGAGAAAGAGACAGAAGTAATGAATTCCTGCTACCTAACACTGCAGAAAACAGCGAAAGCCAAGATAACAGAGTACAGGAACTGCAGAGCAAAGTTAACAGAATGGCAACCAGCTTAAAAAATGCAAAGAGCCAGATTCAGACACTGCAGGGTCGTTTAGAGAAGCTGAGCCTCATAAACATGAACAATGTGGAAGATTATGTTGACAGCAAAGTTGCAAATTTGACATTTGCTGTGAACAACCTGGATAACAAATGTTCTTCTAAGTGTCCAGCAATGCAAGCAAGACCTGGTATGTAATCTGTTAATTCTTAATGCCTGTATAAGCTTTCTGTGCATTTCACTAGTACTAGGTAAGCAATTTAAAATATATTTTACCCAAATACCTGTGTTATTAACTTCACAAGTATCTGCTCTTTTAGTGTTTATTTATACTTGTGTAAAACATTTCAGCAGCCACTAGAGGGTTACTGAGAGCTGCAGGTGTTCAGTCTCTCCTAGAACTGGACTTCATTAAGGGATTTAAAGCATTAATTTTTAAAGGACAATTTTTTGCAATTTAATAAGTAAAAATGAAAATTTAACTTTATTTAACACGATCATACCCTTCATTAGAGACATTAAACATCAGTGACCTACACATACTTTCTCCTTGGATGAGAAAGGGTAAATTTTTTCTAGGTATGCCTTAGAAAATGGCCTTTTTATTTTTTCTCACTGCAAAACTGCAGATACTCTGAAAAGGGATGCAAGACATCATCAATCATCACGTGAATCTAGAAAAATCCTTAGTTTTTAATAGATGGATAATAAAATAATTTTCTTATCGTCACATCATCTGAAAGGCTGAGCTAAAAAAAGCTTACTAACAGCACTTCTCGACTGAGTAACACATGTATCATCATTTCTAAAACCTATGCATTAATTTAATATATAAGCAGTATAAAACAGAAAACTGGTGTTACCACTGAAAAAATCACTTTTTTATAATTTCATTCTCCTAATAAAGGATTGGAACCAATGCTCTCTTTCTAATGTTTACTGGTATTAAGGCAAGATTGAGGGGTTTTCTAAAAGTCATAAAGTTTTTATGTTGCATATAGGAATCCTTGAAAACAAGAAATGTTCCCTAGATGGTCAGTGTATTTTACCAATTAGATATCAAACATAAGAAGATAAAGCTCTTGAGAGACAAAACAGAGAAAGATCAGGCTGCTACAATCTTTAAGTCCCTTGCTTAGCATCCAAGATTAAAATAGAATTGTTCTTGTGTCTACACATATTGAAAATAGAAGTATCTGCAAGGGTACAGTGTATGTACACCTGAAATTCTTGAGTGTTCTTTGAAAAGAGCAAATAAGTAATACTAAAGATAATGCTTTTACTATATCAGTAATCAACTTAGACAAAATCATTATGAATCAATGATCTTCATTCAGATACAAAACATTCACAAAAAGAATGTGTAATTTTTTGTTATATTAATAATGGACAATGAATCACATTCAAGTACAGTACTTCAAAACAGACTAAATAACAGACTAAATTAATTTTCATATTCCTCACATTTACTGAAATGCTGGGTAGTGTTCATGGCACATGATCATATAGATATTCCTTGTATTTTACAGCAACATGCTAAAAGCATTTGTAGCAGCAATATGTTCATTATGAAATCTAGCAAGGAAAACAGCTACAACTTTTTCCTATCCAGGAGCTATTCCTGCATCCACTGAAAGTAATAGTAAAACTTTATTTAAATAGGAGTTGAAATAAGATAATAGGAGCATTTTATCAGAAATGTATATTCTCTGTTAAAAACTGCTCTGAAATTTAGTCCACCAAAGATTTTACATGACATTCATTGAAATAAATGAGAATTTCTTGTGGATTTAGATTTGGCTTTAATGCCTTTGACTCCTATACTTTGTGGGTTCATAAATGTCCAGTTTTCTGGCAAACAAGAAGTCCTGAATCTTACTCCCTGCTGCAGCCTGAGATCACTCCTCCCTTTCAAGAAGTAGTTTGTCTAAATTTTCTAGGAAAAATCACAACAGAACCTGCAAAAGAACATACCCATGCATTCAAATCTGCAATAGGAATGAACATGATGGTTTTGACTTAACTGAGAACTTCTGAGAGCTCTCCATATCACTTAAGAATATGGAATTCTAATACTATGCTGTTAAACAGAGTGACGTTACTAGATGGCATTGTGGATCAAAAATGGATTTTCACTCCAAGGAAAAAACCTGGGGGTATTTTTCTTCTGAATAAAACGCATCACCCATTGGTGGAAAAAAGGTACTGTTAACAGTAAATGCTAACATTCTTCCTTTCTGTAAAGCCAGCAATGCCACATACACAGGAAAGCACCATCACCTTCATTTTTCTAGAAGTCAAACAATTACTACAACAGATGTGACAATTTTATTACTTTTTTCCTGCTTCCTAAAGTAAAGTCAACATGAACACAAAGCATTCGTAATGTGTTATGTTCTCTATAAAATGATGTTTACTTAACAATAGCCAGGTTAACATCATTCCCACATGGACAAAATTCTTTCTCTGACACACTGCCAGATGGAGCTGTAAATTGTAGCCAGGTTGTGAAGCTATACATTTAAATACAAAAAGCAGCAAGTGTGTAAACACAAAGTATTAGAAATACGGACCAAAGAAATCAGCTTGAATTTACACAAGATAATGAAAGGATAGAGTAGAGAAGAGGACAAAAAGGAAAGCAAATAATCAAAATGCCTTTATATTATTTAACGTCTGTTATAAAGTAAATCTGATGGAAAAGGTATTTTGCACTACAGCTGAAATTGCTGCAACACTATTTCCAATGTAAAGGTCTCTCCAATACAAGTTCTGTATGCCAGATCAGTCTGGGTAAAAAATTTTTATATTTTTAAATTGAAATTATGTTTATTCTACTACCTCTTCTTTCACCAGTTATACAAATAATGCAGAGAGACTGTGCTGACCATTACACAGCAGGAAGAAGGAGTAATGGAATCTACAGGATTAGCCCTGATCCCAGAAACGAGAGCTTTGAAGTTTACTGTGACATGCAAACACAAGGAGGCGGCTGGACCGTGCTGCAACGGCGTCAGGATGGCAGCACTAACTTCAACAGAACCTGGAATGACTACAAACATGGCTTTGGAAACCTCAGCAGGGAGTTTTGGCTCGGCAATGACAAAATTCACCTCCTGACAAGGAGCCAGGAAATGCAACTGAGAATTGATCTTGAAGATTTCAATGGAATCAGGGAGTATGCAAAATACGACCACTTCTATGTGGCCAACGAGTACCTCAAGTACCGTCTCAGCGTCCACGGCTACAGCGGCACAGCAGGAGATGCGCTCCACTACAGCAGGCACTACAACCACGACCAAAAGTTCTTTACAACCCCAGACAAGGACAATGACAGGTACCCCTCGGGAAACTGTGGCGAGTACTACAGCTCTGGCTGGTGGTTTGATGCCTGCTTGTCAGCCAATCTCAATGGCAAGTACTACCACAAGAAATACAAAGGTGTTCGCAATGGCATTTTCTGGGGTACATGGCATGGTATTTCTGATGATACTCCCACTGGATATCGGCAATCCCTCAAATCAGTAAAGATCATGATCAGACCCAAAAGTTTTGTGCAGTAATTCTACACATTTCCCTTAACTAGTTTGCGTTGGATTGCACTTAAAATCGTACTTACTCAGTATTATACTCAGAAATCAAGTATTCAGTTATGTTTGGCAAAAGATTGTTCTAGACAAAACAACATACTTCCACATAATATTTTTAGAGACAGTTTGACCCATCTAATGTATTAAAACCAGCATTCAAGTACCTGAATAGTTATTGCTAAAACTTAACACCAGTTACAGCTTGGTTTTGTTATGTAAATATGCTAAACATTGCTTTTGGTGCTTTTACTGACTGTGATAGACCATATTTTATGATTTAAAACTTTTATATTGTCTTCCACAAATTGTGTCTGAATGAATACCTACATTTCAACCTGAAAATAATTCAGAGGTGTAACTAATATAAATTTGTCAACACTTGGAAAAAAACCTAGTCTCTCTAAAATAGTCTTTTTCCATCACCTATCCTTCACAATTTCAAAGGTATACCACAGCAATATCAATATTAATTAGGAAAAGTACTAAAATTTATTATTTTTAAAGAACTAGAAAACAGAGGGCCACATGGTTTGCCCAAAGACATAAAAAAGGCCCTGAAGAAAGCAGAAAATGAAGATTCCTCAAATGTCATCCCTTTATGAAAGATTTTTCAGAGAAGTTGGTGGAAGAATTTAACAAAAGCAGTGGAAATAATTACAAAATCATAGAATCATTCAGTTTGGAAAAGACCTTTAAGATCATTGAGTCCAGCTGTTAACACAGAACTGCCAGGTCCACACAAAGCCATGTCCCCAAGTGTCACATCTATACATGGAGAGAGCATGTATTGAACAACAACATTCTTGCTCCTTTCTGTTCCTCCATTTGAGCTCAAGGTCCTATTTGTCATTTGTAGAAGGGAGCCATTATGTAGCTTATTGCACATCTATGCAGGCAGGTAGACAGGTAGGAGTAAGTCACATCAATAAGAATCCATTTTCTTTGCATTAATGCCTTTAAATACATACAAGGAGTTTCCAGTGCCATTTTGCTTTCTCCTGAATCCTTTAGGTAAGTCAAATGTTACCAGATGCTCTTATAGAGACTCAAGCTCTCATTTAAATACTTCTCAATCTAGATATCATTAGACCCTAAAACTAAAAATAAAAAATTATAAATGTTTTGTAACATAAGAAAAGACTGTTCTCCCCATTTTTTAGACTACACGTTTTGTAGCCCCAGAAACATAAAAACCTACTGTCAATTCTAAGCAAGAAAGAGAATATATGATCAAAGATTTCTTTTTCTAAAATACACCAAATAAAAAACCCAAATTGTCAAATAGCGCAGGAATTTCAAATTAGAGATACTGTTATTAAACCTCACATTGTAGATAGTGAGCACAAATTTGATTGCACATATCTAGACCATGTCTCTATAAAGACAGTGGCCAACATTGAGTGGAGATGCAATGTATCTTAGCAAGAGGCTATTCCACTATCTTGCTTACACCAATCCTGAGATGCAGAAAAACTACACTAAGACTCTATTTCTTTCTCAATTAAAGTGTGGTCATTGCCGGCATAGCTTTTCTGATTAAAAGAGACATAAAAAAAAAAGAATACAAGTATACATCTGACCAAATACTTTATAAATATGATCTCTACTGGTTTTTTAAGATTACAAAAAAATGATTATGGTTATAAGTTATGCAAATCAAGAACACTGGCAATAGGTAAATTGTAAAATATTAATATATATTTTAAGGAAGTAAATACTTTGAAGGATAATTCAAATGTAATTTGGTTTATTATATTTCAATTTTAAAGAACAATAAAAAATTTTAATTGCAAGATGTATCATCTTTGCTTGAGAATATGCTTTGAAGCTATAGAATATTTATTTTGGGATAAAAATATTTGTCTAAACAAAACAAAAAAAGCAACTGATGAAGTATTGGTTAGAAGAGCAAATATCTAATTGCATATGATTATATTTAATCATTTTGCATGAAATGCACAATTTGCTCCTATTCATTATATGATAACTAGCTAAGTATGACTTACAGTACCTACAAGCTTCTACTTGAAAATGTCTTTACTGCTAAGTTGTTAGAAGAGAAACTGTCCTGTTTAAATGTTGTTTAAAGGAAACTTTGTAAAACTCACAGATTTTAACAGAATAAGCAAATGTGACTAAAATCACCTGCAAGAGCTTTTTCTCATGTCTTTAAACACTGAAAAAAAAAAAAAAAAAAAAAGAAAAAAGAAGTGCAATGCTGTTACAGAAATCTGAATATTACCTGCCTGGAACTGTTGTAGATGAATCTCTGTCAATGTGTACTAGTTTTACAAAGTGTAACTCCATCTATTTGTTGTAAACATTACTTGTTTTTTCCTGGTGTAATAAAATAAGAACGTCTCACTGTTAAAGCTGTATTACTGTCATAGATGTACATGGAGACTAGAAAAAAATTCTCATAAAAATTCTATTGATTTTCTGTAAAAATTGAAGCAGTATGAAAACACTTGATAACCAACACAGAATGACTATGTGACATGCCAAGAGAGTCATAGCTAGTAATGATAGTTCCTTAGAGATCTGTGTTATGACCCTTCAGCTGCCAGATAATACCTAGGGCTGAAATCTTAGATTTTTTTTTTTTAAACAATTCATATTTTGGAAGAGGAAAAAGTAATTGCCCAGTGAAGAGTTTACACAACCTCTATCTTTAACATGAAAGAGGAGAAGCAAACCAATGTTTTGACTTTTCAGATCACATACAAGAGTCATCAAAGCGTGTGAATACAAATACCACCCCAAATTAAATCATACAATTTTTTAGACAAAGAAAAAGCCCTTGATCTCTGCCTAAGGCTTAATAAATCAAAACATGTCTTTCAATCTATGGAAAACATCTATGTAACACTGATCAGCATATGAAAACACTTGTGGTTTTAATCCTGCTAATGGTGAATTTTAGTGGAAAAAAACTACAAACAGTGGGGTTTGCTAGCAAAATTCCTGTGGCTTGTTTCCAAAATGTAAAGACACAAGCCCATCTGTTCAACACGATCAGCCAAGCAGACAGTAATGTCTTGGCTTTCTATGCATTGCTTAAACAAAACTAAACCAAAACTAGAAAAAAAACCCCAAACAAACCAGAGAAGAAATGAAAAGAAGGTTTGAAAGCACTGGTACTTTTTTCCTTCCCTTTTAAATGCAAATACCTGTTTCCTTAATTGTGTTTCTTGGGAAAGACTGCAGTCAAACTTGGAATGAGTTGAGAACAATACGTAGCTTGATAAATTGGTGGGGAAAAAAACCTTGCTTTTATGTATTTCTTTGGAAAATAACTTAAGATGATTGCCAATCCCTACCCAGACCCCTGTTTATAAATTGACCCAAAATCAAACAAAAGTGCCCAATTTACCTAGCTTCTATGATTTACATGTGAAGGAAAAACCAAAGTGGGAAAGATGCAACTTTGAATTTCCACAGAGGAGAAGATAATATAATTAAATACTGGCCTACAAAGAAAGAGTATTTAAATAAATTCAATATATTTTTAGATTTTTTTGGTATTCTTTTTCATTCAGGAAAAAAAAAGATAAAATGGTACACACAGGCCTGAAGACATTGCCATAAGTTTTAAAGAAATATGGCTGAGCAATACCATCTATAGGCCATGCTAGATGCAAACATTTCACATACTAAACCAATCCCTTTCATTTACTGCTTTAATTGAACTTTTATGGAGTCACAGTTCTTCTGCCAGAAGTTAATTTGGCTGTCACGCTCAATGGTAACCAGAAACAGAAAACAATGTTTTAAGATGGTATGTTAAATCCAACCCTCACACAAGTCATGAGAACATGGAAATTATGAAAGCAATATAATTTTTAAGTCCTCATTCATCAGCTTGTTTCTGATCTCAGTAAAAGAGTAATCCATTCGGAAAATAAAAATGGGAAAAAATAACCCAAATTACCTGATTATGTTCATATAATCAAGACAAACTGAAAGTTTAATTAAGATTACATTTCAGCAGGAATAGTATGCCATCATTTAAAATTACACTGTACAAAATAATAGTAGGCTTTATATACTTTTAAGCAATTACATGGAGTGAATGATATTTATGGAGAAGCAGGATGCACT
This sequence comes from Nicator chloris, assembly GCA_013400495.1. Taxonomy (NCBI): domain Eukaryota; kingdom Metazoa; phylum Chordata; class Aves; order Passeriformes; family Pycnonotidae; genus Nicator; species Nicator chloris. The sequence goes on along the minus strand of WAAE01018469.1, from coordinate 24,275 downwards.
TTGAGAAACAGAAATTCTCATGCCTTTCTTCAGACAGAGTACAAAAGCCTCTCCACCTCACTCTGCAGCTTAACCTCCATAGGCTAAATCCACAAACAAGGATTCTTCCTCATGCAGATATTTAAAGCTCTGTTTACTCAGGAGTATTTGGACACAGGTGCTTTGAATCAGTAAACCAGGAATCCCCTTTTTAACATTTAAAGTAACCTCATGTGTGTAACAGATGATTCTCCACCACTGATGTTTTTATTGAATGTATGATTGGTTAGCATTGCTCTGGCTTCCTCATCACATGGTTGTGCTGACATAGAAGGCCAGGTAGACCCAATTTTTAGTATAAATTTGCCTTGTCTCAAATACATATTTTTGATGAGAAAACAGAAAAAGGGAGATAGCTCTGGAAAACAATATAGCAATATACTTGTAAAGCCTCATGAGTATCAGAAACGGCTGAGAAAAGGCCAAAAAGCAAGAAGATCTTAAAGGTGATTCCTTCCCCTAGTCTCACACTAGAGAGCTCTAGTTCCTCTGTATGGTATGAAATCTGCACACTTGACTTTATAACAGCATAGAAAAACAAGACATCATAAATACTTTCAAACAGGCTTTCCAGAAATGAACAGAAATACCATCTGCTTTGTGATAGTTCAAACACACCCAACCACTTCCTGGCCTGGTTTCCTCTCAATGTCACCTGCTAGTGGTAAAAAGAACCTCTCTGTATTATGAGCATGTTACACCAGCTCTGTTCCCATTCCTGCTGTTTGAAGGCACCTGTAAATTCACCCATTTCCTCGACAGCTTTTTGAGGAACAATCAACTTTCCTATTGCAACAACAATTTGCTTTAACATTCACAATACAAACTATTTCCTACTTGCTGGAAGCTGTTGCAAGAAACTTCAGCTTACAGACACATTATCAGCCCTAGCTGACTTCCCATGTGACCATTTCAACAAAGTCAAAAAAGGTTTCTTTAATTAGCAGTCAGATTGCTGTGTGTGGAGGTGGAGACAACATCTGTCTTAGCTGTCTGTGCCAACATATTTATACGCTTTTTTGTTGGGCCAGGAGCCTTTGAAGCTTGTAGTCAGAGTGTGCCAGGATCAGCTGAAGTTTAAAAATGTTGTTTGCGTTCAACATTTCAAGCTGTGTCAAGATTTTTGTATCTTTCATAGAGGACATACATATTTGGTGAGAACTAAAACAAATTATGCACTGTTACAGTTATAATGCAAAAATATAGTGATAGTCATACTTTATAACAGCAGAAAGCATGCTACAGAATGTGTACAAGAACAGAAATTAAAATGGTGCTTATGTAAAAAAAAAATTCTATTGTAATCTACCAAGGTAGTTTTCTAGGAAACTTTTCATTTAAAGATAAATAAACTTTTTTTTAAAGGAAAATTGTTTACACCCACCACTTAACCTAAGTTAGGAGAGAATTAAAAACCAGTTTGTTACCAAAGGAAATTGGAAACAACTGTAATTTCTAGAATGGCATTGTTAGATGTCACTATGCCACTGAAGAATTATATGAAATATTGATTGTTAGTATTTATATTTGAAAGTTGTAGCCAACCTTTATGTGACTTTCTCTTCTTTCCTGCAGCACAGATGAGAAAAAGGAGAAAAATGAGAAGTACCTTTCTCCCCTCAAACAACATTCAAACACATGTATCATTCTTTGACATTATAGTTCTTACAGATAGCAGATAGACATAAATCAGTATCAGATAATCAGAAAAAAATTTCTTGAGAATTCTTTGCCATACTATTGATTTTTTGGTAAACAGGGAGATTTTACTCTGTGTTTCCACTAGAACTGAGATTTTGGTTAGCATCTTTATTAGCAGTTCAACCGCTTTTGGTAGTCAGGAGTATAAATTCATTCATTTCAGAAAGACTCTGAGTTTCAAAATAGTAATGAAAAATATCCATGAAAGGTTCTTTTGGCTTCTTGATGGCAATAGGACACTTGGACATCAGTGATGAAGAAATGTAGCATGATAGTGACAACTTCAATCAAAAAAAGCAGAACAAATGAAAGATTTGATGCTGGTATCAGATAGGGAGCACTGACCATTTTATAGGATATAGAGTGCAACAGTTTGCAATAGACCAGTCAGGAAAATCTCCCAAAGGAGTTTATTCTTCTGCATGTTTAGATTTAGCAAATAAATGGATGATGTTTGTTAGCAGGAAGGGATTATTGTGGTACCTTCCAAACAAGGTAACCCACTCACTGGATCTGGAAAACAGCAAAGCACTTTTCATTCACAAGTGCACTATTCTGCACAACTAACAACTGCCTCAGAGTGTCCACTGCAAAGGCAAGCAAGAGAAATGTTGCAGATTAATTTTTCTGGTATGGTTTTAAAAATGGATGTATACATTTGACTGAAATACCTTTCTCGCCTATGAACATACCAACAAAAGGAAGAGAAATAAGAAGCACAAGACACTGCCTTGAGTAAAAACACCTCAAACTGGGAGAAGATACCCACCATTTGATTTCTCTTTGGAGTTTTTTTGTTTGATTTACTATCAGATTGGGAAGATGTATAGAGTAGGGGTCTTTTTTTGTGCCTGGGATTGTGATTTGGGCAATAAAACAAAACTTAAGCAACAGAAGAGGATTTGAAAATGGAAGTAGATTAAAAACTAAACATCAACAACATCATTATGACAAATGATGTTTTATTTATTTATGTTCTCATTAAATTGAATCAGGTGGCCTCACGTAAAACACAACTTGAATGGCCAGAGGGGAAAAATGTTACTGTACAATATGGTGAACTGCAAAAATTATGGGGACAAAAATGAAGAGAAGGGGCAGGAGGCAATTTGTTAACTGGTCTTTTTTTATTTTCATTCTGTATAATCTTGTCTTTTGAGCATTTAAACCAGTTTCATGTCATGTTTTGTTACCTTTTCTATTCAAATGACAACTTCAATTTGTCCTCTGCTGCTTCAGCAGTAACAGCATTGTTGTAGAAAGGATGATATAAGGATAAAGGGAGAAGTAAAATGTGTTATACTACCATCTGTTACAAAAAAAATTATAATTTGCAGGCAAAGGGTGAATACAATTTTAGATCATTTTGTTGAAGCCAACTATTACTAAATATCCATTTAATAAAATTAATGTCTCTTTAAATTTAGACAATGTACATGTATGACAAAATTCAATACATTTTTTGGTGCCTTTTAAGAATCAGATTACATATACATGGCCTATAATGCACTAAAATCAAAATAAAGCCAGCATAATTTATTGCATCTTAATGTAGCATTTATTCAAGTGGTATATTTCTTTCATCACACAGGTACTAGACGATGTAGTTTTCCATGAAAGTTATTAAAGATGCAGATTGATTTACTCTAATACTAGAAGAAAACAAGATATGAGGACAGATCCACAATTGAGGAAATTCAGTTGGGTTAAAGCAAAGATCTTTATTTCAAGGACATAACAACAAAGGCTAAAAGAAGAGGAAAGTTCATTTTGTGAATGTATGGCAGTACCCTAACCAACAGAACAGGAGATGGCAACTTGATAATAAATAAAAACAACTTTTTTTGGTGAAAAGAAGTCATGATGAATTGGGTGGGTTTTGTTTGAACTCTGTCAAGTTTTTAATATTTCTACCTAACCCACAAAGCTAAACAATGTTACTATGTTTTATTAAAAATAAAGGAGAGTATGCATATTTGACTTGCTCTTTGTATGTTTGAGTATCTTCTGCTTACATGAGAGAAACAAGACTGGCTTGACTGGAAGAGGGCATATATCTGTTTTCAAAGAAACCTTAGAATAACAAAAGGTGTCCCTTCTGATAAGTACATGCTGTGCAGGCATAAATGACCACTTAGTGAAACTGAGATAATATGCTACAATTCTGCTTCTGTGGAAAAATCCTGAAAGCTATTCCAAGTAGCTGAAGCCAGCATCAATGCAAGAACCTCTGTGGTGACTGAAGTCATATATTTATCCCTGAATTATGTATAAAGTTCAACAAAAGAAAACAAATACGTCAGTGGAAGAGAAGAAATGTGAATAAGTGACGAAAAGCCAAACTCACCCATAAAGTACAAGCACAAACTGTTAAAAATTAGAGTAAAATAAATGAGTCATAGTTCTCTTCTAGAAATTGACGAAATGACCAGAAGATCTCATTTATGAAATATTATGCAAATTGCTTACTTTGTTTTTCCACAGCATGTTCCTTCTAGAGGTGGGAACAACTCTAAGTACTAAGTTTACCCTGTGTTTGCCTTAGTGGTTTACAATGTTATCAGTGTTAAATAAATTAGCTTTAAATTTGATATGCAGAATAACCTCTTTGGAAAGATTTTTTTTTCTGAGAAAAAACATCAGGCAAACAATCTAATGATTTTCTAGAATAAGTCTAGAAAAATTAGTTTTCACCATGATTAAAAATAAGGAAAACAAAGCAGAAATGCAGAATACAGTTTAGGAGGGGTGTGGGGGCACTTTTGCTGCTGCCTTGGACTGAGAATAAAAGGGGTTTGTGCTGCAACAATACTGGAAGCTGTGGGCTCCCCATACACTGGCACTGGACTGAAAGCAGCAGCTTCAAGCTATGTTCAGCATGATCTAATAGCAGGATAGGGAAGGGCCAGTTCTATTTTCCCCTTCACTACAAATTCTTGCCCTGTCCTTTCTCTTGACCTTAGACCGTAGGCAGAGAGTGAGAGCCAGGGTAGCAAACTGATCTGACAGATCCAAGATGGAAAGAGTCCAAGGTAAAGCAACTTTAGGTAAGAACTTCAAGAAAAACATGAAGTATGAACAAAGCCAGAAGAAAAAGATATACATTTTTTTTATAAATAGGGCAGAAATTGGCTGGTCTCCCTTCTTAATGTGGGAAAGGCAAGAAGAAAGCTGCATTATTCACTACAAAGGAAACTTAAACTTTTAGGAAAAAGTTATAGGGAAAACTTTTTATGAAACGCTGGCAATGATTATATGGTGGAAAAGGATATCCAAAGAGCTATCTCCAGCAATTAAAGATTTAAGAAGAAATTAGACAAATATCTGCAGAGAATCTACTTCAGTGCCAACTTTGGATTAGATTACCTCTTAATGACTCTTCTGCCCTTACATTTTTAAGGATTCCATTTGATATATATTTGATATTTAAAATTTTAAAATACTTCTAGTATTAGAAAAGACTCCTTAACACAAAAAAATCGCAAAAGAAACTGAGATCCAAAAGGTTTCTTCTATCACCATCATCAATTGACAGTGCCTCAGGAGCCACTTACCTGCAGCTATGGAGCCTTTTAAAAAATCATGATGCAATTACCTCTACAGATAGAATACTACAAGACCAAAACCAAGACTTCTGTATTCTCATTCCCCTTAAGGCCATGATCACTGAAAAAAATAACATCATTATCTATCAAGCAAAGCATCCCCAGCAAGAATATAACATTATTTCACAAAATTTTCTTACCACTTAGGAAAAATATCGAAGAAATGGGGATGATATAGATAGTCTGTGGTAACAATCTTCAATTATTAACAGCAAAAGATACACCTCAGAATAATTACTTGGCACTGTTACAGACAGAGAAAGCTGGGGCACATGGTACCTCATCCAAACACTGAAATGCAGGACTTGCTGTTATGTCAGTGGGTCTCTCTTCCTGGCTCGAAGCTGCTGGAGTCAGCACACGGGTAGGTGACTCATTCTCAGTTGCCAGTTCTGTGTCAGTGGGACTTCCCTCATCAGCCTGACTCATTGTTTAAAGCTCTAGAAAGAAACAAAAATACCAATACATTCATTAGATCCAGGGATATATATGATTGAGACCGAGTAATGTTGTAGTGTAAAAACCACTACATCAACATGTCAGACGCACGTTCAAACCATAGAGGTCACAATGTAAGCAAATTAGGTAAGCCTACAGTTACAACTTCATGAAAGACTTCATGCAAGAGGCTACACTATCACTCTATCATCCTCTTGAGTCTTTTTAAAATATTCTGAAGAAAGCTCTTATTCCAGCTAGGTAACACAGTCTTTTAATAAATACATAGAGAAATTAAAGAAGGTTGGAACAAGCAGGATTGTTGGAAAACATAATTTTGCTATATTTATATTATAAAAAACGCCATATTCATATCTGTCATTTAGGAATAGAAATATCTAAGATACTTGCATTAGAAACAGCTCAAGGACATTCAGTGCTTACTTCTCAGCAAGATGAAACTTAACGCCATAAAGTTTCTATAATTTCACTTTGTGTTTACTATCTTGGTCCAGCACTTGAGAATTATGTTCCCAAGCTTCAATCATGAGAACTCTCTGAGGTGTGTAAAAATGCCAAGGTGGGTGAGGGAAATGGGCGGCGGCATACAGGGGATACAATGCTACTGGTACCCTGATAAGACAGCAATGTCCATCGGGTTGGTCCTCATCATTACACCAAACATGAATTTATATCTGAAAAACCCATCTTCTGGCATAACAGCATCTTAAGAATTTTGTATATCCAAAGAGTTTTAAAATGCCAACCTTTTGCATGAAGAAGCATGAAAGGTGACAAAAACATTTCAGGAGAAAAATATAACAGACATGGGATGATCCAACAGAAGCAAAAAGCATCTTACAGAGGGAAGAGTGAGGAAGAGGCACTTCTGAGGCACACAGAAATCTTGCCATGACATAGTGAGATAGGGGAGGCATTGAGCATTTGTAGAGCAAAGCACAGTTCAAAGTGGAGATGGAGTGTAGATGGAGGACTTCAAGGACTTCTTCACAAGTTCACTGAAGTTGTTTGTAGATGACAGGAATGGACAGATCAGTATCACAGCATTTTAGTGCACATTTTTGGGAGAAAGATGGTCAGCTTTTGCAGATGTTCACCTGACACCAGAAGGTCTTTCTACATTAGCTATTATGCAGAGGACTTTGCATTCTGCTATGGAACCATATCGTTACAAAGTCCATATCAGCTGCCAAAGATGCAGAATCCTCTTTAACTTAGGCAGCCTTGGCATCATTCAGCCTTTCACATAACATATGGGAAAGCTTTCTCTTTTTTAAAAGAGAGCATCTTACTATAAATCAAGGACAACCAAAATTAAATTTGTAATAAAATGAGGAAGAAATGTTGAGGCTATTTTAATAATATATACCAGGTCTTTCCAATGAAACAGACAGTGCAATTTGGCATTCCACAGCCAGAAGGTTGACAATTATGAAAAATACTTCATTTTATAATTGTGGTGAGAGAATGGATACAAAAATGCTGTGTTGTTTGTATCCACCTTTTGAAAAGTCACTTGTCTATAAAGGTAGTGAAAGTTAAACTGGCAAGTTTATTACTTTCTTCAATACTGTTTGGAATTCCTTCAGGAACATTTTGACTTTTAGAGAGATTTCAGTGTCTGTATTTGCTTATGGAAAAAAAAGCAATTTCATGATCCCTCCTGGAGGAGTCAAAACATTGTGAAATAACTGTAAACATCATAGAGGCCAAGAAATAAACTCTGAGTTACTGTACATTAACATGTATACACATTTATAAATAGCCAGTGATTTTTTGTCTGTAAGGAACTGTTGAATATTTTAGCATATGCATTTTGTGTTTATGGCTATTGTTGTTTTATTTCTTCCTCTTAACTTAGAATTTAGACTGCAGGAAAAAGCACTGTGGCAAAAAGTCTAAGTCGAACAATGCCAAAATATGAGAGTTTCATGGGTGTAGGCATATTTGTCGATACTTGTATGTGAAACACACAGTTGACATCAGTCAAAAATATACCTCCTCCCAGTACAGTAGTACAAAAGAGTCCTCACCAAGACTCCAGTTTTCTGGGCAGGGAGAGAACAAAAAAAACTCTTCTAAATCAGAAAAATTCACAGTTTTATATCAAGAAACAACTGTAGAAATCTGAGACAAACTATTAGACAGCCTTGGCTAGTGTGACAAGCCCTTGTCTCCACGTGGTTTTAAGAGGGGATAGACATAAACAAAACATACATAGCTTTATGTGACATTAAAATAAGTTGAAGCATTCTTCCATAACCTACTACATTACTAGATATATAATTCAGTTTATATAAAATTTGATCTATAAACTTCAAAAAGCAAAGTGGAAAATTTGTGTCTTTGCCTTATTTGATAAATAAACTGTCTAATTGAAATAGGAATGGAAGTTGCCATGATTTCTAACTTCACAGAATAGCCCAACAAGTGTGGATGTTTTCAAAGTGTAGAACTGCAAATTGAACTTGATCCAAGACACAGAATTGCAGAGAACACGAATTACAAGGCTGTTTTGGAACCTGGGTCAAATCAGGCTGAGAATTGTCTTGTGAAACAGCTTCAGGGCAGCAATAATAATAAAAGTCTGAACTCAGATTCCCCAAACTAATTTCAGCATCTTTACTTCTGTCTCTCTCTAGCAAACATCAATGTTCATACACAAATCAGTGCAGAATCCAGGTACGTGACATTTAGCTGCATTGATTCTTTTCAGAGTGACAGATGCAAAAAGTAGTAAATTCTTTTTCTGAGCATAAAGAGATGCAGGTCCATGTATGAAGATGAATCAGCTATCTCTGCACACTTCCAGCCTACAACTGAACGCCTGGGGAGGGACAGAAGTACCCACCAGTCATGGTGTGATAATGCTTCCCTGCACTCATCCCTTTTCTCCTTGAACTCATACAAAACTTCTAGTATTGGTAAAATACAGGGGAATGGAGATTTTAATTTTACCTCAGCATGACATGAGCAACCAGTTTTCTTGTTTCTTTTGAATCTGGCTCTTTGCTGTCACCTAGATCTTTTACTGGATAAGTCACTGAATAATCACACCTTTTCTATGCCACTAGGTTTATTCCTAATGTTGAATCATCATTTGACAATCCTTTTTCTAGGCTGAAGCAGACAATCCACCTGCTGTCACTGGCATGAAAGCTCTTCTCTGCCTTCCACTGTCCTTTTCATCCTTCCCCCAAACTTTTTCCATTCTACTATATCCACTTCAAAGAGAAGGGATGAGACCTACAGATAATATTAATAACAGGAGCACCATAGATTTATTTGATCCCACAGTGATCCTATTTCCACCTCCTAAAATTTTTTTAATGCTTTTTCCCTAATGTTAAGGTAGAAGACCTCCTGTTTTAACTGGGCAGAGCCTGTGCTTCGGCATGAATGGACATGTCTTTAAAAAACAAAACCATGCCAACATTAAATGAGAAATGAATTTAAAACTACATCATGTACAATAGGAAATTATCATATGCATGTGAATCAGAATGGATTGTTTGGTTACACTCCCCTCACCACTTTGAGGAAATGAGAGCACAACATGCACCTAAACTGCTCAAGAATTTCTGTCATAAGTTCTGCTGTTTTCCCTTGTTTTCAAGTCTCTGCTATTTGGGATAGAACCACCCTGAGCAACATACAGACTCTATCTGCAGGAGTTCGAATTAGATATGGATAAGATAAGGACAATTTGAGTGGTAAGATCTGCTGCTTCCCATTTCACATGGTTTCCATTTCCTCAGAAAATTTCTGGTAGCGTGACAAACAAAAAAATCCCTGGAATCCAAACCATTGCATGCTTTGCAATGCTAAAGTACAGAGGGGGAAACAAACAAAACATCATTTGCCTCCCTACTGAACCCTAGACATACCTTGAGAACCAAGAATATTCAAGGAAGCCGTTCAGAAATGCACCACTAAAAAAACCCCAAAACATAAATAAAGATGCCCTATTTTCCAAGAAGTGAAGACACATTATTTCTTCATTACAATTATAGCAAATGGGTAAAATTAATCCTGCCTAGGCAGACTAAGTTTATACCCTGTGGGTACCTGCAGCACTTTGTGATTACTCCATGATAAATTCTAAATACAAAAGATAGAAAAATGTATTCCTTCTATGGCCTCTCCTGTAAATACTTCTTATTTAATTCCTCTTTCCTTGAAATCCTAAAAGCACATCTGATAATGCTTTGGCTTAACATCTATTTTATATCACTTTATAGAACTTCTATGAGTTCTAGGGTTTTTTGATCTTTTGCATGAAATACTGAACATTCTTTGGCATACAACACCAATATCTGGTAAAATGGCAAATAAGGATTGTAATTCACTAAGAAATCATGCAGCTAATAAAACTGGAGTTCTAATTAAATCTTCATTTATAAATTGGATATAGCTTTCTTATCCTGCAAATGACAAGCCAGAAAATGAAAGAGGAAAACAAGCAAATGAATAAATATTCTTTCACTGTTGGAGTCTGCTACATGCTATATCAGCTGATCCCAACAAAAGCATGAAAGTTAAACAGAATCAATACAGCAAAAACATAGATTACAAAAGTAAAACATTAAACACAAGAGTTTTCATATGTATGGAGAAAGAACTTCTTCGTAGCAACAACTTTTTATCTGTTTTTTTCAGTATTTTTAACCATGTGAGTATGCTTAGACTGTATCTAATGAGAAAACCCAACAGCAACAATGAAACAGTAACACAAACTTGAGGCTTAAGCATCTTAGAATGGTTTCTTGAATTAAGTTCTCAACTATGCAAAGCCTGACAATATTAAAGGTGATGCAGAGCACAGTTAACTGTGGATTGTGGGTACTGATAAACCTCTGCCTACATGAGAAGCATCAAATACCAAGCTCCTGGAGGAAAAGGGGGCTGTGGGAAAGGAGCGCTGTCGTTTTAGAGGAGGTGGGAGTCAAGGATCAGGAACAGCAGCACTGACCCAGGGAGAAGAGGCGGCAGCAGTGAGCCCCACCTTACTTGGGATCGGATTCCCTCGGCACATTTGGATCACAGAGTTACTTGCTGAACTGGCTGTCATCTAGTGGAGTCATAGCACATTGCAACACACATCGGTAACTTTCCCCCTGACAAACAATCTGACATCCAAATTTGGTATTGGTCTCAAGGGTGAGAATTTTGTAGATTTTTCCCCCAAAATCTATTCCTGAAGACTTGGAAAAAAAGCTTCCAGCCTCTATCCTGTTCCAAGATATTTCTTGATACTTTTTCGACATTCTAGAATTCAAGTTTTGTATACTATGTGATACTTCCTGTATCATAAAGCAGGCTGGCCTTTTTTGTGTTTAACCTAATGATTTTTTGAGACTGAGTAATGTAAACCAATGAAATAATTTAACTTGAAGGGCTTTATTGGTGAATATGAATCTTCATTAACCTTTCCCCTGTGAAAATTGCTGACAGACCAAAAAAAAAAAAAAATAGAGCAATCTTCTTTCCTCTTGGACACTGAGACGTCATTTCAGATTTATAAATAATCAAAGCCAGACAGTGACAGAAAAGGAAATAGGGCTAATGAGATGAAAAGTATTTGATGACTAAGTATCATGCTTGCATGGTTATTTATGAAAAAGAAACACATGGAGTGCAAAAGGGACACAGTAATTAAGTAATGGGCCCAGATTTCATTATTTCTTGTGTTGTAATCTCGCTAAGACAATGCAGCTTTCTGTGCAATTTTCTCTCTCATTGTTGGCAGTAAACTACAACTATTACAAGAATTCAGCCCCTGACTGTACATCATCTATTGCCCACATTTTTTAAAAGTCTTATACGATGTTAATATGGGCTATGAAGTATAGAAAAGTATTTTAAACTGGATTAAGTGGTTGTCTGCTTGTTTCTAAACCCTGTAAGGACAATTGTCTCATGGCATATTTGTGCAGAGCTCAGGAAAATATTTATTTGCTTGGCTTCAGAACTGCTAAAAAGCAGTACAACACATAACATATTGATCAAACCTTACTGACAGAGCAATTCTGGTGCTTTGTGATATCACTTCAAAAAACCAGCAACAAGTAACTGGTTTTCCAACACATCTACCAAACTACTTCTACACTGGCGGACCGAGGACATTTCAACACACGCAGGCTCGCTGTAGGTTTAAGCGCAGTGAAGGCCAGGCTGCCCCGGGGTACCTCGTCTCCTCACGCGCGACACGGCACCGCCCTGGGCCCCGCGCGGGGGTCGCACTCCTGGCCCTGAGGGACTCCTCAAACAGGGCTGTGGCGGCGCCGCTTGACTTGCTTCCCGCCTCGACGTCGGAGCCGCGGCTTTGCCTGTCTTGGNCACTCCTGGCCCTGAGGGACTCCTCAAACAGGGCTGTGGCGGCGCCGCTTGACTTGCTTCCCGCCTCGACGTCGGAGCCGCGGCTTTGCCTGTCTTGGCCCCGGCCCCGACCCCGGCCCCGACCTCGCCTCCGATCCCCTCCAGTCCCTCCCGGCTGCCGCAAAGCCCGACCCGGCCGAGCGGCGTCGCCGTCGCTATGGCGACCTGCGTACCGCCTCCCGCCAGCCTCAGCCGCCCCCGCTCTTGATTGGCTCCGGCGTCCAGCCCCGCAAACCAATAGCAACAGACTCTCGGCAATGCCCCGCTCTTCCCGCTCTCCGATAGGCCCGTGGTAATGGCTGTAGTTTCTTCCGCGCGCAACAGAACTACGAATCCCAGGAGGCTCCGCGGCGGAGCCACCGCCTGTTTACCGGCCGTGCCGGTGCCGCTCCCCGCGTGCAGCCGTGCCACGTGACCGGCCGGGGGTCACGGCTGCCCGCCCGCCAAGAGCGGCCTCGTCCCGTCCCGGGCGCTCCTGACGCGGCTTCCCGGCGCCCCTGCCCCGCCGGCAGCAATGAGGGCGCTGCCCCTGCGCTGGGCAGCCCTGGCTGTGCGAACGGCGGGCGGGCGGTGGGCGCCGCCCGTCCCCCGCCGCTGCCGCAGCGGCCCCGGTCCACCCCCGCCGCGGGAGTGGGCGCTGTCGGTAAGCCCGCGGGGGCGGCTGCGGGTGCGGCTGCCGTGCCAGGTGAGCGTCCGCCCGCTGGACCCACAGCGCTGCCCGGGTGCAGACCGGGTCCTGGTGGCCGTGAGCGGCGGCAGCCCAGGGCGCCACGGGCGGGAGCGGGACCCGGTGCGGGTGGAGCACGACGAGGCGCTGGGGCAGGTGGCGATCGTGGCGGACGGCGTGGACAGCAAGACCGCCGTGGACGTCCGGACGCCGGTGAAGTTCGGTGAGTGCGGGGGAGGTGCACGGATGGGGGGATCCCGCCGGGGGCTGGGCCGGCGCTGCTCCGTCGGGTAGAAGGCGGCGTTGGGAAACGGCATCGCGCCCTCGCTGATTCAGAACATCCCGGTTTGTTTCCTGTGTTCCCGAACTGCCTGGGGCTTTGGATACGTGATTTGTTGCTGACCCTTTTGCCAGCAGTAGTTAGTGCTAAAACTTGAGCTGGTGAGTGGCACTTAGAGCGTGCTGTCATTTGTGCTCTGGCAGCTGCTGCTCCAAAAAGAGTCGGCTCCGAGACAGCATCCTCAGTATGAGCTGAGCACGCCTGCTCTCCAGGGCTGGTTCCACTTGGACTGTGGGATCCGCTGGCTCCATTAGTGTTTGTTATGCTGAGAGGTTATCCACAGGATCAAAAAAGCCTGGAAGGTAACGATACAGATGAAACACCAAGAAGACGTTTCTTGTCCAGTACAAATGTTGCATTATCTTTTGGGCCACAGGGCTACAATCTGTGCAGGGTTTCTTGTATGGAACACAATTTGGAAGAGCAGCTGTAGTGGCTGAAACGAATAAACATCTCTGCTGAACTGACAGTGAATTCTGACAGTGGCCCTAAGTTCAGGGAGTACAAACTCAGAGATTTGTCTTCAGTCATTTTTTTTTTCCTATGGATTTGGGCAATTTTCTATACAGTGCAGAATGTTTCACCATTCTGAAAAAACTTTTTGATGTAGAGTGCGCCTGGTCTCTTGTTTTGGCTAACGTTATTGAAGACTGCTTCATTATTTCATTTAATGCCCTCCTGCAGTTGTGATATGAGAAATGACGAATAATCCCACGCTACTTACTCTTTATACATGTAATCTATGACATTTGTAGAATATGATGTTACATACAATAAAGATATTCTGCGCCTTTTATCTTACTCTACTTTTTTTCCCACCCTGTGTCTTAGGGAAAATTCTGAAATGTGATTTTTTTTCTTGTTTTCTTTTAGAAGGACCTGAACTATATATAATTCAAAATGGAGGAGTCCTAGGGGTTTGACATAATGACCTTCTCACATTTTCCAGTCTTACTCATCCCTTTAATTTCCTTTTTCTTTTTTTTTTTTTTAAACACTGCTTATAATGGAAAGGGTGTTTCTTAAATATGTTTATCACAACTTAGAGTCTGTTTCCTAGCAACTAATATATGCACAAATATTCTCTAACTAAATACAGAATATTTGTGCATATGATCTCGCCCTTCCTGCTCTCAGTGTGCTTTGCTTTGTCAGAATGGCCGTACTGATTCCTGCTAGCAGGAATGACCCCAGCAGCCGGCTGCCCTGTCTCTGGTCATAAACAGATGCTCAGGGAAGAGTAAGAACAGAACAAATGTAAATGATCTTTCATCTAAACATTCTCTTAGCTGTCAACTGTTTTCGTCACAGGATTTTTAGAGCCTGATTTCAGATCCTCAGTGGATCTCTCTGCTGGGTGTCCCTTTACACGTGGAAACAGTTTCTCTGTGAGAGCTTCCTGGTAAACTCTTGGCAGAGTCCCACAATTTAATTTCCACCTATTTTATCGTTTGAATAAAGGCCTTGTGGCCTTCCAAGGTCCTCCTGCAATTTGTCAGTGAGTTTTTAACTAGTCTGAATAATTTGGTGTCATTGATAAAAGTTTTCAACCTTGCTATTTGTGCTGATTTCCAGCTTCTTGTACTGTTGAAGGTGGTGCATAGCTTATAGCTGAAAGATAATACGGAACTGTGGTTACTGTTAACAACATTTGAAAATCCAAGTTTATTCTCTTTACAGATCACCTGTTACCTCTATATTCCTTGTCTCTGTCACTGAACTGTAGCTGGACTGTCTTCTCCAACAGTCTTGTAGTCTTGACTCTTACCTGAGAATTTTCAGTTGCTATCTTACAGCTCTTCTTTTTATTTTTTTTCCCTCCCTTGCTTGGAAAGCACAAAGATTACCTTGGCTTTTCTGTTGCACATTCACAGAGTCCATCCCATAATTACTGAGAATCAAACAAACCCAGTGTCCCATTTATTACCCTTCAATTCTCTGGCAGCAGGTGTGTCTGGATACTGTAGTCCTTTACTATTTCAATTTCTCCAGGATCTCTGAGTGGCTATTACAAGTCACTCCAGAGCTGGTTAATCTCAAGATGCAGAATTCACCATGTTAAGACTCGGCCTTCATAAAGGATTATGATATGGGGAACCTTCCTAAAAGTCTTGACAGTTAATCCTGATGGATGGAAAACGATCCTTTTGCTTTTGTCCTGTCTTTGAGATTCTTACTGTATTCTGAATGTCAGCCAACACTGCAGACAGTCTTAAGGGCTTTCTTCTTGAAACAGGTTTTCTTTTTTTTGTAGGTTTCTAAACTGTTCTACTTGGGTTTGTGGTAAGCTCCTGCAGTTCAGGTTCCCTGGACAATCTGTGCATTATAATGTCCTTCCACATATTGCTCTTTGTCCCCCTGTAATTAGCATGATGTTAGTATTGTTTGTGCTGTCATCCAGGTGCATCTAGAGATATATTTACAAAAATGTAAGGTTGTGGGGTTTGGGTGTTTTTAAGTTTTTATTCAGTGAAGTAGAATTTTTGCTTGCCACTGAGGTTCTACTTTTAAGTGTCCTTTCAGCTCTAGTTTGTTTTTTTTTGATCTTCTGAGTGTGTTTGTGCTTGAGATGCTCCATTTATTTATTTAGAAAAGAATTATCCATTAAATATCATTGTATAAGCAAAATATCTTATCCCTTGTAAGACCATATTTCAAACCAGAAAGGAACTGTTGTTGCTCTGCAGACACTTTTGCTTTCCTCTGGCTTTCCTTGGGTGTGTGAGGAAGATGTTAACTCTGTTCTGCTTAGACAGCTTTGCCTGAGCTCTGTCAGTCAGTCACTTAGCTGTGAGAAGTTGAGAGGTTGATGTGAACCTCTTTTCAGTGTTCTTGTTTTCTTCACTTTGGAAGTTAAGGCGTTTCGTAACAGCTTTCGCAATTTAGGTTGGAGCTTATCCAGGAAGCTGCAAGTTATCTAAAACTCCTTAGAGCCTGAAAGAAGAGCATGTGTGGAAGATGCTGAGCTTAAGCATTCATTTTAAACCAAAGGCAATCTCTAAGTGACTTAGTAGGGCAAGTACCAAAAGATCCTCTGTTTGTCTTAGTGTCTAGTTTTGAGCTTCATATAGGATTTCAATATCATACGTGATCTGATAATCCTCTCTGATACATTTAACCTTCATTGATAGCAGATGTCAAGGAATTTCTGTTTAATCAAGCCTATTTATTTTTCCATGTGTCAATTAAACCTGAAACCAGCTCTCTGACTTCTGTTTACTCTACACTGACTACATGAGTATGCAGAAGTAAACTGGACTGAGGGCTTGCATGACCATAATTTGAGATAATTCTAGTAGTCTAGGGCTGCTGAGTCATCTGAAAATAAATAATTATCCAGGCAGCTTAATAACTGGGGTGCTTAAATACCCTGGGGTACCCCTCCCTACATTCTGATACCAAAGTGTTTTTTTCCTATATACCTTTATTTCTGATACAAGTCTTTTACACCACAAAGATCGTCATGCATTCTTTGTGGTTTCTGTGGCTAAAGTTGGCTTCAGCCCTTGTCTTTGCTAGGGAAGAATCAAACTGGCTATTTTTGGAGTTTTGGCACTGAAACAGATTGTATCTTGTTCCTCCTTGTTAAAATTTCATTGGCAATATTATCCAGCTTTCAGTCTGCTTCTTTATGGAGTTGTTTATCCTTAATTCAGGAACTCAGAGGGGAAGAGACAGAGGGACTCAATTCCTTGTCTGCTATTTTTTGTTGTATCAAGGCTAGCAAAGTGGTGTGACTGCAGAGGATCAAGGCACAAAGTGTATTTCCAGAAGTCCCTGACATGTCATGTCTTTTCTTAATGACATGTTTATGAATTTCCAGACTTCCAGGTCCTCTTTTAGCACCTATCTTTGATAGCTAGCTCATTTGCCATCATCTTTGATAGCCAGATCATTTGCCACCTTTCAAATGATGGCAATAATATGCTGTACTGGATCAGAAGTTTATCACCCTTATTCTTGTAAAAGTCTTAGTGAGTTTGTATCATGGCTAAACTGAGCACTCTGGAGCATTTTCCTCGTCCCTTTTGACAGAAGCAGTAAGAGCAGGAGGGTTTCAAGCTGATTGAATTCAAAGATTTGCACAAGTAAACCGGCTTTTGGGACTCTCTTCTCAGAAAGCAAAATAGCAAAAGTCTTGGTTGTAGACCTTCCCAAGCACCCTGCATTGTCCAGTGGGTGAATTGAGCAGTCTGAGCAAGACAGCTTGTTCAAAAACAACATTGCTTTCCAGTCTACTTCTTGTAGCCTTTTTTCTTAAGGAATTGTTACTTTTGAACATAATCTACATCCTTCACTAAATTTAACCTCTTGGTTTACTGCAGCCATAAGGTAGCATGCTTGCTGCAAAGATGTTGAGTTTTAGCTATATCTCTTGGATTCTCCTAGTTTGTCAGGTGACAAAACTCCCATTTGTTGTTAATTGGAGCTCTCAATCTCTTGTATTCATGGTCTGCAAGCTTACTGCTGTCATGGTTCCAGGAAGCACCTGTCCTGGGCAGCACTGTGACAGTACTGATCTTCAGGCTCTGCTGGGTCACAGGTCTGACTTGGGAATCTCCTCAGGGGAAAGCTTCTTTTGCACATTCTGATTATTCTTTTCATCTTTCGGATAACCTTAGCAAGCACTGGCAGTGAAGGAAAGACTTTCACATTTGCTTAAATGAAGGTTTCTTTACCAAATAGTCTCCTTTCCTTTAGGGAGTAATGGGGCTCACTATCTCTTTAGTCTTTCAGTTGTGTCTTGCATCAAACACTTCTGATTGCTGTTCAATTTTTCTTTTTCTTCTTTTTACATTTTATCTTTAGAAGAACAAAATCACTTTTTTTCCTTTCCTGCCTTTACCTTTTGCCACTCACTGTGGTGGTCATTTATACAAATAGTTAAGAGAAATGATTATTAATATAGACAGAATCCCCAGATTGTACATTCTCCAACTTCTTCCCATTCCTTAAACCCAAGGGTCAGACAAGCAGCAGAAAAATGCTTTTCCTGCCCCTGCATCTTATCTGCAAGACCTAGTGATTTTTCCTTCTGGGAGTCTGTAAACAGCAGCAAGGTGAGGTGGCTCAGACTACAGGCAAACATGCTTCTTCATGCCAGGGGAATGTCAGGCTTTCCAGAAGGCTGGGGAGAACGATGCACACCAACGCTTCTGTGCCTGATTTTGGCTTGTGGTGCTGGCTAGTGGAGCAGCAAGGCCTATGTATTTGTGCTGTTGAACCTTATTACTCTACATGTGACCTCAGACACCTGCCAGCCTTCTAGCCCAAAATGTGCTTCAGGGTGCCCACGCGTCTAAGTAGAATTTCTAATGGAATTGGTGGCTAGGGTAGATAGGAGATGGAGGTGGAGTTAAAAAATAAAAAAGATGAGACTTCGGAGAAAGTTCACACCCTGCTGATACCTTGCCACAGGCTACAGTAATTCTTCTGCTTCTTAATGTTCTCTCTTGGAGTTGGATGGCTTAAACACTGGCTCACTAAACTTTCAGTGTCCACAGTTGATAGTGACTACTCATGCTCTTCAAAGTGCGTGGCCAGACACTGTAAGCAGGTTCTTAAGTAAGAAGCTGCTCTTTTTCCTTACTACACACGGGTACTTTATAACATGATCAAATACTATGTTAAAGGTATCTGTTTCGTTCTGCTGCTAATTAAACTCTTTTAATTCTAGATTTGGATATCAAAACCTCAGGGACTGGCTGCGTGAAGATTCAGAAAATAGAATGTGATAACTGCAAAATAGAAACAGAGAAGGGGACTAGTGTCTTGCAGTCAATAAAGGTACAAAGAACCCTCCCCCACTGTTTGAAAAGGGCTTGTGTGGTGGGATGTAGTGTCAAAACTTAAATACCAGTTCTGGAGATTAGAAGTACTCTAGTATTTCTTGTTGCAACACTCGTATTGCTCTATGTATAGCACCTCACCTTTAATTATTGCGCACAATTGCGGCACAAAGTCGAGAACAGTAAATAACATGGAGTCAGAAGTCCATGTATCTGTGATAGCCAAAGCCAGCAGAAACAGTGACAGCACTAAGCCTGATCCCTGTCTTCCCTGCCCCTCAAAGAAAAAAAATTGACTGGGATTTCCTGTCTAGTAGGTTAATAGTTATGCCTGCTCAATCAAGAGTTTGCAGCATGCTGCTGATTTTTTCCTGGAGTGGGGTTTTTTGTTGTTGTTTGTTTGTTTTTTTTAAATAAATGGTATATCAGAGCTTTTGATAATCCCTTAAAGTTAATTTTCAATCAGAAGTTACACATTTCATGTCCAAAATACCTGACTGAAATGTATCTGATATACACTATATATATAATCATAGGCATGACCTTGTTTTTTTCACTCTTAATGCTTCAGGTTCGCTGGCATAAGCTGTTGTAAAATTAATCACAGTTTATCTGACTTAGGTGCTGTTTGGAATCAAATTCACTTGATTGTTTGGGATTGCACCTGCAGGAATTGGTATAAATTCAAAAGAAGGGCCAGATTTTTTGAGATACGAAAAATTTCTCAACATTCTTCTCTAATGTGGTAAGAGATGATTGTATAATAGACATAGGGAAAACTGAGCTTAGGGAGGGGGGTAATATACAATAGAGCTAGGTTAACTCTACATCTAGGGAACTATAGACAACTTGAACCTTCCAGATTCTGTGAAATTTACCATTTTACTCATAAAGGTAGCTAAAATCTAACAGAAGTTAATAGCACGATGTGATGCCCATCTAAACTTTTCATTAAAAATTATTCTGTTATGTAATAATGACAACAACAGTGCATAAAAAACTGCATAACATGAGAAAACAAGGTGGTTTTGGCCAGCAATAATGACAGTAATCATGGCATGCCATCACATCAAGATTTTTTTGTGGTGTCATGGAAAAAGATGGTTTTGAGGAAAGACTGCTAACTTATCTTCTGCAATCTTGCCTCAAATACAATCCAAGATGTGAAATATATTGAATTCTAAAAATTAAGAGCTGGATTTTAGTCTAATCTTGTTTTTAAGTACTGTAGCTCTAGTAAGGTGACTGAACTAATTTTTTTCTAATAAAGCTTCAGGAATTATATTCTGTATTATCAGAGAAGCAGAATTATTTGGCAGAAACAGAAGGATTGGCCTTCAGGGTTTTTCCAAAACTGCTAAAAATCTTACGGACCAGATGCTGTAGTGAAGCATAAGAGCTGATTCCCTTTTAGGGAATTTGCTTTACTGAGCAAACTGAAGTGCTAGTGCCCTCCCCTGGATGGATTAAAGCTGTTTTATTGTTGGTTCACTGTTGTTAACAAACCTCATTAACTAACAAAGCCAGGAGACCCTTTCTTTACAGGAGAGAGAAAAAGATCCTTGATAAATGACTTTAAATGAAAAAAGTCTGGTCATGTAGGGATTATTCAAGAGCACCAGCAAACAGCTTCACAACTGCTAATTTTCTTAACTTGCAAAAAGTTGTTCGTATAAATTGTAATTCAAAAAAACATGCTGGTTTTTTATATATACAATCTGTAGTGTCTTTACAAAAGACTTAGGGATTTGACATCTACTTTGCTTAATCATGCATACTACTAATTGAACAGAAAGGAAGAGTCTCAGTGAGGCTTATTAATGGATTTTGTCTGGCAGTTTTGCTGTGGTAGACATTACCCAGCCAGTGAGATTTGTTGAGGGTGGTTTTACTGGTGATTTTTTTTTTTTGATTGGTGATTGTTTTTTAATTGGCTGAAGTCCAGTTCACCCTATCCCTTCCAAGTCTCTAGGTCAACTGATAGCAACAGTAATTCCAAAATACAGTTATAGCATTTAGGTCTTCTTCAGAGTATGAATTATTAAGAAATTCTTTATTGAGAAAGTGTGCTTCTTTTTAATTTTTTTGTTGTGCTTGCCACCAGAGAGACCCTTTAATTATGTTTCCATGTTCCTTAATTACTCCTGATTCCTTGACTGTGCTGGTGATAACAGGAATTTCCAGGCATCTTGCTCACACTGGTGGAAGACCTGCTCTGCTCACCACACACCATGTCTGAGCCTGATTCATCCTGCACCAGTGTCCTTCTCTTTTCCTGAACAAATTTTTCTGGTTTTCCTCTTACATCTGTTAAGGTCTTGACAGCCTTTTGCCTCTTCCTTTTTCAAACCTTTCTCCCTTGCTCAGAGAAGCCCTATGAAAAATCAGTCCTTTTTTCTTTCAGCTGGTGGAATATTTCCTCTTAGTGAAAAAGCTACGTGACCACTGTAACTGCTTTCTTCTCTCAGCAGATCCTTCTGTGTGTTGGGTGTCTCTAGAGAGACCTACCTCTGTAAGCCTGGTTGGGTTTTTTTAGGAAGATATTCTAATAATTTGGGATGGGGGCAATTAGTGTGTATGTTGTGGTTTTATTTCACTGAACTATCAGTGGCCACACCGGTGACCTCTTGCTATACACTAGTTTTTCCAATCTTCCAAGTTGCCATGTTCTCCTCAAGTTACATACTTGGAGGATTTGTAACCATTGTTCTGATAACAAGCATGGTGTAATTGCCTCAAAGGAACTGTCATGCCACATTGAAACATTTCATTTGTCATTTTACTGTTTTAAGGAGAGAACAATCTATTTATTTAAATCTGATTTTTTAAGATTTTTTTTTCTCTTTTTTTACAAATGGTTACATTTTATTCTTGAGACTTGGTGGGGTTGTTTTTGGCTTCTTGAGATTGATTTATGTGTCGTTCTGTCCTTTTGTTTTTCCTCTTGTTGGTTGTATGCAGCAACAGGTGAAAGGTTGAAGGGCTATAGAGCTGTTTTGACTTGAAACCTAGCTTATTTGTTAAAAACTTGAGATTTGCCTTATGCAAAACAATTTTAATTAGAATTTGTGTGCAGTGCAACACTGTAGTATCTGGTTCTGTTTGCAGGACTATGTCTTCCAGTGGTTAATGTGGAACAACTTGAAAAACAAGAGAACTTGTTTTCTAGTTATGGTTATCCTAACTGTATGATTTTTAAACTCTTTTCAGAGCCATAAAATTGATATACGGACAAATGGGGGCAAAGTAATTGGTCTTGGAACACTTCATGGAAATACAGATATTTGTGCAACAGAAAAGGGGGTAAGTAGGAAGTAAAACTTTCTCTTCAATGGCTTATTCTCCTCATTTGTTATAAAAGGACTAAATTCAAAGAATGTGCTAAAGACTATATAAACAACCCTCACTGGTTGTTTGTAATTTCACGGTTTCTTAGGTTTCTCTGTTGAATTATGTTATCCTATGCTTGATTTGGATGGATAAACGGGGTCCACAGAAAGCAGAAATAAGTATGTAATCATTCCATCAGTACAGAGATTGTTCTACTGATGCAACCCATCAGCTTTAATTATACAGACCCCTCACAACATTCTTAAACTTTCTCCTTGGCTAATATGTGGGCACTTGGATTCTGCAGAAGGCTCAGGAGTTTTAGTGTCTCGTGGATAGTGGCTTGATATTTGTAAATGCTGTACACTTCTAGTATGACATAGTTGTAAGAAGCAAGAGTAGAAGGTTTTGCAGACTTCTTTGCAGCTGAGGAAATATAATGGCATGTAATCTTGCCATGAGATGCAGTGGGAAGAATCACAAACAGGACAACAGTTTTGTAGAGAACTAGCTTGGTTTTTTTCAGTAGATGGCAGTATGAGACTAACCACAAACTACTGTACTCTGGTTTCGTTTCTTGACATAAGTAGGCAATTCTCTTTTATTTAAAATAATGTAGAGTTAAACTCCCTACAGTTCTCACACCCAGTCTTGTTTTTAGGTATTGTAATGTCCATGCAATGGTTGCATTAGGATTCACTAGGCCTGGGGCATTGCTGTAGGAACACGTGAAGCCGAGCTGAGTCTGGAAGCAGCTTGGATGTGTGCTCTGTCAGAATCCATAGGCCCCCTTTGAACTAGCAGCACTGGGAAGAATCAGAGAGTGAGGGTAACTCTCCCTTGCCAAGGAAATTTGAGACCAAACTTCAGTTGCAGGCATCCAAAGTCACCTCTGTGAAGAGCTGTTTGGCACTAGTGGACACCTTGTAGGTTGGGTTCCCAGATCAGTTCACTTACCTAGAGCCAGCTGTGAGCTGTTCTTAATGTCCTGCTGTAAACTAAGCAACTTGCCATGGGATTTTCCAAAAACTGGCAGCATTAATTTATCTGTGTTTCTTTGTAAGTGGGTGTTAGACTGCCTTTTATGTAATAAATGTAATAATTGTATTTGTATGGGAAAATATAGTTCAGAAAATGGTTTTACTTTGAGCCTTTAAATGCTTTTTAAAAAACTTTTGAGAAACGTCATCCTTCTGAAACAATAAAACAGATGTCATACAGATTGAGATGCTTCTTTGTGATCATAAATATTTGTATATAGTGTGTAATATTACAAGAAGTCAATCTCAGCTGTAAAGCTGTAGTAACTTGAGTGAAGTGAGTAATTTTAGCACTAATTCACAGCTACAGAACAATATTTTCTGTTATTGAACTTCTCACTAACAAACTTTGTAGTGTAGTTAGGAAGGACGGATTTCTTTTTTCAATTGGCCACTTCTGTTAATAATCAGTCAGCCTTGTGTCTCCTCTGTGTGTTTGTATGAGATGTTTCTTCCATCAGTTGCAGTCATCATTATGTAATTACGGCTCTGTCAGCATTTCCAGCCCCCTCCTGGAGGTGGGGAGGGAGAGGATGTGGTAAAAGGCACTAAGCACTTGAGAAATGAAGAATATTTTTTAAGGGGGGAAGTGGGAGAAGACGCTAGTAAAACGTTTGAACAATGGCAGCACAAAAAGGAAGGCCAAGAGCAGGAATATGTGGAGAAGCAGCTGTATATAGCTTACTTAAACATAGCAAGATGTTAGTTTTTATCTCGAAAATGTGTTCAGATGTAAAACCCTCTCAGTCTGACTTATGTGGGTGAAACCAGTGGAACTTGAGCATGTGGTCAGTTTCAGTAACTGCAACCCCCAGGGCTCTATGCCCAAGGGAAGGGATTTTTTCCAGAAGATCTGGTGGTTCAATGGACAAAAATAATGAAATTTGTTTGGCTGGCGAGTTATTAGCTAATCTGTGCCATGGGGAC
>WAAE01018466.1:0-17937 GCA_013400495.1 Nicator chloris | reverse complement strand
AAAATAATGACAGTCCAGATGGGATACTAGAGGTGAGATTGAAGGACTGTGTGATGTGGGTATCGACAGTAGTTATAGACAATGTCTTGTAAAAACTGGTTTTGTTTGTTCTTTGCTATAATAATGAAACACCAATTCAGCATACTAAATTCTTTCTATTATTCCATCTGCTGGTATATCCATGTTCTGTCTTCAGCTACAGCATTATGAATACTTCTCTCAGACAACCATTTGTTATTTCTGTTCAACCTGAGAACACCCTAATAGTATACATTTTTTTTTGGTAAGATATATTTATTTTTAACAAATCTTTGCTTGCAGAATACAAGCTACAAACTTGTTTTCAGCTGGCAGATTAGAGTCTCCCCCACATGCAACTACAACTTAGTAATTAAACATTTTGGTAGCATAATTAGTGCAAATATATGTAACTTGTTAAGTAAGAAATATAATAATTATGATGTGCAATTATACAATTATCCTGTAATTATGCAGGCTTTCTAAAAATTTTCCTCAAAATAATGAATGACCATTTTAAGAGATTCCAGAGTCTTTCACAAATTATCTTGTGGATTACATCCAAATAACCAACTTCTATCACAGATTTAAATGATGGAATGTTTTTTCTCTAGAATAAACAGTCTGCAAATGCAAACAGTAGAAATGGCAGAGCATTGCTGAAATTAAAAATATCAGCAATGGTATGTGAGTAAGGAGTCTGAGCTTTATAATAAAACTAGCTCAGATTTTCAAGACAGTTCCCAGTGTAGAGATATTGCTCTACCATATTAAAGGAAAATTAAAGTGAGCTGCAATACATCTGTACAAATTGGGCCAAATGAGGTACTATCATAAGTCTGTCTACATATTCTTTGGTTAGAATTATTAGCTTTCTAAAGACAAACACTACTGGAACAAAGTAAACAAACAAAGCAAGAGTACATCTGTTTAAAGATTTTTGGATTGATATTATAGTTATCACATTTCAAAACCCTGAGCATTTTTTTTTACAGTATGATGATCAAACAGGGAACAGTTGAAAAAAATTGAGGCAACCGCTAGAAGCGTCACAGTATTTAATTGCTTAAGTGTGTATCCTCTTATCCAAGAACAGACTAAAAAGACTTTTGCTTCTACTGCAACTTTTGTTACACAGTAGGTTTCTATGAACAAAATTATGAATTCATAAGGTTTTCTTGTACTAATTCTGTACCCAATAAAAGACCTGCTGTGTAAAAAGCCAGGTAACTGCAGCTGCAGAAGAGAGAAAAACATCATTCTAGTACAACAGGTGATAAACACATTACTATAACCACCAGTATTGGGCTGATCCTGAGAAAACTGACACTTTACACACACGTTTTCAAATCCATCACTGCAGTATCTCAACTCCACTGTGTTAACAAGACAACTTCACTACAAACTAAACACACTGATTCAATTAATAAACAGTACTACAGTTCAGTGCTCTGATGACAAATTCATTACAGTGTTTTAGAGGTGCTTTCTCTGTTTGTAGGCTTTTGGGGTTTTTTGTTTCATTTTTTTAAAAGAGAAAACCTATCCAGATAACAAAAAGGTGCAGGGTTATCAGAGCACTAGCTATAGGAAAGCTTGGAACTCCTTTAACTGTATTAATCCAGGCTACTTTTACTTCTCAAATTTCATATAAGCCAGATCTTCTGCAGCTACACAGACCCTTTGCAATTCTTGAATTAGTGTACAAAACTGCAATATTTATAAAAACGTATTTCTTTTACCAAAGCATGAATTCAGTACAAATTTATGTATATAATTGTACAAATGGTGCACATTACAACAGAGAGTGATTGGAAATAAACCCTGAAGAATTTCAAGAAAGGAAATCTGAGAGTTTAAAGTTTACATCCTCACTTCCTTTGTTTCTTGCCCACAGGTGTTACTTTCCATTCTGCTTGGTGACACATCAACAGCAAGAAAGAGAACTTGCCTACAATCCTGACTCAAATGTCTAAGCTCAGTACAAAAAACTGGGTTTCAGTCATATCTGTACATTTGCTAATTCTGCACATTGTTGTATGTGATTTCTTTTTGACCTGCCATTGAAATGCCTAATGATCAACACATGAACTGAATATGACACAAGAGAACAGAACAAGTCATTTAAAAGAAAAAAAATATCTGTTTTCCTGCAGCAAGCAGAAGCTAGCTAAGTTTTTACTGAAGTGTAGTTCGTAGGTGTTGACATCTTTGGCTTGAGAGCCTCCTGGTAAACGAGTCTGTATTTAAAAGAAAAATAAACTCATCTTTTTGAGACACACTGTTGAAAAGAAAAACCCCATAGTTCATTTCCTAATTAGCACAATTAAGATTTATTAGATATGGAAAACAAAGAAGACACTAAAACAAAAAAAAAAAGGAATTAAGAGAACTACCCTTCTACAATTATAAGTTACTTTTAATCTCAGTTCTTCTGTTTGGTTGGACACAGACTTTAAGAAGCACAGGTATATGGAGAAAGATGCTTAAACAATTTTTAAAAGACAACTATTAGACAACAATAGTATTACTTTATTAGTAGTATTTATATCACTTCACAGTTTCCAGTTACTGTCAAGTCTTACTATCAGCTGTATGAGTTCCTACATGCAAGAATAACAAAAGCATTTAAGACCTTCCCTTCCGTCTTTCAATTTATTTATATTCTGTGACCTGTCTCCAAATTGTTGCCATTCTATTTTACTGTCCTTCCTTTGTTTTTCCCACACCAGTCCCTTACTGTCTTTCCTCCTCCTTTAATTTATGCTCTCCTATCCAAAAAGCAATAGAAAAACCCCAGACCCATTACAAACACAATATTGTCTCAGTCAGAAGGTATCAGTATTTGGAGTTAACATTTTTGCTTCCTGCTTCTACTTTTCTTGGTATTTAAAACTGGAAAGCTTTCTGGGTCTAGGACTGTTTTTGCTTTCTATTTCTGTATTGCCCAGCCCAATAAGAACCTGAAGTTTTGAGGTCTCATGATGCTTATGCTCATCAGGAATTACCTTATTTGCTAATAATTCCAAATCTAATTGACAATTTGTAGATAAAATACACACAATAAATAGTCTTACTAGTGTTAAAAAGAAAGCACAAAACAACCCTGAGAGCATGCTAGACACACTGATGAATTCAGCTTGCACAGAACTAAACAGGACTCTAAAATACCTGCCTTGGGAGCCTGTGTATGGTGCTGCATCCATGTCCAACAGAGGATTTCAGCTGGACAATGATGAAAAGTCCATATGTTACAGTGCCACCATAAATTATGTTAGAACGTATGGTCAGGCCACAGAGGGGCTCCGAAAATAGGTTAGAAACAGCTCTCTGACCGAAAACAAATTGCCTAAATTCCAATATGAGAAAACAGTGTTCTTGACATATATTTTCATGTGGCTACTGCTGTTTTGAGCTAAGTCTATAGAGATGGAATACAATATGCCGCTACTTCAAATTTGGAAGTTGTTATTCTGTCAAGACACTAAAATGCAGAAAAATCTGCATGGGTCTAATGCCTTCAGGCTTCAAGATTTATTATGAAATGAAGAACAAATGAATGATGGCATGTCAGTCGGCCTGGACATCAGTTACTGAACCTGCATTATGGAGTTTTAATCATCACAGACATTCAAATGTTTGTAAAATAACCACTATCATGCAGCTGAGGCTGTATAAAATTCAACACTTATGAAATATAAACAAAAAACATACAAGCTTGCAAAACACTTTCCCATCACTCTTAATACTTTCAAAATTAAAAGAACACCTGATCTACGTATCTATAATACATCACTTCACAACTCTGAATCTTTTAAAGCCAGGATTAAGCTTTGTAAGAACTACCATGAATGCAAAATAAGACAGCTTTACAGAACAAACTGCTGTTAAGCAGCTTGCAGTCTAGACGCCATAAAATTCTAACCTCTAGTAAAATCACCTTCATTTTAAAATTATGACATCTGATGGGATTTTTTTTTCTTGCAACTAAGTATTTTAAAACAGAAGTACAAAACAAATTTACAAAGTGCAATTATATTGACTTCATAAATTAATATTCAATAAACTAAATTTTCTTCTGTTGAAGACGTGTTATACCTCTAAGGCAGGGCGAATCAATCTGGGATTTGCTGATTAACATGTTATGTTGATTAAGCCTATGATCTGATTGAAAAGTCTAAAGATCAAACGAATATTAGATAAGCTGCCATGTTAAACTAAGCAGTATTCAGTTTTCACATTTTATTTTTTGTGTACAACATTTTTGGGAATAATCCTTCACGCTTGTCTGATAAATTCATTTGAAAGCTCCTCACAGGATGTAAACCCAGCAGAGTTGTACTTAACAGAGAAAAGTATCAAGTTAAGATGCATTAAGACAATTAGGATTTATAGTAATTACAAGAAACTTGCCAGGGGCTAAGCAACCCTGCTACTTCTGTACAAGCATTTATGATGATTTTGCATTTCTGACAGTTTCTGTGTTCTATTTGGATATTTTCAGGTACTCTTAAGCATGTGACTGGGAAAACACAGACAAAAAAGTCCATTTTGCATGTATTTATAAATCTTTTTGCAGTACCACTTTAAAGTTTTCAGTAACTTGGCATTGACTGGTCTCACTTGACTTCCTGAATCAAAGAAATAAAAAGCTCTTCTGATGTAAAGATCCCTTCTTAGGATCACCTTTGGCTAACATAAAAGAAAAGCCTGAAATGAATGAAAAATTTAGTTATTTTAATTGCCATTGCTGTACCAAACAGCACAAAGCCATATTGTCCCACAGCATGAAGTGATCAGATATCTGCCCAACATGATGGACAGCTCTGGCCCAGTGAACAGGCAAAAAAATCCCATTTACTCTCTGCCAGATGGGACCTACTGGACGCTTCAGCGCAAACAACTCATCCTTCTTCAGACCTTCTTGTCCGACTCTTGAGCTAGCTCCAGCTGATAATGATGGATATCAAGGATACAGTAAAGTGGGTGACAACAGCAGCCTTGTTATAACTGCCAGTCTTTCAGTCTTGTCATTATTACACATTGAAGATTTATTTGAGTTTATTGTTGTGCACCGGGTCTAGCCATTTACAATTCATCACCTGCTACAGAAGGTTCAAGATAGTGGCCATAGCTATAATTGCCACCTCCACCTGCTTCTGGAAATTATGAGGTCACCAGCGAGGGCAGCCTCACATCCTCAGAGCTCTGCAAGTCCCCAGGAGCACCTGCAGAGAATACCATCAATGTTACTCCTGGTACATTGGGAGCTATCCTGGATGTTTTGCAAAGGCAGACTTAGTTTGTGTTTACGGAACACGCATGCCTCAGAGCATCCTTGAAGTTCTAATTCTGTAACAGCATAGCAAAACCTTACTCCTGCTTCAAAATCCAGTGAGTCAGTGCTGGAACTCTTCTGTATTTGTAAACTAATATTTACTTTATGTATCCTTAAAGAAATAATTTTATCCTAAGTACAGTGGGAGTGTACCTTTCAGACAGGCTGCAAAAGAACATGGTAAGCAATGTGCTAACGTTAAGCAAATAAAAAATAAGTGGCTTAAGAAAATAAAGCCATGCAAAGAATCATGTACTTTTTCCACAGGTTCCTTATTACATAAATATTTTAAAAGGGGGAACTGGTTACTCACTGCTGATGTTTTCTTCAGTACTGGTAAATATTCAAGTAGAAAAACACTGTCTAAAATATTCCCTGATGTTACTATAATACTCTCAATACTCCTTTTCCATTATTAAAACAATTAGCTTTATCTAAAGTGAAAATCTTGTGAAGCATGGATGTGTTTTCTATCAGCAATCATGAATATATTTTTAAGAAAAGCTGACAATTTGTCTGATGTCCAGAATATTTTAAATGCCCTAGAATTCAATATACAGAAACCAAGGGTAATGCTTCTGCTGTTCATTACAGGCAGTCATTAAAGGCAGGAGGGAAAAATTCAAGCTTTTAGTCAAGTGGCTTGATGAAGGAAAAACCTTAAAATTCTTTTCAGGCTTAAACTGGGCTGAAGGTCATCAGTAAATAGAGTTAATCATAACCTCACAGTAAGTACTATACAAACATAGCAGAAATGTTTCTATCTAGTAGTCATTCAAAAAGTGCAACTTTCAAAAAAAAGGAAATAAAATGTCATCCTGACTTGGTAAATGGTTATATATGTTGCCTATACCCAATAAAAAACTAACTTTTCTGGTATTGTTAGACCAGCTGTATCCTTCAGTTTCTATGATAGCTATACTGCATGAGGGAGAACTGTGCTATATTTATGAAGAATTTAATAACTATAAGTTTACTCTACACTCAGATTTATAAAACTATCACATGAACATTGAGGTTATTAAAAAAAACAGTTCAGGATTCAAGTCAGTCATTAAAAAGGTATTTTCCGACAAAGTCTCATACAGAAGTGCAAACATACACCAAATGATTAAATTATTCAGAACTCAACATGACCCAGCATTATTAAAATATCACTGATGGATTTGCACATTTCACTTTCAAGTAACTCCTTTCATCCAGGAGAAGCTCTCTGATTTCTTTTTCCTCCCTTCCCATGATGTCAGACAAGCAAGAGACAGAATTGTCTTGGAGTAATTTCTTTTTTTAAGCAGCATCATTTAATTTCCAAATGCAGAACGATCTAATAAAGTAAAATGATTTAAGGTCTCAGTCATGAGGTTTCCAATAAAGAAGGGTATCTTTCTTATCCTACAAGATACAAATAATCTGGAAAAGTGTCAGTCTAAGAAAGTATTTTTTGATCTCAAAGTTTTATTCTCTTACTGTCTACTATACAGTAAAATAAAAGACTTTATATTTAGATAGTTTTGCATAATTATGTCATTTGTTTAAAAGCCAAGTCATGGCTGAACTTTATGTCCAGTGATGCAGCATATCTACTTAAAATATAAACCCACATATTTAAGTTTAATATAAGATCTGAGAATCCTGAGTAAGTACAAGGCCTTAGCAAATAACAGAGTCCCACTTTATTATGCTTCAACCAGTTAAAAGCTATGATGCTTTATTTTTGATATGTATTTAATGCAACACAAACTGAGCCTATTTTTATATTTTGCAAATGAAAATATTTTCCCATTTTAAAAATAGTTCTTAAATACTATTTAGACTACAATCAACCCCCTGGTAGGAGTGTGACTACTCTGAAACACGAGACAGTCATTACAAGGATATCAAATTTTCAATACAAGTTGTTTGTGCAAGAGGAAAGTGAGTAAATATAGTAAAATGATTTCACACTTGTCTATTTTTCAGATATGTCATAAATACTTTATGAACAGTATTTAAAAAAATACAAAAAGCTTATAAAGATTGCAAAAATTGTTTATTTTTCAGCATTAGTGCCAGGTTTTGGAAATTCTCTTTTTCCAAGCATGGTCTTAAGGCTTGTTTCAGATATTGCTTCTATAGTTCAGCACTGTTAGGCAAGAACAAGGAAATCCAGTTTGGCTTTTTTATAGTCATGGAATGCAAAATTAACTGTTTCTTTTATAGCTCTTGTGAATGTAGCTANCTGCACCTTGGGGAGGAATAGCCCCAGGCACCAGCACAGGCTGGGGGCCGACTTGCTGCAAAGCAGCTCTGCAGAGAGGGACCTGGGGGCCCTGCTGGACAAGTGGTCCCTGAGCCACCAGTGGCCTTGTGACCAAGAAGGCCAGTGGTGTCCTGGGGTGCACCAGGAAGAGCATTGCCAGCAGGTCGAGGGATGTGATCCTGCCCCTCTGCTCAGCCCTGATGAGGCCTGGAATGCCATGTTCAGCTCTGGGCTCCTTGGCAAGACAAACATGGAGCGAGTCCAGCGGAGGGCTACAAAGATGATTAAGGGACTGGAGCTTCTCCCTTACAAGGAAATGCTGAGGGAGCTGGGCCTGTTCAGCCTTAGGAAGAGATGACTGAGAGGAGAACTCATCACTGCCTGTCAGTATCTGAAGGGAGGGTACCAAGAGGACGAAGCCAGGCTCTTGTTGGTGGCTCCAAGCAATAGGACAAGAGGCAATGGGCAGAAACTGATGCACAGGAAATTCCATCTGAATATGCAGAACTTCTTTACACTGGGTGATTGAGTACTGGAACAGATTGACCAGAGAGGTTGTGTAGAGTCTCTCACAGCTGTATTCAAGAACCAGCTGGACACAATCCTGTGCAATGTGCTCCAGGATGATCCTGCTTAAGCAGGGAGGTTGAACCAGGTGACCCACTGTGGTCCCTTCCAACCTGACACAATCTGTGATTTTGAGTCAAAGCAGGTAATGGTGCTGCTATTTGGCACAGTATCATTTGGCTTCTTTGGGCATAAGGAAAAGATATTTCTTATGTCTGAAATTTATTACCAAAATTATTCAGCAGCATTTCCAATAAACAAGAAAACAACAGAAAAGTTTAAGAAAACTTAATCTACTTGGCATTCTAAGATGCCCTTTCATTTATGATGATCAAGAGGCATGAAAAAGTGACTAGCACATGTCTCTCTGCCTTAAATGAAGAGATGGTAAGTAAATGGATGTCAAGCATCTTGGAAGAAGAATTAATTAATACTGAAAAATATATAAATAAAATGGTGGCATAAATGTAATGCTACAAATTACTAAAATAGCTTTAAAAAGTTTTTTTAATGCCTTAATTTGACATGTGATAAAAATCATCACTTAAAAAAGATAACATTATTTGCAAATTGAGCAAGAGGACCTGATGATAGCTATATATAATCAGTTGTCACCTTGCAGCTCAATTAGCCCTCATGTAAAAATGAGGCATGTAAGGAGAAATGAGGTTTTGACATTATCTCTGCCAGCAAGATAATTACACAGCCTTCATTTAACAGTAGGGCAACACTACTGTAGCAACAAATTAACTCAGCTCCATTTGCAATTCATGGTGTGTTTTCTCATTTAATACCATTTGTCTTACCCCAAGTGAATGTTTCCATTAGTTTTCTCCAGCATAGCAAAACACTCTTTGACTTCATACATTACATCACCAACTACTTTAGTTCCAGTACCTTTCTGAAAGCTGTATAAATTTGATTAAGTGATTTTCCCCCTCCCCTTCATTTTAACTAAACCATTCTTTTTTTGGTTTACAGCCAAATAATAATAATATACCTTTTGAATTTAATGAGCAAGGACCTGATTCCTTTATGTGTTCATTTCTTCACTATGGTTGACACCAGAAGCACCAATTTCCTTTATTTTATGAAAAATAGATTCATCACACATATCTATTAAGTTCAAGTGAAACTTCAGCAGCACTGGTAGCTAAAATGTTACCCATTGCTAAATGGAAGTGTTATTAAATTTCACAAGTTTGTGCACAAAACTGCGACCCAAACACTTAAACCCAGATCGTCATGGCTATCTTTGGTTACTCTTCAGAAATCATGTACACACAGGAATTTTTTTTAACGCATGCAACTTCTTAAATGACATTTAAGAACGGACTGTGGGGACCAGAACTTCCCACAAACTTGGATGTGCACTAACTTAATTTCTAGACTTACCTTAATTATTGTCTGTAGGAAGAGACAGCATTTGAATAAAGCTCTGAAGAGCTCCTTAGAGCATGTGCTAAGCACTCACGTACAAAACCTAAGAACACCCTTCCTGGCAGCAATCAGTTAGCTCTACATGTGGTTTCTGTAAGTCTGGAGAACAATCAACAATCACCTGCTGGTGGCTTCACTGCCAACTAAGCAGAAGGTAGCATAAACGCCTGAAAATTGCCATACTTCGTGGCCTAGGAAGGTGTTTACGTACTGTTACATAGCATTTTGTAAATACTGCAATTGCTAATCACCTTTATAAGGGACACAATTGCTAAACCCTTTTCTGAAACCAACACAAACAGTTTGAAATATTTTCTAAATATTTTCAAAAAAAGGTCCAATTGGCATCAGAATGTCAATTACACTGGAACTAGAAAATGCACAAAAGGCTGTCTATCCTGTTATTCAGAAGGAAATGAAGAAATTAATTACAGATTTCCAAAGCAAATTTTTCAGCATCTTCATTTTCTTCCTCATAACCACACCTCTACTGTAATAAAAGAAGCTTTATAATTAGTTATGCAAAACTCTAAGATGATTTATAGCTTTTCGATCTTCCCAAGAATTCTTACTATAAAAGCCTAAAACCTACTCCAACTACAACTGTACTGACAAATACATAGAGGAGGTAGTAGAGGATCGTCCATCACAGTGACAATCCATCACAAAAATAACCCACCCAGAACATATAGGCCTAAAAACTTGAAATGGTCACTGCAGCCAGTACAAATTGTGGCAGCTTGGAATGGCCAGGTTTCTCAAATGTAAGGTCCTTCTTTGTCTACTATGTCCCTCTGCATCAATAAACAAATTTTGAGGAGATATGCACTGGTGTTAATCACATACTGTAAAAGATTAACTGGTTTTTGCACCAGTCATGGGGCTGTTATCATTCCCATCATATTGAAAGCTTATCCAACAGATGCCCTCCTCTTATCCTCCTCTGGTTCTTTGTGAGCTCAAGATTAACACACTAACACAGTGTTTTCTCTGTATTAACCAGCATGAAATATTTGGAGGGGTCTTTGTTGCCATAAAATAAGGGAAGTTGCATTAAAGGCATCTAAATTGTATTCACTTGCAGGGAACAAGAGTAAAAGACGATGCCAGCACTTCCTGCAACGTATTCCATGCAAAAACTAATTAAAGGGGTTGAAAAACAGTATTATAGGTAGTCTTTTGAAACTTCATTTAAAATTGGCTACCAATGATATGCTGAATGTCACCTTTTTCTAGTAAGAATGAACAACCTCTCTGATAATAATCTAAACCACTACAAAAAGCATACCCATTTTTTAAAGTATTTAACAAACACGAACTCTCTACTTGTCAAAGGAAAGCAACAACTATTTTCCAAATTAATTAAATAGAATAACAAATAGAACTGACACACAGATGATTTATCTAACTCAAGTTCAGAAGATATATTTAGGCTATAGTAAAAGAAAGGGTGTCACTTTTTGTTACACGATTCCAAGGTGACTGCTTATATTTTGAACTGCTAGGCTAATGCTAGCCTGAGCACAAATCTGTCTTTTATTTCATAATTAATTCTCAGTGTCAAAACCAGTAGATGTCTTTTTTTGTATCAACATACTCTGTCTGTTAATTATACCACCATAAAAATCAGGCTTGAAATCAGAATAATGTTGTGACAGTATGAAAGCCCATAAAGAGATTTCTGAAGGAAACACCAAATTCAGGCTCAAGCAACTAAATAAGTGAGCTCCTAAACTCACTTGATTGTAAGACTCAGCTTCACAGAAAGTTAAGTTTCTTTTAATAGAATAACTGAAAAATACATGCAAAGTGAAAGTGGTCATGCTGGTATCTTAATATTGTAAATCAAATAGCATTGTTTCAAAAACATAAGGGTTGTAATTTTATATCATTACTATCTACTTGTATAGAGAATGCAGAGCCCTTACCAACAGAGGCAAGTTTGTTTGGGGTGACAAGAATAGTGATGCAGACAGAAAATTGCCGAAACATACAGTGCTGTGGGTCACTCTTAGAATCCCCCTGCTTACCAAGTGCTTAAGGGTTGAGGTTCCAGAGTCGAATTCTTAAGAGTTAGATTCTATGAAACAACTTCCCCAGAACCAGCTCCTCCACTACTGTTGGACACCATCTCCAATGCAGTTAATAAAGCATGGCTGTGGACATCATACAACAATCTGGACTTCTCTGTGACAGAGAGCTCTAAACACTCATTGTCCTTGAACTTCCTCGAAGGCAGAAAGTCTTGGAGACACACTCCATGGGAAACAGTCTTGCCATTACTGGTCCTGTGCTCTGCCTAATTGAAATGGGAGGTAATTTATGACACACTCAAAATTCTCTCTTAACAGTGCTTTAGCTACTTTCTGTGGCAATGTAATAAAATGGAGAAGTATCTGCTGGGTTTAAATCAAGCTAGGCCTGCATGCTGGAGGATGTTTAGCTCTGCAACCTGAAAAACAGAGGAAGCTGAAGTTCTGCAGCATACAGCATCCAGGCTGATGGTTCTCAAGTGTGCTCATCTTCCAGCTGTTAGCTTTCATCTAACACAGATCCCAATTCCTTTCCTGAAACCTCATGCTGATGTCTCAGTGTCAGTTTAACACACACAGTTCTAAAAGAACAAGCCAAACCCCGAATCACCTGTTTCTTGTTCCTGTTTTAATAACCCTACAGAACTGTGAGTGGCAGCGATACCGATGGCCCGGACTTCCTTCCTTGACTGCTATTCTCATCTCAGACAAAAGAGATTCAGATTTGAAGACTGCACTATTAATTGAATTCTACCATCAGTACCAAGAAGTTTAATTCAAGCTTTCCATCATTTTTCACGCCCCTCAGACATTTTTATCCATTTTATTTCATGCCATCTCCTCCTCCCTTGTTAGGGAAACCAGATTCCACAATTTATTTTTTTACTATTTTTTAATGCTTCTAGCATTAGCAGTTCTCTGATTTCTTCCTGTCTCTTGTGCACAGAACATTTTTCACAAACTCCTCTGTACAGCTTTCACCCTTCCTCCAGTTAATTCCCTTTGGAAGACCCTCATCTGCCATGCTGCCCATGGGAAATCCAGCTGATTTATACTGACAAGTTAATTAAAAATCCCAACAGAACAGCTTATTCTTATTTACCAGCCAACAGTCACATATCTTGCCATACTATTTCCCTCAATCTCCTCTGCATGTATGTTTTTATCTCCTTGTGGCAGGAACAGTGGTTTTTTACATTTGGAAAGTATCTATTACTTTGTGAGAATAACAGAAAACAAGTGTAAGTATGTGAGACTTAAGTGCACAAGGAACAAAAATCTCAAGTTGTTTATAATGACCTATAAACTCCAATTAAAATAGTAAAAATTAAATCTGCCAACGTCTTTGCTATCTTTTATAGACTGTGCTAGGTCTAGCTTTGCTTTGTAATTTTCAATTCTTTTCTTCAGTGAGATGATTCAACCCACCCAAATGTTGACAAGTGGGATGTGATGATGCAAGCAAGTGGACAAATTCAAGCTGAGAAATTTCAGTGAAATGCTCAACTACTACATGTGGAAAAGAGCAGGATCAACCAAGGATGTGCATCCTCCTACTCTAAGAATGAACAGGGACTGCGAGCTGTTTTAAGCCAGTTTGGCTGTTCAATTTAACTTAGGATACTGAAAAAATTGTTAACCTTAGGGGTACTGGTAGGGGGAGATTACAATAGAAGAATGTTTCAAATTCTTTAACAAAACAAACCCTATGCTGCTAACTTAACCTATTCTACCTTGAACAAAAAAAGATGGAAATAAAATCTAAAAGCCAACAAGCTTAACCACAAGAAAATCTAATATATATTAGGGAAAAGAATCCAAGAAAACATTTCCCTTAAGAATGACATTATAAATCAGTTTAGATTAATTATTGTAATGAAAGTTTTCAATTCTTTTACACTATTGGCACCATTAATTTGAAATTATATTTCAAAATAAATTTTTAAAGAACCTCACACATATTAAATAGTTTTTTAGAATATACTGACAGAAAGATGGTCATTTGAAGGGAAAACAAAGCTAAACTCTAAAAAGCATTAATTTTTTACTTACTTGTAATGAGGATATACAAATAAATTATATGCATTGAAGACATGTTTGGTCACTTTATTGAAGCCCCAGTTATATTTTCTTGTTCATCTGACAACTGGCTGGATGAAATTCGTTTAACAAGGAACATGAATGTATATTAAGAAGAGAATGAAGCAAGGATGGCACTTGCTAGTACTTCCAAAAATTTTTGAAGTTCCGCTTGCTCATTCATTAAGAATATATGTCATTACACATATGACATTATGAAAGTATTCCAGTACAAGAGTTTAGCATAACACAACACCACTGTTATTATGAGTTTAGCTATTGAAGGAATTCATGTTTCTAAAACTACGGATTAACATCTTAAACTACTGGGTTTTGCTTCAGTTATAGATCAGGGGAAAACTTAATAAAACATGTAGTTAAATGTAGATTACTACTTTTATGCTTTCTGGGCTTTTTTTCCAGAAGTAGAATTGATATAATCAAGAATTAAAAAAAAAAATACGCATTTTTAGCTACAGCAAAGCAGTCTGCTGTTTTTTTAGACTAAAGGAGTATTTCCATAAGCACATTTCATATATTAGACCAAGTTCTGAGAAAGTGTTATCATTTTGGGACCTTCCTGTACTTTAACGTGGACGTCAAACACCTTCATGGCTTGGCAACAGGAAGTTTTATACTGAAGATAACTTCCCTGCTAAACAGGAAATACTCTGTTTGCGGGTTTTTCTTCTCATCTCTGCTCCTTTCTGCTTTCTACCTATCACTCATACAGAAACATTAAGAGGCCAAGCGAACACAGTAGACAGAGACACTGTTACTGGATGAGTTCTCTATCATTGGTCAACAGATTCACAGAATTAAAGTTTTGGACAGAGGATAAAACGAGCAGCTTTGATAAGGCAGTCAAGCCAGGCTGTAGACTGTGGTTAATATTCCTTGCTGATTTAATAGTGGTAATTCCCAAGATAGGCATTGCTTCTGATGTAGGACTACCAAAGCACTTGAATTTAAATGCTTCCCTGTAAAATTTAAGCACTTGGTCAAGTGCATAAATCTCTATCAAGAGACTGCATGCATCCTTTCAATATTGAGTACTTTTCAGTTAGCCAAAAGACTAAGTGAGATTAAATCTCTGCCAAAACTGGTTCTTAACCACTCAATTAAATCTGACATGCTTTAAGAGACAAAAGGTGTTTAATCAGTTGTTACGGATTTTTCTGACAGCTTGAGTATAGGCATTCTGTCCTTACTCAAGTGAATCCCCAAAACTTCTGCAATATTACTTCAAGTCCAAGAAGGGTAACACAGCATACTTCCCATTTCCAGACCGGATACACACTGGTGCCAAAAATAAACAGGAAGGTTCAGATAAATAGGAACGGTAAAGTAAAGTTGCATGGTGATGTGAAAGATGGTCATTAGTCCATCAAACCTAGACAGGTTTCCAAACAACTTGATAGCCTTATTTCTCAATTTTAACTTAATCAAAAACTAAAGGTAAAATCCCACCAGGAAACAGTTTGTCCTAAATAACTCATTACTGTTCAAGTGGGCTGTCCTGAATACCCTCTTCCACATTCATTCGTCAAAGGTGATGTTCCTTCCCTTCTCCACATCACTTCCAGTTCACTAAAAAGATGACAAAATCAACCTCAAAAGAAAAATCTCTGTTTTTTTAACATTTGCTATTGTGGATTGAGGCAACTCAGAAGTCAGTTATAATTCAAAGCTCTAGTAAAATGTAGGACAGGAACCACATGGTCTAGAGTGGCTCTTAACCTAGAGCAGGCAGGTTAAGAGCTAGGATAGAATTAAAGCAAGACAGGAAGCAAGCCTTTGCCTTCCAGTGGCAAGAAACCACTGGATCAACTCAGCTACCCCAGCAATCTGACATTTCAAATTTTCAGATGTGTTTTCCTTCAATAATAGAAAGCCACAATATCCATTTCAATTCTCATTAACTGAAAGATTGAAGTAACTCTGAAGACAAACAAGCAATATTTTGTTTCCTTCAAGCTTCCCACATAATTCAGACAATGCATCACACCTGGAAGAGGCTTACTGAGCTTGTGTGACCCACTACCATTCAGTAAACAATTCACATGCAGAACTGCCTCCCTTTGCATCAAACGAATTGTGTTATAATGGAATGAGAGTGATACTTGGAAGAAATGCTTACAATTGCACATACAAGAGAAAAAGATAGCTAAGTCTAAATTAAGATGTTGGCTATGAAGTTTCCAATAGGACCTTGACATGACTGTTGACCTACTCATGACATGATCACACCAGTAAGGATTTGGAATTCTATTAGTATTACCAGAGGAAAAAAGTCAAGGAGTCATCAGGAAAATAAATCTATATCTGCTACTCCATCAGCCAATTACTGTTGTTAAAGTGGAATTAGATGAGTATTGACAATGTGAAGGGGATAAGGATTAAGCAGATGACAGAGCATACAGCTAGCATTGCTGTTCTGGTTTGTTGTTGTTGTTTTTTTCCCCTACAGAAAGCCTTAAAAAACCCTCAGATGGGAAAGGAATACACTATACAGAATCCAGTGTAGTAACTCTGATCGTGTCCTGAAGTAGCAGTTATATACATTAGCCTTCCAGCCAATCACAAAATCAGGCCAAACCCCAAATTCAGTATTGGAGTCCACTAAAGCAAGAGTTTGACATGACATTAACTTGACAACTCACTTCAACCTCAATTATCTGAATGCCACGAAGTAATGCAATTTAATTATGTTAGAGGTATTTTTCTTAGTTCTTAGGAACTGTTTCAGTGTAATAAATGAAACCATAAAAATTTCTCAGTTAAATGAGGCAGTCTTCATGAAGTCAGTGGACTTCTGACATTTAACAAGCTAACTTCACAGCTATTTTGTAAATCTTTTTAAATACTCCAAGTAATGGGAGAAAGGGCAGACCTGAAATTCTTACTGATTATTTATTTTGGCTGATACACCTATAAGGCTGCAATTTGGCTTTAGCATTGGCTAGAATCCCCATCAATTTCTTTTTAAATACAGACACAGATGTAAAGAGTGTATTTCTACATGGAACAAATATTACACAAAAACTTAGCAAACAATTTCCTCCTGTGGTCTAGATTGCCCAAACACCCAACTTGTTTAGTGTAATATAAAGGACATAAGTCAATCAGTGTGAATTAATGATACTGAAGCTGTGTAAAGGTAATATAAATTTTAATTGTTTGCAATTCCTACTGAGGATGCTAATAACACTGAAAAATATAGGGGAAAAGTCCTCAGACAGATTGTGTCAAATTTTCTTTTGAGTAAAACCCTTATTATCTCTGAATGCCATTATTTTTAAATAATGAAAAGCATTTATTTCCAGCAGAAGTGTTAAATTCCTGCAGAATTACGCAGCTGTAACATAGTTTTCCTCCACAATCAGAAGTACTGAACCATGAACTCTGTCTGTATGCAAACCAAAGGAAGAAACTTACCATATTCAAGCAACTTTTTAGCATTGTAATAACTGGTTTGCTTATTTGGTCCAAATAAACATCAAGATTGGTAGCTGACATAGCACAAGGAAAGAGGAAATAAAGGAATTGGAAGGAATTTGGAAGGAATGAAATCACCAAACTTCTGGAGATTAAAATTCCAGGTGACACCTAAAAATAGGCAGCATGCACAGTAGTTATTTATTTGATTAGTTATTAGTGCTCTCGGATGTAAATGTGCTTTATATACAGCCCAAATGCAAAGAATCAGTCTGCTGTCATTTCTGTTCGTGCTTCCCTTGACTAAACCTAGCGGAGACCCAATTCTTATTCTGGGCTACCAGAAAGCAAATGTCTGCTTCCACCTTGACCCATCATTCTCGTAACTCAAGGGACTTGCCCTTCTTGAAAATTTGCCAAGAATTTTCTTGGCATTATCTTTTATCAGTACCTCAGGGAAATTTAACCTTAGCCACTATTAAAACAGGAAAACACAACACTTTTAGAATATTCAGACAAAAGTTAAAGTAAGTCTTAGAGGTCACTACAGCTATAGATCTAGACATAAAAAACCCTCAAAAATCAGCATGGTTTCTGTTCGGAAAAAAGCTTCGAGTATAATTAACTGAAATATAAATAACATTGTCTAAAATAATTACAGATACCAGAGGATACTAATTACTAAGCATAAATGACCTGGCCAACAAATCAATAAAATCAGTGCTTTTAAATTTCTATTCTGTCTCTACCTGTTCATGATGCATTTTGAAGGGAGATAAAGCAAA
>WAAE01018462.1:0-33980 GCA_013400495.1 Nicator chloris | reverse complement strand
GCCCCAGTTCAAGAACTGACTTCCACATATGCAGAGGTATTAAAACTAGTTTTGATAATTTTCTACTCAATATTTGCTCCTTCCTTGCCCCACTGTTCATTCAGTGGACAGCTACTGGGGCAAAGACAAGAAGAACAGAAAACAGCAGAGCAGCTTGTGGTTCTGCAACACTGATCCTTGCTGGTATAAGCCACAATTTCAATTTGCTTTTGCGTGTGAGGATAATCTCAACCTTTGGCTGATGGAACTCAATAATACATGAGTCAATACCATGCTAAGTATGTAGGGTATTTTTTAATTTCTTTTTAATACCTTTTTATTTTTACTACTAGTTAGTACTGTGAGAGATAATACATCTACTTGAAATTTTCTAAGTCATCATAGTAAAATACAGCTCAGTGTGGTACGCTTAACAGTAATTCTTGTCACACAGGATCTGTTTCCCCTCCTAGTAATTTCAAAGTCCTTACACTTCTACCAGACTTACTTTTAGGAAATTCAGATCCTGAGGATGCTTTATGCATAATGAAAAAGAAAAATTTAATCCCTACTTTTCTGCAAATACATAGGGCCTATTGGGAGAGAAGTATGGGAACATCCGAATACCGGGCGAAGTTGAGTCAGCAGAATTTGAAA
Organism: Nicator chloris; assembly: GCA_013400495.1. Classification (NCBI taxonomy): domain Eukaryota; kingdom Metazoa; phylum Chordata; class Aves; order Passeriformes; family Pycnonotidae; genus Nicator; species Nicator chloris. The sequence goes on along the minus strand of WAAE01018462.1, from coordinate 33,344 downwards.
TGATCCTGGATGCTGCTGTAGAGGCCAAGCTAGAGACAAGGATTTTAGAAGAGTGGTACTGCAGGGATGAGAACGCAGTGCCGCCAGCATATTACCTCAGACCAAAATCAGAAATGCTGAAGAACTACCAGAATACGGTAAGTCATAGTCACCTGCTCACAAAATTTTTCTCTATCCATTACAGTGGCAGGCAGTCCCCAAGGCCAGGCATTTGCTGTTGTCTTTGAATTAGGTTCTGCAGCCCTGTCCACACCTGAACAAGTGCTGCTGTGGTGCTCCTTTCCTGTATCTGGTGAAGGAGCTGCTGCAAAACACCAAGGAACACGACTCCTGCATTGATGGGCTCTCTGCTAGCTAGAGCAAGTGATCTTGGGTCATCTGTGACCTGTTAGGGCTAGTGGGACAGTTGTACAGATTTCCCTTCCCTGGTGTTGTAACATGGAGAACTCAAGCTCTTCTGCTTTGTGCTGTGCATTTACTAGATTTCAATGAACAGCACTTGCAGAGGAAATACACATTTTCCCTTCTGTCCCCATAGAAGAAAACTCTTAACGGTCAAACTAGTCCTTAGCACGGTCCTGAGTCAGATATACTTTTAACTTATTAACTGTATTCTAACGTAAGATTTTTGAACACTATTAATTATCATTTTTAAAGGAGACATTTGTCTTCAATTGATGACGATAAAAACTCTGTTTCTCAGGGCTCAGTTCTACCCTCCTACACATCCCATATATACCTAAGGACATATTTTAGTGTACAAAAAATGAAGTCCTTAAAAGAGTTTTCACTTCATTTTGAGTGCATATTGTATTATTGGGGTTTTTTGTTATTAAATCTTTGTACTTTTCTTGAAGCTACTGACTAACACAGGACTAACTAAAAGATGTTCTTCACTTAAATGACCTAATATTCATAACTTAAAATAACTTTAAAAAGATGTTCATAACTTAAAGCTGTAATGTAGATGTAACATAACTTAAAGATGTAACACAGAGTGACATCTCAGAAACTTATAGAAAGTAATAAAAGAATGTAACACAGAGTGACATCTCAGAAACTTATAGAAAGTAATAAAAGATACTCAGCTCAGTCAATAAAGAGTTGCTAGGGAATTTATCCTGGAGATTCCATACTCAAAGAAAACTGGAAACCCCTGAAATATTTCACCAGCAGTAAATAAAACCTAACTACTTCAGAGAAAGCACCAGCATGGCATTTACAAGATACCATCTGAAAGGATTAGTGAATTTATATTAGAGTTTGTCTCTGATGACAGTTAAGATTAGTGTTACTATAGCAATGAATGAATGAATGTAATGTCACATATAATCCTGTATTTTTAAAATATGGTAGCTAATATAAGGCACTTAATTACAGGTACCAGGAACCTCATTTTCAGTTTTGAGATCCAAGCTTAAATTATTATCATTATTACGTCTCATTAAAGGAGCGATAATTTTAGCAGTATTGCTGCTGCTTTATTATTATTATTTCAGGCTTGGTTCTCAAAACCCTCCATCTATAAAGGTGTTATTTGCCTTATTCTTGAAAAATATTGCATTAGCTGCCTACACTAGGGATTTAGAAAATACTCCAAGGAGCTAACTCTTAAAATTCTAAAATGGAATACAATATGATCATCTGCAGTATAAAATGTTAAACTTTTATTTATTTTTGTTAGTGTAGGTGTTTCTCTGTTACCATGTTATTTTTGACCTTGAATATTAGACTTCTCCTTTCTGAAGCTGTGTATGTATGTATTACACCTACTTTTTAACTATGGATATTTTTAAAAGATGGAATCTTCTTCAAATTCTATGAATGAGAACAAATGGCAAGATATATCAGAAGAGATTAAGAAGATTTTTAAGACTGCTGTGAAATTGCTGTATGAGAAAGGAAAAATGAAACACAGCCAAGCAAAGAGATATCTTTCCTCCGGTAAAGTTCACACTAACAATTTCTATGTATTCATTTATTGTCATTTCTGCCAACCTTTCCACAAACATGGAACAGTATTTCTGTTGGCATTTCTCATATAAGTAAAGGGGGAAAAAAGGGGTTTTTGTGCTTGCTTGAGACTAAATCACATACAAAAGCACCCAGCAAATTCTCTGTGTTTTTTCTGGTTTTTACAGAGAACAAATGCAATCAAGTCTGCCTGTTGGGAATAGGGCATGTTCTTGAACTGTTTATAAAGAAAAGTTGACAGAGACTCTTGTGTTCTCTTTTCATCCCCAGCTATTGAAGATGAACTTGATTTTGCCTTGGGTAAACAAACACCAGCTTTCCTAAAGAAATGTGTTTGCTACATCCGGAAAATTGCCAACATTGAGCGTTTTGTTAAAATTCCAGAGATGGGAAAATATATGGATGTGGTACATAAAGCTGGGAAGTTTCTTCGAGATCCTGAAGCCCATGAGAAACTGATCAAGCTCAGGGATGAATTCATTCCTACCATCGTTGCATCATCCAATCTGAGAGTGTACACATCCGTCACCCACTGTGACATGAAACTGGGTTACTCCCAAGAAGTGGAGAGCCATTACATTGAAGGACTTGGTAAACAGTTCTATGAAGACATGATTGATATAATCCAAGCTACAGTGCAGCAGAATTTTGATACAGAGACAGACATGCTGTACGATGAAGTTCTTCAGCACTCATCGCTATGTAAAACATACTCCACTTTTTATGAATATAGATGTGAGGCATTAAACATTGTTCACAAATATGTTTTACCTAGAAAAATAGGACACATTAACCCTCTTATCATATATGGAGGACCATGCACAGGGAAGACTCTTTTGTTAGCTGAAGCAGCAAAGAAGGTAAGTAAGGACCTTACATACTAAGGTCATGTTGAGAGCATTACTGTGTGTAAAGGCCCACTTAGTTTAATTCTTTCTTTTCTCAACAGATATATCAGCCCTCGATATATCAAATAAAAATAATAACGTGTATTTGGTATATTATTGTACAAATACACAGAAAAATATTACCTTTCAATAAGAACGTGTCTGTATCATATCATGTGTTTAGCCAAAACAAATAGAATTTATCAAAGGTCTTAGAAGTCTAATAGGAACCAATGTACTTTGAATTTACAAAGCATATTTCAGAACGATCTCTTTCCTTCTTGTTCCTCTGAGGCCCTATGAATCCACAACCATCTAAACATCTTGTTCTGCTTTTAGTCTTAAACTCAAATGCAGTATGTCTTTTCACGTCATGCCATCTCATGTTCTCATTAGAAATTATTCCAGAATTATTCTAATACACTGGTTACAAATCTATATGTAATAAGCTGCAAAAATACCCATAATTTCTTATCTGGCATAAGCTGTTTAGGTCATTGAGCTGAGTACTACAGAGAAATGAATGAAACGCTTTGTGCAAGGCAGGACAAGATGCAGAAAAAGACCAAGCTGGCATCACCAGACCTAATTCTGCAGATGACAGTCACAACTTTGAGTTCCCAGCAGGGTGGTCAGAGAATTTAGCATAGTGAGCTGGGAAACAGCCATATCAGCCAAAAGGAAATGAAGGGAACAGTACTGTTTAAAATCCCTGTATCTACTTCCTGTGGAGTACATTAATTGTGTATATGAAACTGGGACTTGCAACTCAAGATCTCGTTCCATATCTGAGTACATAAGTCAGCCTAGAGACTGGTTCTGCTTTTCTGTTAAAATACTGTAATAACATGAAGTGAGGTGAAGAGATGTTTGCCTGCACAGACTGGGAAGATTTAAATAAGTTACATTCCTCACTGGCTTGGAGTGCTCTAACAAAAAAAAATTTTAAGAGCTAGATACTTTTTCATTTTTGTGCCAGTGTTTTAGAGTAGAAGTCAGAGGTATGTCAAGGCAAAGTGTATTTCTATGGGCCAGGGATTAAAGTAACCAGCTAGTTAAGGGCAATCTGTACTCTGATCCGTGTCCTCTAGAGACATGTCTTTATACTTAGTCAGAATCGATGCTAAACAGGTTTAGGTGGTAGGCTGGTGTGCCTGACCAAGGATGACATTGTGTAGTGTCTAAGAAGTTTATTTATAAGAGACTCTATCTACTTACTTTCAGAGGTGAGACTCAGATTTTGCAGAGACCCTGGGATATATATGGAGTACATTCTAGTCACGTCCTCTTTGATGTAAGCCTTTTTGTGCTAAACAAAGATGATAGATGATTTGAATTTCATTCAGTGCACCCACCTTGAACTCTGCCAGTGAAAGCTTTTCTATTCTACCAGTAATATTTTGAAATGTTTATTCATATATAGACTATCACTATTTATAAACTGTGTTACTGTGCTTCATTGAGATATAAATTAAATTATGCTCTATATTCTAGGCCTATTCCTGGTTGCAAGAAGAAATGGGACCAGATTCTGACCCTGTAGTAGTTATAAGATTTTTGGGATCCACTGAAACAAGTACAGATCTGAAGAATATACTTCAAAGCATTTGTGAACAACTAGCAGTCAACTATCGTTGCCTCGTACAAAGTTACCCAAAAAAGATTCATGACCTTCGGGACTTGTTCATAAATCTCTTGAATGAGTCTTCATTTCACAGGCCACTGGTGATTATATTTGATGCTTTAGAACAGCTAACAGATAGTGATGATGGTAGGAAGCTTTGGTGGCTTCCCATTCACCTTCCACGTTCAGTACGGATAATTTTGTCAACACTGCCAAACAAGCATGGGATCCTGCAAAAATTGAGGTGCCTTATTCATGAAGAAAGCAACTATATTGAATTGACTGCAAGGGACAGAAAGATGTGTAGTCAAGTACTGAAACATCAGCTGCTGCGAGTTAAAAGGAAAGTAACATCAGGGCAACAAATCTATGTCAATGAGGCATTCTCCAAGTGCACACTGCCTATGTTTGTGAACTTAACCTTCAGAGAGGTCAGGCACTGGAGATCTCATAAGGATGTAGATGAGTCCTCCCTCTGTGTTACTGTCCATGAAAGCATAGAGCAGTTGTTTTGGTCACTGGAAAACAAGTGTGGGTCAAGACTATTGTCAAGAGCACTTGGCTACATCACTATGTCCAAATCTGGCCTGAGTGAAATGGAACTGGAGGATATTTTAGCCCTTGACAACAGTGTTATGTATGAACTGAATGAGAGAGTCCGAGAGAGTAACCCATTGAGAATTCCATATATATACATCGCAAGACTTAAGGAGGGCTTACGGGGGTATTTAATAGAGCGACAGGTGAAAAATGTAACGCTGCTTCTTTGGGCAAATAGGCACTTGCAACTAATTGCCCAGAAACTGTACCTGCACAATGAAGAAGACTTGCGTGAAATGCACACAGTCATGGCAGAGTATTTCCTTGGTGTTTGGTCAGGTGGACGAAGAAAACCTTTTTACAGCAATGACCAATATCTGAGTGGTTGTCCTGACCATGCCAGTAGAAGCCTGAATGACGATGAAAAGCACTGCATGGATCAGGCTGCTTTTGACAGGCAGGCACCAGATCAGCCATGGGTCTTTCAGTGTAACCCACTGGAACCTGATATCTTTTTTATTAATCACAGAAAAATGACAGAGCTTATTCATCACTTAACAAGATGTGGAAGAACTGATGATCTTCTGTATGGAGTCATCATGAACTTCAGCTGGCTGTACACCATGATTAGAATAGGGCAGTTTGATAAAGCACTTTCTGACATAGAACTGGCTTACACTTACTCTCAAGAAAAGGAGCTGAAATTTCTGGCCAGTACCCTCCGCAGTATAAAGTTCAAAGTAGTAAAATACCCAGGTTCACTCTCAGCTGAATTGCAGCAGAGACTTCTCCCAGTAGTAAGTTCATTGCCCAAACTCAGACATCTCCTCCTAGAATGTGACAAGGATGGACCCAAGTACTGCTCTATCGTCCCTTTGCATTCCTCCATGGATGTGACTTACAGCCCTGAGCGCCTGCCGCTGTCATCCAGCTGCATGCATGTCACTGAGATTTTGCCTACATTTAATCCCAGCACAATTATTGCTGCTTTAGAAAATGGCTCCATTAGCACTTGGGATGTAGAAACCCGCCAGTTACTAAGGCAAATTACAACAGCTCCGTCTGTTATCTTAGGGATGAAGCTTACTAGTGATGAAAAGTACCTTGTAGTAGCTACAACAAACAACACTCTTTTGATATATGATAACATAAATTCCTGTCTTCTGTCTGAGGTGGAAATTAAGGGGTCAAAACACTGTGGAATTGCAGGGGACTCCAGTTTTATAAATGGATTTACATTATCAGCCAACCATGCGCTTGCTTGGCTGGAGGCCAGTAAAGATGTTACTGTAATAGATCTGCTTTATGGTTGGCCTCTCTATCACTTCCACTGCTGGTACGAAGTGACCTGTGTGCAGTGTTCTCCAGATGGAGTTTATGCATTCTGCGGGCAGTATTTGAACACCGCGACCATTTTCCACTTGGGCAGTGGAGAGAAGCTGACCACCGTGACCTCTGAATTTTCAAGTGGGTTTGTGAAATTCCTTCTCATTTTGGACACCGCCCAAGAAATGGTGATGGTGGACAGTGAGGGTAGCCTCTCTGTTTGGAATACTGAGGAAATTGCAAAACCCCAGCTTACAGATGACTTTGACTGCAGAAGAGAAGACAGCGAAGTTGTCAGCATAGAGCTTTCTGAAGACCAAAGTGCAATTTTAATTTGTAAGGCTCTCAGCATTGAACTTCTTGACACTCGTGTGTGGAAGGTGGCTGAAAAGTTTAGAGCTAAACACAATGAGCGCTTTATATCTGCCGTGTTGTCCAAAAATGGCAACTGTATAATTGCTTCAATGGAAAATACCTCAGCCATTTTTGTTTGGAGAAGAGATACTGGACAGTGTATGGCAAGCTTACAGGAAATCTCAGGAACTATAGTCAGGCTAATTAAATCAAATCATCATAACATGCTGCTATCCTTATCCACCAGTGGTGTCCTTTCTATTTGGGATATAGACATCATAACTGCTATGTCCAATATTGACAAATCTGGCAAACCCATCCAAAGACTGGTGTTGCCAGCCAGAGGTGAATTAATATACACATTGGATGGATCAGATTCTGTCCATAAGTGGAACTTCAGCACTGGATTTATTGAAGCTGTGTTCAAGCATGAAGGTATTGTTGAAAACTGTGTGCTGACCTCTTCTGGAGAGATAATGGTTACGTCAGATGATAAATGCAGCCAGTATGTATGGCACACCGTTAGCGGTGAAAATATCTTTCGCATTAATGGACAAAAAATCACAGAGCTAATGATTACTCATAATGATCAGTTTGTAGTCTCCCTCTGTGAGCAAAATGCCTCCAGAGTTTGGCGACTGGCTACAGGACATAGGGTTTGCAATATTTTAGTTGCCTTACAGAATGCATTTATAACAACTGCAAATACATTTGTAGTTGGAATGGCAAAGAACAAAGTGTTGGCAGTGAGTCTCTGGACAGGCAGTATAACGAAGAAGTTTTGCTGTGATGATGGTGCGAGTATTGTGGATATTAAATTGATACCAGACTGCCCAGATATTATAGTATTTATAACATCTACTGAAACTGTGAACATCTGGAGCCTAACAGAGGAAGTCATCTGCAGACGTGTACAGTTGCCTACCAATTTCTTAAAAAAATTGGAAGACTTTGAAATATCTCCAAATGGGAAGCTAGGAATTATAACCCGTGGTGATGAGAACATCAATGTCCTTGATTTATACAGCGGAAAACTTCGTGTGGTTCACGCGCCGGGTGTCATCTGGCGGCAGAGGCTGTCTCGTGATGGCCGCTACCTGGTGTACATTTGTTGTCGTGGCGAAGAAGATGATGACAATGGTGCAGTTTCTAGTTTAATTGTAATGAGGCTAGCAGATGGCAAAAACATCGGTGCCTGTTCCCTTTATAAAACTCCCACTTTTCTTGCACTCTCACAGAGACATTTAAACATTATTATTGGATTTGATGACGGAAGTATAGGTACTTACACTGTAGTGGATCGAGTTGATGCTGCACTGAAAATCAAAATTGCTACTTCAAACAGCCGTCAGATTTTCAACAACGCAACACAAGTGATTAGGCCAAAGTGTCACAGTTACAGTTTCAAAGTGACTGCAGACTGCATCTGGAGGGAATCGACAGAAGTATTTGCAAGGGATAGCCCCATTACAGTTACAGAGGCTGAGGTGAGTGAATCAACACCAACCAAAAGACACAGCTACTGCTACGAGAAAGTGTGCTCAGCCATAGATTGCAGAGGACACAGTTTTGCATCTGACAACTGAGTAACCATCTGGACGAGCTTATCTGAGTAGTACTCTTGCTTAGGTATGTCTTCTGAATTCATGTAAAAATCAGTGCGTTTCTTGGAAGACAGATAGAAACAGCAGAGGGCAGACCAGCTGTTTTTTCCTGTCTTATATTTCTGTAAACATAAAAGCAAACATAAAGCAAATGGGCTGCAGGGGTTTTTTAATTTCGGAATACAAGGTTTAGTCCAGAATTTCACCAGGGCCTTGATTAAAAATTTCTAGCAATACTATCAAAATTGTTATGCTATTACAGAAGTTAGGTGATCATATCTGTGGTTGACAGACTTTTAACTAGAACTAAAGCTCTAAGTGATTGGTGAGAAGTCAGACCACTATTTTATATTCCAAGTCACCTAGATGGGTCTATAGCTAACAGTCAACTTTATACCCACTTGCAAAAATGTGTTTTTCTGCTTGATGGTGCAATGACAAGATGTCACCTGCCAACCTGGAACACTTGATACATTCCATCATCATTTTAAAAATACCTACTTTTATTTTTTTTTTAATTGGGATTAATCTTTGGGTTGAAAGGACTAGGTGCCAGTCAGCTGCTAACATGTCAGCATGTGAGGCAACAAGTATTTGTTCACCTTAATGAACAGAATGAAAGTGTTTTTTTAAATTGCATGCAGGGATTTCAGGTTTCTGTATCGTGATAAAAATTATAAATGTCCTGAGTTTTAAAGGAAGTATAGCTATTGGGGTTTTATTTTTGGTTTGGGGAAATGTTTCATCTTCATAGTGTGTATTAGAACAGGTCATAATGAAAATGTTTCAAAGAGAAGGGATATTACTGATGAACACTTAAAGACATTCATTTATTTATGTTAAAAGACTGCTGTCCATTTTGTTGCAAGCAAGTCTAAAGTATCTCCTATGTCTCCAAAGTAATCCTGGTAGTTTTCAGACATGCCATGTATTAGTCCTTATAACGTTTGCCTTAGTATTCTTAGTTTCTGTTCTTTCTCATGATAAATACAGATCAAACGACCAAACACTCTGGGACTGTTTGTGTATCTGCTGAAATATTCTACTAAATGTAAAGGTTGTCCAGAGGTCCTTTCCTAGTCCAGTTTGTAATGGGTTTTTCTTACTTTCACATACAGAGAAGCTTCACTTTCTGCTTTAGAAACTGTTCTGAGCCTTTTGTACAGTTTTACCAGTTTCAAGGCAGAAATAGTGAAATAATAAAAAATGCTGAAAAAGAAATTTACATTTTCCTAAGTAAAAATATATATTGGACAACATCTGAAAGGATAAGAAAGTTTTCCCCTACTTGCATATCTTAAGGATGGCACACCCATGGAAATATTTGCAAATTATTTAAACAGAATAATCTTATTTTTAAAATCAGAATTCCATGTCACAAATTTCCAAGAAATGAATGCTAAGCTAGAACTTAATGTAGTGTGTGAATGTTCAATGTACAAGCCAATATAGTATATTAAGTGACTTGAATGATTTTTCCTAACTGGTTTGCAACAATAGATCATATTGAATGTTTTTATGTAAACTTTGTATTGTTGGGAAAACCTACCCAATCAGAGATTTATATTTTCATAAATGTCAAATTTAGTTAAATTTTGTTACAGAGTTGTTAAATTAGAAATCTATTGCAGTCTTCAAACAAATATACAGTCTTGTGTATGCATTGTTTGTACTAATAAACTATGGAAGCAGACTTGTGTGTGTCTCTTAATTTCATGGAAATTCCACTCCGGCAGAGGGACATGTGGCCTTTGCAGCTTCCTTTGGCCTGTACATAAATAATCTTTAAGGACATTATTGATAAAGAAAACTTCAAATATTTTTCCCATTGCAGTTAACTAAATCAGGCATTCAAAATACAATGAGATTTGCCAAAAAAACCCCAAAACCACCATGCTTAGATGTTCATGACTAGATTGCATACTGACAGTGTGCAAATCAACAGACATGAAGGCTTTTGTGACCAACCCAGTAAAAAGCACAAAAAAGGGGACCTGAAACCCTACTCCCATTCAGACCTGTGAAGCTATGGGAAGAGGCTGTGGGCACCACAGTTCCCAGGATCCTGTCCCAAAGGTAGGCAACTTCCACCTCCTTTCAAACACAGTGCATGACTTCTGCATTTTGCCCCTGAACTCCCTGTCCATAACCTGTGTAAGATTGGAAAGTTAGTTCTTTCAATATCTTAGAAGAGTAAAAGACATCCTCTATCTGCTTTTGGGTATTAATGGAGTATAATGTAATTACAGAACCACAGAATATTCTGAGCTGGAAGGGACCCCCAGGGATCATCAGGTCCAACTCTTAGCCTTGCACAGGACACCCCCAAGAACCACACCTTGTGCCTAACCTATCTCATTAAGCTTGCCAGCTTTCTGAATCAATTTCTCAGGGGTCAGACTCCTCACGTTGAGCCTATACAGCAGACACAGGGTTCTGAATAACTTCAGACTGCTGATACTTGCTGATATTGCCAAGAGTGACTGCTCCACAGCCCTTCACAAATCTGTCCCCAAGTATGTGTATCCAGTGGGACTGAGACAAAGTATTTTCTCCAATAATGAGCCATCCAAATACCAAGTGCTGTTCTACCCCTACGCAGGAATAGTGCAATTTACTTTTTGTTAAGAAGCACTATTTGCATCTCTAGAACAAAGCTTTCATTTATCTTTTAGATAAAGTCCATCTATAAACAAGCTCAGATGGAGTCTGTCTTTTCTGACACAGAAGATTCTAGGAATAGGCTGTAGCTGCAAGAAAGCTTTAACAGGGAATTAGCCGGAAATTCTTTGGCAGACAAAGGTAAGCCGGAGGTCAGCTAGAAAAAATATTTTTATCAGTCATTTCCTTTGCACCACAGCTGGGGAATGCATGGCCCGTGACTTCATTTCAAACAGCCTGTGGCCATTCGACTTTTTTTCACATTATTATCAGATAACATCAAAATGTGGGTTAACATGTAGCCTGGAAAAGTTTGCATTCAAAGGCATTCAGGTTTCAGTGGCTCCCCAGCCCTGATTTCTCCATGATGCACACTCAAGCCCTTTACCTGCGGAAACAGAAGTTTTAGCCATTTTGCGATGAGAATTTAAAGCAAATACTCATGGCTGAAATGGTGTTTGTATGCAGAGGGGACTGTTTCAGCTTAAAATCCTGAGAGTTTGCTCTTTGACAAAAACTATAAATTTGTCTGTATGATACATCATAAAATGGGTCCTCTGGGGCACTTCAATTAAGCTGTCAACAATCTGCATTGTTTCATTTTGTTGATTAAAGATTTTAAAATACCTATTTTAATATAAATATTAAGATTGCAAAAGGACAGGCTTCTGAAATCTATTTTTATTTCTTCTAATTTTTTAATCTATTTTTATTTCTTCTTCATACTTTTTTAATGCATTTTTTAAATCATAAAACTCATCATGTAGTCATCCTAGTGTGGAGTAGGGCCTCTGGATAGGTTTCATTAACAAGTGTATTACCAAGAATCATTATAAAGTATTTATGCTACAAATATAACCTACTTCAGATTCTTGTAGCCTGTTTTGGACATTACTCAGTATCTCTTCCTAGATCACATGGCTGCAGAGAGTCCAGCGAGCTACATTTTTTCCTGTGGTTTACCCTTCCAGCCTGGTTACAGAACACCATTCCGTGCATTTTAGAGGTAGTCTCCTGACTTTTATGACATGAACTGATGCTCTCAGTGTGAGCCTAATTCATAATCTCAATTCTCAATTTCAACAGGAAGGTCAAAGGCTGCAGGAATAGTCATCATGATCTTTCCCAAGGCAGGATGAGGCATTTTATCATGTGTTTCTCCAGAAGGGGCAGCTTGAACCATCACCCCTCTGTGAAAAGGGGTCTTTCGCTATGAAGGACAAGCTATACAGTGCTCATTTCACTGGAAAACAGAGGCCAATAAGCAGAAGAGTGCTTCCAGGAATGGTTTCCAGTCCAGTATAACATGCTTGTAAAATCACACATTTCCCAAGTGACTGTTAAAATCTGCCCCTACCAAGCTCTTCTCCCTGCCTCTGCTGTCCTGTCATCTCAGACCTATGCTGCCCTGCTTGCTAGGGTGGGTGAAGCTCCCATCCCAACTCAGCAAAGCCCCTTATGTGTTCGTAGCCATGGTACATTCCCCATTTGCAGCACCTGCTCTTTCAGTGGTAGCTCACTGGTCTCCTCTCCAGCCTCAGCAGGGAATATACAAAAATGGATTTAAGGCGTGTTCACATGTTTGCACTGTCAGAGCTTTCACCACATAATACTGTATAAATAAAATCATCTGCCCGCTCTCCTACTACATCTCTGATTACACATGCATTTCAGTGCATGTGAGAAAGCTTCTAGACCAAAATAGATCTAGTTAGCATATTTAAAGTGTAGTACACAGAATTGCAAGGTGAGAAATGGAGCAAAAATCCAGACATGCTGTAGCACAAATGAAAACACAACATCCCCAAAACAACTGGATAGTTTGCTGGCATTTGTCTACATTATCCCACTTCTCGCTAGTAAATCGCCCAGCGCTTCCCACTGTAGTATCACATCGACAATCACATATGAAGTCATAAAGTTAGCCTTTTAGGCTGCAATTTATCAAGGCAGCCTTCTATCTCAGTAGGAACATTCTCCAGAAAATCTCAGCCAAAACAGTCGACTGAGGTGCAAGAATGAGATTAGAGGGAAAAGAGGATTTCTGAATGCTGAATGTCTCAACTACTTTTCCTTTGAAAAAGTGTCACATCCGTATTTTTGAACAAGCACTGCGGATTGGTGAGACAAGTGATCATTTCCTGCAGGACACATCTGCGAAAACCTGTCAGGCAATCAACCCAAAAAGATCCCAGCAGTTCGCCCATACTCACAGAAAAGGTTTCAGAAGCAGGAACGGTTGGGATTGCAGGGGCTGGGGCAGAACCTCTCTACTACGACAGAAATACCGGGTGTTTGTTCGAGAAATCTCAAGAATGAACAGTCTGTGGAACAACAAAAAATATAGCAGCCATGAAAGGGGTCTGAAAAGAATCAGGAGAAGAGGGAAGGCAGCTCACTGCCTTTGAGTGCCCTCCTGGCTTTAAACGCAGCTTTTCGACTGGGACATTTCTCGGCCTGTTAGCCCATCTCATTAGCCCAGCAGCCACAAGTACAGTGGCAAAATACCACAGGCAAAATACCGCAGAGCTGGCCACGGGGTGACCTCTGGCTGGGCAGGGCCATAAGCCCGGTCCTGTGCACAGGGCTGCTCACAGCTGCAGATCCACGCTGCAGAGGCAGCCCTAAACTGTCCTCATCTCCCACCTCCCTCACCATCTCTCACATCCTGGGGACATGTTAGCCTGGCAATTCTTTATTTACTGACCCGAGAGCCTTTGGAGAGTTTCACATGTTCCCACTGTCAGAGCTTTCACCACATAATACTGTATAAATAAAATCATCTGCCCGCTCTCCTACTACATCTCTGATTACACATGCATTTCAGTGCATGTGAGAAAGCTTCTAGACTAAAACAGATCTAGTGAAGATTTTGTACAAAGAAACTTCCTAGCTCCTGAAGTCCATTTTCAGCTAAAACTAATCGTTTGTAGGAGAAAAATATTTAAGGATCTGTTGCAGAGCTTTGCAGCACGGTAGCTCATAGCCTGCAAATGATGCTCAGTCTTCACAGTATGACATAGTCGTATACTTAAAATAAGAATATCCAAAGCAGCTTTAATGAATTTCTTTGCTGGCACATGATGTTTCGCCCCCTATGTGTGCTGGCTCCCGCAGCGGGAGGGACATCTGAGTCCCTGCTCCCGGCACGGGACTTGCCTGCCCCAGCCCACTGCCGAGATGAGTTTGACAGTCTCGGCTTCAGCTCACTGCAGAGGATACACGGAGAAGTACAGCCGGGCAAACCAAGCCCTTGGTGATTTTAATCCAGCACCCTCCTTCCGCAGGGAAGGTGAGGATGCAATCAATCCCTGCAAGGCAGGGAGGCAGCTGTAAATCCGGCATTATTTAGAGTGAGAACAACACGTCTACTCAATACAGCAGCGAAACTTCATATAAGTGCTTCCATGGCTTAACACCAAGAAAAAAAAACAAAACAAAACAAAACAAAAAAACCCACAAAAAAAAAAAACACCTTAGTTGTACTATCGCGAAGGCTTTGTTGCTTTGTTAGCCCTGATTTGCACCCCCCAGCTGCGACACAGGCAGTTAGGTGATGCAATCTTAGTGCCAGTTCTTTCCAGGAGGCTTGTTTTACAGTTTCCACGTACATCGATATATGTTAAAGATCACACGTGACCCAGGTGCTTGCCTAACTTAAACCTCTCCTCCTGTACAGGGAAAGCTCTCTCAACTGGTTGTGGCAACAGACCATCTTTCATATCACTTCTGGAAACACCACACTCAAATCAAAATGACTCCAGGAAAGTCGGCAGCTTTCACAGGTATATGTGACACGATGTCTGCAAATGCACCTCAGCTGAATTTCTGTTTAGAGAATCACAGAAAACAGTGAGGAATAAATGTCATTGCCAGGCAACATGCAATAGAGGAACTTTCTGCCAAATCCCTCCAGCACTGTTTGTGATATGGGGAGATTTAATTTTAAGAATATGCAAATGGCCGTATGAATACACTGACAGGCTCAGGCTTTGTTGTGGTCGCTGTGACTGTCCCGGAGGAAAGGAATTATTTGGCACGTGTTCTTCCGCTTCTCCTTTTTATAACCCTGGCCAGAAAACGGTGAGTGTGATCAAGTTTTTATCCAGCTTGCAGGTAAAGGGTTACAGATTCTAGGAAGTATTAAATGCAAACTTTAAAGGATTTTATTTTCATCTACGGTCACATGATGCCTTAATACCCAATGACACTAACTACAGTGTCTCATTAAGAGGTCATGCAAACTCCCAAGCTAAACAAGGCATTCTTACATATTTAACATTCAAATGCAGAAGCCAAGCTAAGCCATGGAAGATTGTAATCAGGAAAAGCTACACTTCCGGATCCACACAAAAGCTACAGGTAGGAAAAGTTCTTTTACACTTGTAACATTGTGCTTTCTAGAGAAACTGTTTACAGAGCATATTTTGTACTCTCTTTCTTTTCTATCTTTCAAAACAGTCTAAGAACATTACCCTGAAAATATCTGATCTCACCTGTTCCACCTGTTATAGAGTCAGGATTGTTTTTACACTGAGAAATACAGTTGGCTCAGTGGAAATCCAAAGAAAACAATTTTTAAGGCAAACCTATTTAAAAAGCAATGTTTTTAAAGATCTCTTAGTTATTGAAATGGTTGAGTTGGAGTATGTGAAGGAGGAGTTAATATGTCTTTGATGTCTGAAATGAAGGGATTTAGAACTCTTTTAACTTCCTTACACAGTGAATTGCACATTGTTTCAGTCACACTAATCCAAGTGTGTTTTAACGGATTTGGCTTCCTCAATGAACTTACATGTTTTCTAAATTCCCCTCCTAGAATTTGGTTCATTTAAAAATAAAATCTTACAAAAGCAAATGAAAGACATATGGGGATTACTACAGTGTTCCATAAAAGGAGAATAAACTTGCAAAATACAGAGGAAGAGGAAAGTCAGTTAAAACCACTTTATTTTAAATTAAGAATTTAAATTGCATTAAAGCATATAAGTTTTCACATAGAGTGATAAAGTTTCACTGACAATTACTGGCAATATTGCAGGAGTTAATTTTTTTTACTTGTGCTGAAGGAGTTTTCCAGGCTACAGTATTAGCATTTTTGTCACAGAGATCTTTTTTCTCATCACAATTTTTGTTAGAGTGTAATTGTTTTCAGACAGTGTTCTAAATATGCAGTTTTTTAATACCTTTATAGGAATTTAGTTAAAGACTGCATTCTAGAGGGTTACAGAATCCAAATTTACTAAAGAACTTTAGTGCATCATAGGATTGCCACATCCTGAGGATTCCCACTGCTCAGCAAGCAGTGTTTATTGGATTGCTCCCACAATGGTTGAGTGTTGATTGCCAACAATGTAATTTTTCCACAGTTCATTATATAAAACACATCTCTTTTTCCACATAATGGTAGGAGATACTAAAAGAAGTGGAGAATAATAATATCTGAAGCAACTTGCTTCAGATAAGCTCTCAACTTTCTTTGGGAAAAAAAATAAGCGAGTTGTCATTACCAGTATTTAAAATAAATTTGAGTCCAAACCAGTGGCACTTCAAAAAATTGTCATTCGCTTTCAGGGGGCCCATCTTGAAACATAGTAGGTCTCATGTTGAGGAGTGCTAAGACCCGAGCAGAGCCTAGATCAGCCTGAGCCATGAAGTATCTCTTTATCAAACTCAGTGTACCATCCTCCTGAGAGAGTAGCTCCTATCTGTGCCGACGGGAGTGTAGCAATAAACCACTACACTTTAGAAGAACTGCTCCAAATTTACTGTAACTGACTTCTGAGCCTGTATTATTTACAAAAATCTATTTAGAAACTGTTGTAGATAAGGGGCTTATTTGCTAAGCTACATTTGTATCTCAGGGGAGTGAGAGGAACACCGCAGCTCCCAAATAAACAGCCAACCACAGGCTTTCGCTGAGAGGAACCTTGCACCCAAAACATGAAAAGCAGCCTGCCATGGCCAATCTCTTCTAAGAAATGTTTGTGCAAGTTACGTGTGTCATGATAAACCAGCTTAGTAGCTCAGCAGTTAAATTTGTTGAATATTAATTGCACAAAGTGTCTTTGTAGGGTGGAAGGTACAATGCACACTGAAGTTAACTATATGACTGAAAAGACAGACTGGCCATTGAATGAGATGGAGCCTTCCTTAACTCCTTTCCTAAAGAAAGGAATACAAATGAGGCATTTGCTGTCAAGCACTCTAGTAGTTCAGATATTTTTATGCTCACAATTTTACTCTTAGTGCAGAAATTCGTACTGCTCTAATTATTACCTTTTATTTTTTTCTGATGAAACAAACCAACTTCTTTTCTTGCTTTGTCACATCAATATAGAACCAAATGTGTTGTTTCACAGGGAAGACACACAAATCAAATACTTCCTGCTCTTAACCAAAGGAAGAGAGAGGTTCTTGGAAAATGAGACAATTGGAAACCTAAAGGAGAATTTTTCTCTAGAATTTTGGGGAAAGCCAAGCAAATATAAAAATCAAAACACAGTGAGAAGTTTAGAATGGTTTCCTCTTTACCCCAAAGCTAAGACAAGCACTGATCAAAAGGCAATCCAGATCTTTCAGTCTGCAGATCTCAGGAAACTTGTACCACATTTAAGGCTAATACTGAAAAGCAATGCAATGATTTTTGCACAGGTCTAGGTAGGTGGGAATATAGAGCAGATCTTCAAGTGAAGGGAATCGTGACTTCCTTCCTTGGAAAGCCTGGTTAGAAGTGGTTCACTGTGCAAGGCAAACATTTGTGTGTGTTGAGGCCCTTCTCTAACCACACTATTGTTTGTACCTGACCTCAAGGAAACAAACTAGCTAAAAGTATTTGCTCTCAGACTTTACTGAATGAAAGCTAAGGAAAATCTTTCTTCACATCTTTTCAGGAAGGGGTAGTCTTTTGCTGTGTTTCCACTATATCCAGTTAAACATGGCCTCAGCATTGTCTACATATTTTACTGATACTGTTTGACAAACGACGGGGGGGGGGGGGGGCGCAGAACCCACAACCCACTGAAACCTGATGAAATGTCATCAGGCAATAAATATTTGTTTGGAACTTATAATTTCTCCTTCACACCCTGTCTTTCCAAGGATTATATATGATCACCTGTCAGCAGAGTATGCCCACGCCTTCCATACAACAGTCATGGTGGGGAGGGTATGGCTAACCAGAGCAGGTGGCCAAGTCCCACTGCTCTTTAACCAGGAGCACCTCATTTAGCACCTGATCAGGCTGGAGAAGCAATGTCAAAGCTCCATGCCGAAGCAAAGATGCATGAAAACGGTTGTTTTTTGCTGACCTACAGAAGAGTGCTGGCAAGCAGGAGGTATTGCTAAGGTGAATAGGTATAAAACACAATGTAGTTTTACTTATTGGAAGTTTGATATAAAAACGGACAAAATAAATGAGTTACGGTAGAAAGGTCAAAAGTGGATTGTTGGAAAAGGGAAAAAGAAAGGCAGCAATTTTCCTGTGAGTTCTCCTCTGTGTCACTTTCACTTAGACATACAGAGGAACTTTTAAATGTTATTAAGAACTGAATACGTTCCATGGAGACCAAACATTTAATCACTTACAGCAGGAGGCAGAGGGGAAAAAAGGCCCGAGTTGTTTTTTTTTCTGTGTGACTTTTTTCTCTGTCTGCCATTTTTATACAAGTTTATTTAACTCCCTTTTTTTCACTTTTATCACAGATGTTTGCTGCAAAGGCACAGATGCTTTCTGGTTAGAAAAATATTTCTGGTTGAATATTCTATTATTAATTCACACAGGTTACTTTTCCATTTAGGATAGCAAGGAAGAGTAACAGACTTCTCTTTGGGGCTTACTCTTTTTAATGTTACCACTTGATCTGGCTCAACTCTGCATCGCTTACAGCTTTTTAATAATGTTTTTCTATTAAAAAGCAGTTAGTTGTATGATTTTATGTGAACAAGGTCCAATGCCTTGCTATTGCAGGCACTCTGCTTTTTTGAAGGAGCTGAATAACAAGCGCAACTGTACTCCATGTCAAGAATAACACACACCCAATGGCTGAAAACCCTTTCAGTATGAAGTCCACCCTGGGACCTCTTCTCACTGCTTCCAATGGGAACAGTATCAAATCCTCACACTGCCAACAGAGGACAGGAGAAAAGAAATAACCTGATGCCAGTGGTGCCGGCACTACCCAGCACAGTGCTGCCAGCAGAAACAGCACAGGTTTGCCTGTGCTGGACAGAAGCTCTCCAGACCATAACAAAACAGATTATTTCACATCTGCCCAATCTGCCATGCTCAGAGCAGCTCCATCTGGATGTTAAGGCAGTTTTCCAGGCAGGTTAGCATTAATGTCCTCTTACGATACACTCTGATACAGAGTATCTGACAGCAGCTTTCAGGCAGGAGAGGCAGGGAGTGACCCAAATGAGCCATGTGGAGCCACATGTCCACAGTCCTGAGGGCCCACAAGTCTGTTCCTCCCCTGACTACCTACCCTCCCCACAAAATGTATTGCAATGACTGTATGTGTTGACTGGACTGTATTTCTTACACTCACTTCCCCCTTCAACCCACAGCCACTTTGAAACGCTGTTTTACCAGCAGTAGGTTTGGGAGTGCCCAGTTTTATCTACCTTATTAAACACCTGAGCTTTGTGCAACAGCCTAGGACACAGAAGCACCACCTATGCTCTGGCACAGCCACGCAGCAATTTCCTGCTCTCCGTTCTGGGCTGTCTGCTGCTTCCCACAGCCCAGCTGGGGCAGAACCCCCCCACCAGGACCCAGGCCCACTGTGCCAGGGCAGCTCCCAGTCCTGGGACTGCGGCCCACAGCCAATCCAGGCTCCTTTGCCAGCTGCTCCACTTGCCCAGCCAGTGAATCCATGCTGTCCCACTACAGTACAGGCACTTAATTACCTCCAAAAAAAGTGTTATCCACTCTTCCTCTCTTACGGCAAGCAAGCTTGATAGCAAACACATTAACGTGACTTTAACACTACACATTTCCATGGAGCTGTTCTTCTCATCTACTTCTGACCTACTCATAGTAAAGGAAGCCTAAATCTCGGGCTAATGCATGCTTTTGAAGTAAGTTGGCTGTCTTGTTCACTTAGAGCTCTGGAAAACAAGCAGTTACTGTCAGCTGTCAGCAACCTAAATCAAGCTTTGTTAAGGCCTCCTCTGTCTCTATTTCTGGTTTGGGTGTGGCATGGAAAAAACAATATTTACCATCTCAGTAGCTGTGCCCTTTGTGTATTTGTTTTTATATTCCCTTTCCCCATGTGAATTTAGCAGATGTTGCACGGCTTGGGATCGGCCCTGAATTTTGTTGTCAGAGTACGTGCATGTCTCCACTGAACATTAGTAGTGAACAGGCAATGTCTGCACAGGAAGATAATACAGATTCAGCTGCCAGGCACCATTTCAGGGGCAAATGTAGATAAAGGGATAAACACCAAGGATACCATAAGATTTCATTTTCAGTGTAAATGAAATAAAAACTACAGCCATCAGCCCTGAATGGAAGGTTACCAGGGGCTACTGAGGAGCTACCACCATGTACCAATGTCCAGTTTTTGTCTTTAACATCTCTTTTTAAATTAAAATCACTTGGGAGTATTTTCCATTGCTTTGGATGAATGCACACAGATTGCTAAAAGGCTAGTTCTTATTTACCAGTATACATTAAAAACTAATGCTCAGTGCAATTATCCCATTAATTACCTTCTATAAAGTATTTCCATTCACTTTTTGTTTATATTAGAGCAAAAAACATAGGGATTTGCTAGGGTACAGATGATCAAAAAACCTCAGACAGTTTAAGAAAACAGAGGAAAGCCAAGGGCAAAAAGCTAGATGCTAAGGAAAGGTCAGCTTGCTGTTTCCACAGCCAATTACCAGCACTCAGTATCCATCAAACTACAGCCTCAGCTTTCTTTCATTTCCCTGCCACCCTTCCACAATAAAGCTTTACAGTGGCACCATGGAAATCAGTGTGACTGGGCTTTCCTCCTGGAGAGTGAGAGAGAAACTATTTGTCCCAGAGCACATAGCCCCAGATTTTCCATGTCAGGCAAAGCCACGTTTGAGAAGCAAGGAGGTAAATCAGCCCCCATCTCTGGGTAGGAGGCAAAATTTGAATCTAAGTCTCCTAAATGCCCTGAGCTAAATCTGCCTCTAGAGACTAACACTCTTTAGAAATCCAACCCAGTGACTTTCTCATCACAGGGCTATATGTCAGATTGACCAATAAAGGTCCCACACAAGCAGCAGATATTTGCTTTATGACAGTGTGACCTGAGGCACACCATTATAGTCCCTGGAACAAGGAGTTCTGCTGGAAATGTCAGCCTGGTGTTAGCATACAGCATTACATCATCATGAACAAATCCACAGGCAAAACACACTCCAGCAAATCAGACCTGATAGTGCAATCTTCATTGATAATTTTGGTGAATATAGCCCATTCTTTTGTACAGGATTAAAGGAAGAAAAAAATTACTAAGCTGTCTTGATGCCAGACAAACTAAATCTTTTAAGGCAATGAATCCTTTCCTACAGTTTTCAGGTATTGTTTTACCGAGACTAAAAAAGTTTGCAAATGCAATCAAGATCA
This sequence comes from Nicator chloris, assembly GCA_013400495.1. Taxonomy (NCBI): domain Eukaryota; kingdom Metazoa; phylum Chordata; class Aves; order Passeriformes; family Pycnonotidae; genus Nicator; species Nicator chloris. Next base: position 11,765 of record WAAE01018462.1, on the reverse strand, counting down.
GCAATTCAATAATGCTACAGAAATGCAGCTGTATTTCACTGCTATCTCACCATTATCACATTTTAGCAACATTTGGACCTTTTTGACAGAGTGATCAATACTTTGGATCTGCCTTGTTCTGAGAAATAGTTATTGTATTTGTAACTTAAAAGCTCTTTGCTCTTGTTCATGAAATTTCTGTGTCTAATCATTCCCTTAGCCACCCATCATCACTCAATGTCTGTGAAGGAAATTGGTTTAAAATAACCAAATGGAAAAGTTCACCTGCACTCTAAAGAGCTCTAGATTAAATTATCTCTATGCTTTACACTTTAATTTAAGTGCTGTATTTAAAAGAAAGAAAAACCCTTTAAATCAAAAAGAACTCATGTAAGAGAAGAGGTCATATTACGTAGAAGGGCCTTTATTAAAGTATTGCATCAGAGTCATTGCTTGAAAATTTTTGAGTGTGACTTTTAATTGTTTTGAGTATTTTGCTGTTTTAAAAGGTTTGTTACCCATTTTCACAGTCTTCTGTAGCTATGCTTTTCTACTCTCTGCTGACCAATCTTTCTGTGAAATGTTCAGGAACAACGAGGTTAAAAAAAGCATCCTGGTATGTTTCCCACACTTGTTATGTAAAAGCAGCATTGTGTAGGAGAAGCATCTTGAGAAGTGAAACTGGGGGCAAAGACATACTCCACTCTACCACCACCCTCCAAAAAAAAGGTGAAGGAAAAATAAATGCGTCAGGTGTTTTAGTATCTTTCAGGCTATGTCTGATATGAGAGAAGACACAGATAAAATCAGATAAGGAAGCTGACTTACATGGCTTATACTGTTTTAGAAGGATTCCTAATTTTAGTGCACAAATTTGATCCTTCTCAAGCATCCCCACAGGTGTCTAGGTCTAAGCAGTTCTAGATTACAGGCTGCAAGATTGTCTCAGAAATAACTACCTGAGCCAGGCACATCCCAGCCTTAGCATTCACTGAAATACCTGATTATTAACAATTGGTGCCCCTAACATGCCAGGCATTTATGTGAACTCTGGACCACCAATACCTGACATAATTAACAATATTATTATTTTGCTGACAGAATAAATTAAATTTGCTCCCACAACATGTAAAATTCTTCTGATGAGGAAAGCATCTACTTCAGGTGTCACAATGCCAGCCATATTACTTATCTGGATTTCATGTTATGATCCAACTGAAAAGCAACAAAGATAAGGGATAATGAAGAAAGTGATAAAATTATTTTTATCACTGTTTCCATACAGGACAACATGGTGAGGTTTGTTTTTTAAAATTAGCAAAATCAAATTTTTTCTTTCAAACCTGACTCTTCTGCACCAAGTATATTGTTGTCTAGGTTTTACTTTCACTTCTCAAAATCCATTCTTCTGTGTATGCCTTAGCCCAAACACTGTGCCCTGTGCATAGCTGACTGATTTGCAGATCTTCTAGGAGCTAAGAGTTTGGGCAGGTGGCCAAGCTGTTAATTCATCATCTTCTGTTTCAGTCTTGCCAGGAAAATATAGGTTTTGTCTGAACAATGAATTCATAGCATGTGCTTTGTGGGTCATACCTACTCCTTTGTGTAGGACTCACTTTGGGCTAGCAGTAACAAACCAAGGGTGTAACTCTGCAAACTCAAGCTATTTATAAACAGGTTTCAGGATCTTTTCCTTCTGTTTGCATTCCAATTTGAAAATCCAGTTATAACTTGAAATCTTAGAGCCACAGAATTTTTTCCTCTATCCTCTATTCTTCTATAAATTTTCCTTGAAATAGTGAAACCAACATTGTCTCTTTTCCCTGTGTGTTCTATTTGCCCTTCAAGAAGTTAAAGTTTCATATTTCCCCCTCAAATCTGTTGATTCTTTAGCCTGTTAAGCTGCCACATGTTAAAACTGCCTTTATCAAGCAATTAGGGTGTTTGTAAAACACTGATTCTTCTTACTTTCTGAAATTCTTTTCCATTGTCTATATCATTTAGCTTGATGCAAAAAAGGCAAACGTGCAAAAAAATTCTTTCATAAGGCCAGTGTTTGAGATGACCTCCAGGAGCATGGCTTATTGCAAACCTGTGCATTAAACGAGTATTTGTTAGCATAAACTAAACCTGACTGAATTCTCTAAAGTACATTTAGGACAAATAATCCAGCAGTGGTATGCTTGTGCTACAGGGCTTGTATTGTTCAGTATCATGCCATGAAAGAGCCTAGATTTGTATGTTCTGCTCTTGACATGAAATAAAGTTAATCATAGACTGAGATTTCTTTGTTCAGTACAACAGACTTTTTTCTGTCTAGTACAAGTCTAGTTTATCTCACATTCCTACATCCTGCAATATTGCTCTGTCCACAGAACTCAGAGTGCAGTGCAGTGCTAACACAGTTGAACAGCTTACCTAGATACTGGCACAAACTCTCTAACCCAAGAACTGAGTCTGTCAAGAGCCTCCTGTTTTCTAGATTTGGCCTTCTGTTTCCCAGCCTGAAAAAGTCTATTGGATTTGTTCTTTATTCAGGTTGTTTTGGTTTTTCTCCTCTCCATGGCATTCCCAGTAAGGAGCACAATATTCAAAGATACTTTTTTAAAAAGCCTTTTGTGCTCTGTACAGAGTTTCCTGAGTAAGGGTCTGGAAAAGAAGGTTTCTTGCAAAAGATACTACATGAGTAATACACTACTGCCCAGGAAAAGTCATGCTCTTTCTTCCAAACAAAATGGAAAGGTTAACTCCATCAAGGCCTGCAGACACTGGAGTCCTTCATCCCCAAAATATCCTCTTCACACAGCTTTTGCAGCTCCTTTGACAGAAGGAAAATTAAGTTTAAATTGGCACAGACCCTATGCATTCATGCCAGGAAAATCCCACACAATTTGAAATTAATCAATAGCACAGAAACCCCCTCCCACCTACCACATGGAGCCCTGTCTCCAAAAATCTGCAGCCTCTCTCTAGGGTGGTATTTGAAATAAGCATGTTTTCAGAACTAGCTTCACCCTCCTCCCATGCCACCCTCCCACACAGAGAGATCTTTTGGTACTTTCCTCCCATGGGAAAAATAACACACCTATGTGGAAAACAAAGGCTAGAAATGCCTGATTTGAGAAAATCTTACTGAGCCAATTCACTTTTCTCCCACTGAGAAACAATTTATTTCTAGTCCAGCAAAACACAACACAAAATGATTTAGCCTTCATGTCAATAAACCCCTTTGAAAGACCTGGTAAGAAAGGCTTGCCTTAAACAGAGTCTGAGCTCTACCCTACTTTTTCCAAGTACTTCCTTTGCTTTCCAGGACGCCTGAAGATCTCCTTATGGAAGCAAGATTGCAACTGATTGCCACAAAGCTTTCCATGAATGGCCTTTTTGAAGCATGCAGGTGAGACACCTGGAAGACTCCAAGGTGTTTCTTACAGCGTACAATTACCCAGCTCCCATTATACTTCAGGGTTTTGTCCCCTCCCTTCCTGCAGGATTTCCCCATGCAAGGAGGCTACAGGTGCCTTGTCTCCAAGCTACCATCAGGGGTTTGCAGGATTTCCTTGTCTGTGTTACAGCAGCATCTACAAGCACCATAAGGGATAAAGGCCTCGCTGCTTTGGCTGTCCCAGAGACAGCTAATAACACATACAATATTTAAACATTTATAGATTACCTAGACTGTTCCAGACTGGATCTAGGTTTCCAGCACATCCTTACTTGAGGGAGAATAAGAATTGGAACCCAGTCCCATCTTGCTTATTATTAAATACATTATCCCTGAGAAATAAATGCTCTGGGTTTTAACCCCTTTGTGTTTAGGAGGCACATAACTGCAGGTACCTGAAATCCCAAAGGATGGGTGTCATCAGGAGGTTATTGCACAACCTGTGGTGACCACTGCCTCGTGGCTTCGGCAGCAGGGGTTCCAGTGTCTACACTGGGCATGAGGTGGCTCAGAGCTCATCCAGAGCAGCATGGACTCTCCATGAAACATCACGTTTATGAACTTAAAGTTGCTTTGGATAATATAGCTGTCAAGCTGCCTTGCTCAGACAGAAGGGATCTACCAGTAGCATGCTGCTGTCAAGCCCAGTAACAGGACTTACTATAACTGAATAGCTTTTGCTATGCAGTGTCTCATGCATAAAAAACCTAATATCCCATACAGCTAGGCAAGGAACTGTGACTTGTTCTGCTATGGAATGGCACTTGACTGCAGCTGGAGCTGCACCAGAGCTGTGTCCCATGGAGCACTCCTGCAGTGCACCCACATCTAGAACAACAGAGAGCACAGGCAGGCAGTGCCAGCAGGAAGCACAACCAGACTGTTGGGAGTTAGTCAGGCCTGTTAATCACAAAGCTGTTCTCCCCAGTCATTGCTCCACCCAAAACACACAGCTAATTGCCCTCATATTAATGTTTGTCACCTGCTTCCTTCTTCTTAGCCTTTGCCTATGGAGACATCACTTCCCGAGTTTCCACACTTCTTTCACATTTGAAAAATTTTCTACTATCTGAAAAGGTAATAACTGAAAAAATAAACAAAAAAACACCAAACAACAGATCTTTCAATACAGCTTTAACTAGCTAAGCTTTGTTCCTTTTGTACAGCATCACAGAGTACATGCAGAGTGTTGCTTTCCAGAGGTAACAAAAATGAGGGGTTTTCTCTCTCCTCTCAGGCCTTAGCAGTGCTGGTCTTTTAACATCATGTCATAAGTACAGGTATTGCAGATTAAGCCACAGGCTTGTTTTGCAAACTCCCATGTTGGTTTTTGGCTGTTAAACACCACCTGAATAAGGAACTGACTAACAAACACAACTTTTGTTACCGGAAGAAAGGAGGAAATCAGCAGAGAGCTGTCTCTCTGTCTCACCTCTGGAGAAAACCACTCCTCCCTATTGCCAGGGGCCACTTCAATGCTGCACTCAGAGCCAGGGGTCACCTCAGAGACACCCTCAGCTCCAGCTGTCTTAGGCAATGCAATGGTTTCTGGAGGTGTCAAGGCCTCTGACCACAGGCTCTCACCATATGAGCTCAGGTTAAACTCTAGCCACAGCAAACTGGTGGTTTTTTTCAGCACTTCTGTTCATTGTGAAGCTTCAAATTCACTTTTTCCTGTTGAATACATACAGCACAAGGAATAGATGAGAAGAGGGCTGACTCTTAGCAGCAGTTCAGCACCACAGAAATTTAATTGTGACAGGAAACTTCACAGTAAGTAACTCGTAAGTCCCTTTTGGAAGAACATTCTGCTACAGAGAAAATAAAAACATACAGCTTGATCCAATTAAAGGATTTGAGGAGGTAATATGCCAGACAGCACGGTGTAAAAAGGCCTTCTTTCCTATAAAGGACAAAAATATCTTATTCCTTCAGACTCCTTCCTCACCTCATCACAATGAGATGTGTAGACTAAAATTTGATCAGATAGCAGAAGGGTTAGGAGAGCACTGACTACATTTTTATGCAGATTTGCCTGTCCATCCTAGTTGAAATGAATTCTGATGTCTTTTTGACATGAACAAGTCAGGATTTGATAGAATCTAGCAGCTATCTGGGTCTCCATTAGTAACTCAACCACTTTCATGTCTCTTCACCATCTAATCTTTCCAGCACTGTGATCCAAACCGGGTCAGCAGCCCAGCTCTTTGGATATCAAACTGGGAAGGAGCACAAAAACTAGACCCTAATATTTTTTCCAGGGGCCCAAGAACCTCAAGGCTCTCTCAAATACGTAGGGACCATCACAAGGATGATGCTATAAAGGGGAAATAGTCTTCTCACAAAGAATTTTAAAAAGAAACCACAAGAAAATTACATTTTCTCAACCAGAACAAAGCTACGTCTTTGTGGCTTCTGTAAATCAGACTTACCTTTCCCTACTTCTTATTAACACATGCCATTTGAAAAAAAAAAAAATCAAATAAATAGGAATGCCTCTAGATGTCAAAATCTGGGAATTGTATATGATGAATCACCACAATAGAACACTGCAAGGGACAGCACAGACTCTTACAGGTCCCAGTCCCTGGTCCACACAAGCATCCCTGTCAACAGAACCTGAGAAAGAGTTTAAACAGCTGAGAGGAAAAAAAAGTTCTTACTGGAGGTATTATTTATTCTTAGTTTCCATATATCACTTAGGCCCTCAATTAAATGTGACTTGTAAAAGAAAAGCACTGCATCATTATGTGCTTTGGGATGCATAATTGAACTGCAGGATTTTAACTGATTTTAACATTAAAAAATAGGTTTTGTCAAAGCTGAGGAAACATCCATTGAAAGAATGAAGGCACATGACTGAAGGACTGGTATCAGTCATCTGTGACTGCATTGTGACTGCAGAAAAAGGAAATCTTTGCTAGACTTATGTATCCTCAGCAACTTCAAAATTTCAATAAAGCTCATTCAAGATGTGATTATAGCGTTTTTGAATGTAAAATCAAAAGAAATATTGAGTAATAACTTTTGCATTGCTTAAAATCCCTGGACTACATACAAATCACATCAGTTAGTAACTTAAAACTACAACAGAGTTTCAGACCTGCTTTACATATGAAGTGAACAAAGACTGCAAATAGGGAGGATGTCTCTCACCATTTAAAACTATCCCTCTGGTTTCAATCCTGCAGATGCATATTGCAAATAAATACCAACACCTGCCAAGGAAGGCAGTCTCATACCAGCACACAGCAGGGGTCTCTTGGCTCTGGAAATCTGACAACCCAGCCCGTATTAAATGCCACAGTAGCACTGCTTCAGCTGCAAAACCATTGCCAAAGCACCTTGTGGGGAAAGACCAATGTGTACTACTCACAGCTTTAAAAAAAAAAGGGTGGTGTTGCACTAGCATAGTTAAACTGAAGCAATTCTGTACAAAAGAATGATGCACTGATTTAAATCAGGATTATTTATTAGTTTAATTTTGCTTCACAGCAGCACCAATTCTATGACCAAATTAGGCTTCAGGCTCAAAGAGTTGCTTAGATTGTCAGTCTCACAGGATTAGCGATTTTAAATTAAGGAATGGGTTGCAAGAAAAAGTAATTTCATGCTTTGAAAAGAACTTTTATTTATTTAAAAGGCCTGGAACCTAGAACCATCACTCCATAATCTTATTCAAATGTTGATGTCATCAATGCATTTTAAATCAGCATTTAATTAGGTTAAATAAAGAAAACAGAAGCTGCTGAAGAAAGCCCAGTAAGAATTTCTATTTTTAGATAAAGCTGCTTTAAATGCATAACCAATTCTGCTAACTGTGGGACGTGATGCACACGACTGAGTTTATAGGTGTTTAGTGAGAGTTTGTGCCACTTACTGTGTCACTGTGAGCAGTCAGCACAAAGAGAATGATATAGAAGAGTGGGCCTATAATCTCTACTCCTAACTGAAAAACTATACATATATTGCATAAATCATACCCAGTAGCATTTGCCCTGGGCTGCAACAATGCTTACTTTCCTTATAAAAAGTTTCATCAGCCCAAATCAAAAAAGTCCTTTTTTAGCTCAAATGAGCATACAGACTAGGCAAGCTGTAGGGAACATTTCCTGTATTTAAACTCTGCCAATTAACAGTGCTGTACCCAAATCCCTTCCAAGCCACAACATGATTTTAAGAAAGCTAAACTATCAGTGTGGAAATCTGTATCAGAAAGAGAAGAAATAAAAATTAGGTCAGTCTAATTGAATTGCAGTAGCTGGTCTGAAAAACACCTTTGCTACCCACTTTGAAAAGGCATTAGAGATCACATTAGGGAACTGTTTTCATTTTGAAAATCTTCTTCATTACTACCTGCTTTCCTGAAATGACTTGCAAAATCTTCATCTTTGCTACTCCTGCTTTGCTTAGAGGACTCACTGCTGATGCCTCCTCCTGAGTTTTAATTTGTCTGGAGGATGAAAATAATGCCAACATTAAAGCTAGAAATTTCAAATGGATGAGGAGAAGCTAGCTTCAGCAGGATTTTATGTGCCTTTTAGGCCCTTATGTGAACACTAAATTTAACAAAAAACTCCTATGTTTCTCACCCAGAGGAGGTGCCCCACCACAGTCTGGTCTCTGCACACACAGAAAGCAGAAGGAAAAAAGGGTAGAGCTCTTGACTACTTTGGCAATGGGGTTTTCTGGCCTTTGGCTACAGTTTTACACCTCCCACACACAAGTTGGGGAACTTCAGGAAAAGCAGTAAGCATTGAGTAAGTCTCATATTAACCTTCAGCTCACTGACACCTGCTCCAGTCCTGGCTCTCCAGGACTAAGAGCTGCTGCTGCTCTGATGCAGACACCAGAAAGTTGTCAGCCAAACTCCCCTGGATTGCACACCCCACCCCACAGATGTGACAGGAGTGTTCACACTGTGGGTGCAAGTATTTCATAACAAATAGTAAACCAAATATATGCGTCATTTTTAGCAAGGGTTGATTATACCGATTACTGATGTAAGATGAGCTATAAATGTGTGTCAGCTGTAGAATAAGGGCCCATCCATTTGTTCCACTCCTCATCAGTGGAACAGTATCATAATTCTGAAGGAAGACAAAACCTGGTTCCACCCTCTCAAGAAAAACTCATTCTCAAAAGAAGGATGCACTCAACCAAAAGCAGGAGGGAGAAGCAGCAGCCACTGCAATTCACTTATCTTTCTAGAGAAATGTGCATTATTAAAAACTAAATTTGGTAGTGTAGGACTTTCCACACTCTAACTACATGGAGTAGGATTATATCCATACATATATATATATGCATATAACAAAAATGATGAGGAGAACCTGCTCCCAAGTCTGTGTTTCCTAGCTCTGAGGATTCAAAATGTCATCTGAAGCACCTCTGTTTCACATTGGCTCATTCTTTAATTGTGTCAACATTATATTCACACAGTTACAAATTATAATGAACAAGACCCACTCGGAAATTTGAGCCCTAAAGGCTACATATGTTATCCAAATATATAACCAAATGCTAAGAACATTGGAATTCTTTCAACCACAAATTTAAGTAATTACAATTATTTCTAATGTTGCAATAGAAGCATCATGTTCAACTAATTATAGCTCAGAACATTTTTCTACTACATCTTCTGGAAAAGAAATACCATTTTTCAAAGTCACTCAATTTTCATAGCCTTAAGCAAAAGACTTCAGCTAAATTTCTTACCTCTATTAGCACAATCTTTACTATTAAGCCATTTGTGTAAGTTAGTTTTTGACTGACTCTCTAATCTTCTGACTGACAGGATTATAGACATAATGTATTTCCTCAAGGGATTTTTCTACTTACAGAATCAGACTGCAAACTTCACACTGTCTAAATTATAGCCCATGATTTAATGTCATCCATTTCCACATCCTCAAAAACATGAGAGGGAGCCCCTATTTCTAGAGGTGGCTCCCCATGGCTCTTTGCCAACGAAAGTGCTTTTGACAGTGAATTACACTCTTCAGACACCTTACTAATTTTTGTAGCTAAATTAGACATTGCTTTGTCAGCACTCCCTGAAAACAGTCAGAGACTGGGACATGCCTGGGTGCCCAGGAATACTGGTTACAGAAACAGGCCATATGCAAGATACCTGCAACACAGATTAGCTGGCAAGACTAGCTAATCATATGGATGTATTTGCATCAGGTAGTACATGCCACGCCAGACAGTTTTAATGAAAAAGGCAGTGGAAAGAGACATCTATAGCACACACATCTTCCTTCCCCTCCACCAGTAAACACATGATTTGTTGCAAGAATATAGACAATACAAGCTCCCCAGTAAGGGCAAGGAAGAAGATTCACAGCATGTCTACAGAGAGGGCATGCAGGGAGCAGAACATCAGGGAAACATGAGGTCAGGCTTACAGCACATCCTTGGCTCTGCCCAGCTGTAAGTCACCTCTTACTGCTTGGTGACACCACAGCATTACAGTCAGGCACTGATCCTCAGTGTTTTCCCCTACAGCACAAAGGCTCAAAACAAGCCTTTCCCCGGTGCATCCCCACAAAGCTCCTGGCACGATGTAGAGACAGGTGAGACAGGCTCAGTTGCACAGAGCATGGTGCTAATACTGCCAAGGTTCTGGGTTCAATCTCTGTATGGGCCATTCACTTAAAGTTGGACTCAATGAACCCTGTGAATCCCTTTCAACTCAGAATATTCCATGATCATGTGAACAGCTAAACTCAGGATATGACTGTGGATAAGGCTTTGCCTTTAATTTGTCAGAGGCTTCAGCAATCAAATAATAAAANTTACACAAAGTTGTGTTTGATGAAATCAGGATGATGAATATTTTTACGTTATAAAATGCTGTCAGATATAGCTTTAATAATAATTTCTAAAAATATCAAAATCTTCAATTGACCACGCTATATATAGAAGAGAAAGGTAAAATATTTACTCTATATTTAGATGAAAAAATGTCCTCTTATAATAAACACAAAGACTAGTTGCTCAGTGCCTGGCATTATTTGTGAATATTTCCTGGAATTACTGGTTTCAGTGTCTGGCCAGTGCAGTTGTAGGTGTGTTTCAATATTTAAATGTAGAAAAAAAAGAAGCATTTTTTAACTTAAATTTTTCATGGATATTTTAGGCATGAATTTTTAAAGAACAAGGCTCATGGATCTTGTCAGGATATGAGCATCACAGGGAAAGGAAGAGAGATTTGAGGATTCAAATGTTCAGTGGCTTGCACTCCTAACACTTATTCCAAGTCTTAACTTCCAGGTAAATATTCATAAATGCATTCACCACAGGTCTGGCAATGTAGTTCCGAATTTTAGAGAGCCAGTTCTCTTTGAAGCCCCAGAAACATCCTTTCCTAGAAGACTCTCTAAGCAACAACAAAAACAAGAAAATAGCAAGACCTGATACTTTTAGTACAACATCACATGATTCCAGTAATGATAGGCGGGTGAATGCCATTCTGCACCTATAGTTTTCAGAATGGTTTCTCACTTGTAGGCAACACGGGCCATAGGGCATGTAAAGCAACATTCAACCATTTTTTCAGTATTTTCAAGCTTATTTTTCAGTATTTGAATAAAGAGCCACTATTTCCAATTTACTTGTAGACTATCTCCACATCTCAGACATCCACACTAACCAAAAGCCCCATCCATATAGAGGAGCTCAAATAATGTTTTGAATAACTCCCTCTTATTAAAGAAAAAAAGCCACATTTCTTAGTACACATTTTTTCAAGTCCTCTAGCTGTCTAGACAGTGAAATCCTACACTTTGCAGACTAAAGGGAAAGTGCAGCCATCTTGTTATATAACAACATAAATAAGGGGGAACATTCAGTCAGGTCAAAAAAAACAGAACTAGCCCGGGAGCAAACAAAATTCCTCCTCCAGCATAACAAGTCTGGGCAATTGCCATCTACAAATTTGTTACCAAAGGAAAGAGTATAATGAGTTTCCATAGAAAAAACCTAAAACACTATCCAGCATCACAACAGTGAACATGACAAAATCAAATTTAACTTTTAACAAGTTAGATGTTCTAGGAGAATGTAAGTCTTCAGACACAAGAGACTTAAAGCCATGACTAATGTGATGTAATGTTATGTAATTCCAGCTCCCGGTAATACCAATGGTGTTTGCACAATTCCTTCTGAGGTACCTGGTGCTGACTACAGCACTCAACTGGGGTCTGATCCAGCCTGATAGTTTCTGTCTCTTTGCACTTAATAAGGTAGACCTAAAAATACAATAAAAATCAGAAAATGCAGAGACATTCCTTGCAGAGACAGTTTTTTTAAAAAAGAGATTTTTTTCCTTTTTTTT
>WAAE01018459.1:0-37807 GCA_013400495.1 Nicator chloris | reverse complement strand
TGCTCATGAATGTTTAAATAGTAACTAAAAGAAAGATACACCAAGTAAAAATAATCAAAAACTCTGAAAAGCTGAAGTTGTGCTTGGGCCTCCACAGGTTCCTGAAAACTCCAACTTTAGAATTTTCAAAGAACCAGGTTTGTGTGTGGATAGTGTGTTGTGATTTTGTGTTCGGTTAATTCTGTATACCAAAAAAAAACCAAAATGAAAAAAAAAACAAACCCACAAACAAACAAACAAACAAAAAAACAACCAAAAAACCCCGAAGCAAACACACAACCATAAACCAACCAACAAACAAACAAACAAAAAGGCCCTCTATAACTCCCCAGTTTTCCAGAGAGTTTAATAGTGTTATTACTTAATGCTTCCACATTGCTTTTACCTGATGACCAGTCACGTCTGCACCTTTCTATGCACAGTGCTCTGCAAATACAGGGGAGATAATTGGCTTTCCCAGTGTTCGTATGTAAGAGAAAGTCTGATAAAATTCCAGAAAGACATTTTAACAGGCAAAACAACAGATGGCCAGCAAGTGGAAGTCAGCAAAGCAGACTGATTTCAGTAAATTTTTTGCTGTAAAAGTTATAATTGGAAATCCAGATACTCTTAAATACAGCTCTGATATTTCGTTCAAATATGGGGGGGGTTTTGCTTTGGTTTCTTTCTCTAGAAGACAGATATCAACTCCAAATTTTTTTCTAAGAATTTTATATCTCCTAATCCTCTTCTGTCAGGTTTCATACATATACCATACATATAATTATCAGGTTTTTGCAATGTGAAATTTCTTGTAAAATTTATTGAAAGCTGAGTGAGTCTAGAGATTCAAAGGAAAAGGTTTTGAAATTATTTGCAGTGAAATCACCATTCCAGCATGATTCTTTCTAGTTAATGTCTTTTGTTAAGGCATGGGGGAAACAAAATACATCAAATTTTAACAGTATTGTTACACTAAACTTTTGTTGCCAGGGAGACAAAGACTGTAGATTAAATCCCAAATTCTCTAGGAGGTGGTAATAACTCAGCAGTGCTTAAGAACTTGTTGAAAAATTCTGCATTCTTGAAACATTTCTCTCGTTATTCATCTTTTCTTTCAACACTTGCATGTATACATTTTGGGGTTTTTTTCAGAAGGAATTACGCAGCTCCAAAGGCTGATTCAGTGATTGTGTTGAAGGAGAAGGTACCTGGAATTAAGGGTTGGGAGTCTGACATTTTTACCCGGAAGTTCTAACTTACATGAGGAATTTTAATGTATGCACTTTCTGCATTCAGCAGCATGGATGAAATGGAGATTATACAAGGAGAAATAGCATTGTTGATATGTGGTGAGTCAGACTACTGACAGCTTGGTTCTTATTGATGTAAGAAACCCTGAAGAAGACTCTGGCTTGGCATTGTCATCACTGCCTGATTCTTGCCAATGATTCCAGAAAACATTTCCAAGCTCCTGCTGTGTTTGTAAGTTGGTCAGCTACAAGACCAAGATGCCCACAGAGGTTGTGGAGGCTCCATCCTCAGAGATATTCAAAATCCTACTGGACGTGGCCCTGTGCAGAAGAGAGATATCTTCCTCTTGCAAGAAAGAAGAGACGAATAATTTTTTTTTCCTTTTTGCAATTGCTATTTTTCCATCAAAGCATGCATCTGATAGATATGATCCTACCAGGTAAACCCATTGCCTTTCAGTGGAAAAGCAAAGAAAAGGATATCTATTTTAAAAAAGAAAGACTAAAATATTTCCATAATAGTTCTTTTTCTACTAGTTCATGATAACAAGGCAATTGTGATAAAGAGAGGAAGAAAATAATTTTTAAAATGTTAACATTTCCTCTTCAGCAAGGTATACCAACTTTTTTCCCTGAGCCTTCTCTAGTAACAATGAAACTGTGAAGAAACTGCCATTGGAAAATGGGTGATTTAATGTCATCTAGGAATAGATAGGAATGAAAAGTTGAATGCCTTGCACCACAGCAGTATATGGTGAACAAAACAAAAGAGAGACTGGGCTTACAGGTCTGCAAAGAACTCATAAACCTAAACAAGAATTAACCTTTTTTATTTCTGCCCCCTATGAGTTTTGTGGGTGCCACAAACTCCAAGTGTCTCTTTCTTCATCTGTTGTGAGCCTGAGAACCCTTGTAGCTCCTGAAGAACATAGACAGACATTTATTCAAGACTGAAACCTTCTCAGAGACCCGAGAATTGCCTTCGAACCTAGTTTGAGTTAGTATTTGTGAGCCTTTGGAACTCACAGCCTGTAGATACCGGAAGGGAAAAGACTTTTGCCTTATGTCCATAGCGCTACGCTTCTGAGATCCATGGCATCACCAGAAATTCCCTACCATGGTGGTCTATCAATTAAATCTGAGAACATGAAGTACAGTTCTCTTCTCACACAAAGAAACCTACTAGTTTTGGACAGCACAAGTGAAGATTAACACCAAAGTGGAAAACACCTGGGCGGCCCAATTTAACTCCAAACTCAGAGGCCTTACCTCATAAAAGCGCAGAGGTAATTGAAAGGTGGATAGGATGACAGCTAACACTGTTACCAGCAATTATAATTTGATGCAAAATAAATCATAAGGGCAGGTATCTATTAATAAGCACCCACAAAGCAGGCCAAGTAGCATTTAACAATACCTCCAGGTCAGAAAACCAGGAAACTGTGCTGACAAGACAGCACCGTGAACACTTGGAAAGAAAGCCCTCTCATTGCTCTCAAAAATTTAAAGGCCAACATGAAACAGATGTAATTACATTTGGCACTGAACTTCCCACAAACACTGGATTTAAGTTAGGCTAGACAGGTACTCAAACTGGAGAAAGAGAAACTCCATCCCTGAGCAGGACCTCCCACGGGATGGGTGGTTCTGTCTTGTCCCCTGAATGTCTCTCTCCCTTTGAATATCAAAAGTCTTTGCAAGACATGCTTACTTCCCTGTACATGATTTTGTTATAATATATTTATAATAATATTTGATATTATTGCTGTAATATTCAGGAGGCCTTATCACACACCTGCATCCATCCTGCTAGAACAGGGTAAAATACACAGAAACACAGCCCTTGCTCCAGAAAGCTGATTGTGCAAACAAAAAGCGTGAAGTATTTACCTTAAACCTTTACACCCTTCTGGGATTAAGAAATTTCCATTAAAATGGAGACTTTTTAAGGAGTATATTGAGGTGGGATGTACTCTGAATCTATAGAAACACAGAGGAGGAAAAAAGCCCCTTATCTCAAAAAGAAAGTCACTTCTAATTTTAGAAATTTAGGACGATTTGTTTTGAACTGATAGTTTAGATCTACTCTTGACATCATTAGTAAGAAAAGACATGAGGATTTTTCTGTTCAGTAACTATTGCTACATGAATAGTCCTCCTGCCAATTAGTGCTCCCTTTAGAAGAAAACATCTCCCCTTTAAAAGGCAGTAGTTCCAGCAAACTTTAGTTCTGTAACCCTCCTTATTTCAAAAAATAAAAATGATACCAACTTTGATATTTTTGGTTTAAACTGAAAGTAATTTGAATTGAAAGCAATCTTTCAAATATTCTTTGTATGGCTTTTATTTGGGGCACTCTGAGAACAAAAATAATGGCTCAGACTTGATACATAATGTAAGAAATTTTTGCCTTTTCCCATTATGATGAGGACCAGAGCTTGGTCTAAAGATGTCAGCTGCTGATAGACAGACAGAAAGGTCTGTCATTGTGCCACACTGCAGTCTGCTCACATTAAAACCACAATTTCACCAGGTAAAAAGTGAACTGTGCCTGGAATATATGGGATATGGAGGCTTCTGCATATCACAGGGATTTGGAGTTGGCCCACGCCAGACTAACACATCAATCCCTGCCCTCACTGCCAGAGGATCAGGGAAACTTCGGGCTGTGTTATGTAAATTTTTCTAAAATAGGGTTATGATGTTTATAATGTTACAAAGGACCCAATGATCAACCTATTTTACTACTTATTAGCAGCTGAAATGGAGATTGTAGATAGCTTTCAGAGAATATGACAGGAATTACACTTATAAAATCTTCACCACCAATAATGAAAGCACATTGCTGATTTCACTAGAGGCAGGAAGACACTTCCTGTAACTTTTGAAGGAGGAACAAGGGAAAGGACAAAGGCAGACAAAGGTATTGCTTCTCATTCTGCAGGAAAGCCCATCACTGTCTCCTCAAGTGCTCATTCATTGCTGTTTCAGCCAGTGCCATTTGGAAAAACTCCAAGTTCAGAGACACTAATCCAATTAAAACCTGGGTATGGTCTGGCCCTTGCTCTGTGTGATGATGCTTGCTCACTGTTGATTTAAATGCTGTTACTAAGAACACACAGCGAGGACAAGTCAACCAAAAAAAAAACCAAAAACCTACCCAGGGATGGAAGACAGTGTCCTTTCTCTAATAATGGTTGATAATGGCTTGAATTGTCATGACAGGTTTCCTATGCAGTCCAAGTACACTTGCTGAGTGAGTCTTTAATGTCTGATTCCACTCCAGTACAAGCACAGGATGATATGGAAATGTACAGATCTGTGCCATGATGGGATCTGTTTCATCACAGTTTTGTGAAAGCTCTTGGCTCTTTTCAGGGCTCTCAGATAAATGGGAGGATTTGTCATAAGCTTTTTCCTGAGAGACAGATTTACAGAAAAGCTGGAGGTGATTTCAGTTTGAAGGACAGAGCTGCAAACAGTTCAGCTGAAGCCTTTTCCCTTTGGATTCCTTCTGTTCAACTGGTGGCAGAGTGTGCTTATATTAGACATGGACAGCAACCTTATCCAGCACAGGAGGCAGTCCAGGGATCCAAGGGCATTGAGAAAACTTCAACACTTTCCCTGCTTGAACTTTCATATGAGGGATTCTTCATATTTGTGTGTGTGTAGGTCTAAACTCTTCACCAACCTGTGTGCCAAGATGCATTCCCAGCAGGTTAATTCTGCCTGAAAAGATCTTCCCCCTCCCTAGTGTCTCCCCTGGCATCACAGAGCTGACAGGAAACCCTAAAATGGAGAGGAGTTTCTGCAGATATTGCAAATACCCACACGGGACACCTGGCTGCAGCAGGAGTGTGAATGAGTGGCCAGGCACAGCTGCTTTCAGGGCAGTTCTAGTTTTGCAGCAAGAGAGAGAGTGAGAAACAAAATGCTGTGATTTAGAGAGTGCAACGGTCCAAACATCATAGCTGTGTGTGCTGCATTATTTCATTTTAATAACTAAATGGATCTCATTTAATGAAAATCTGACCTTTCTTTCAACAAAGGGTTGTTCTTTAGGAAGACCTCAGCAGTCAGTGTAGCATAGAAAAGATGCCATCCTTGCTTAGAGAAGGGGAAAAGCTATTTCTTTGAGACAGATAAAATGATGACATTTTCAAGGACATTAGCCAGGCAGTATCTTCTCCTTTGTTTACCTTTCCTTTCACACTTCCTTCTCCTCCACCACCTCACAATTCAGCCTCCCGAGAAACTTTTAACTGCTCAAACTGAATTTATCAGCATCTAGTAAAGCTGATGTGAATTATAATCATTCCTCTCATTATAATGATACTAGTTAAATCTTCCTTACAGGTACAAATTAAATATTATTTTAGCATTAAGTACTAATTTATGCTACTTTCAGAGTTAATTCCTATTCCAGGGAGCAGGTTGAGGGTTTTGGAAGTAGATGCTTGATCAAACCATCCAATGTTTCCATTCAAGGGTCATGCAAGACACACATAAGACATAATTAAACTACAATCCATCTAAATTTTTTACAAAGCTACCTGGATAAATGGGCATTTCCAAATTTGCATTTTGTTCTGAAATTCAGCATAATTTCTTCCCTTCAGCTTAAATAGAGGGGGAAATATGGGTTTCAGTAAAAATAAGAAATGTATTGTGTCCTTTTAACAAATTTTATAGCAATATGGAAATTACATGCATGAAAAAGAAGCTCAGAGGAGCAAAATTAGCTACAAAATTATGTACATTTTCAAGGTCTTCAGAAACCATTTTGCCAAAATATCCACAACAGTTCTGTTCTGAGCTGGAAATAGTTGTATCTTCATCCACAGAATTGTTCTCTCTCCCTCAAAAAACAACAGAACAAAACAAAAGACACCCTGCTTCTTTTCTCTTTTTGGACTTGCTAAATAAGGCTCATTTCCTGATATCATTATTCATCCCAAAATCTCAGTGTCTGAGATTGATTTTTGCTTGATTTTTCTTGCAGCCATTTTATTGGGGCAGTATCCTCTTTCCAGTGAAATTACTCATGGAATCTCTACTACAATTTCCTGAGCCATCTTTAAGCCTGAGCCAGGCAAACTTGGAACAACTCCATTTGTCTTCTTGCTACCAAATTTTCTGCTTTGTGCAAGAAGACATTAAGTTTTTCTGCCAGAGCTTAAGGTTGACCAGTTTTCTTGAGCATTAGTCTCTGTAGCCGGTTCTGTAATCCATACTTAATAAATGTGACTTTTGCTCAAGAATGTCTTTGAAGAAGAATAATTTCTAGTGATTAAAGTACCAGGAAAATAACATCACCACAAAAACCCCAGAATTAATTTTAGAGAGAAATAACTCCAGAGATAATTTTGGATAGTCACTGGATAAGTGCCTTCGGCCTAAATCAGCCAAGAGAAAACCACCGTAAGTGAAAATAAGTGCTTCAAGGAACAGTTATTTTTCCCAGTCCATACTAACAACCGCTGTCGCGGTGCATGCCCTAGCCTCGATGGTATTTGGCTAGGGTGCCTGGCAGGGGACGTGACATAACCCCCCTGGGCCCCGAGAATCCCAGCTCGGTCACCACGTCCACTGTGTGAATGAAGAACGGAGCAGCCTCACTTGCTTGTCCAAGGTTCTTTTATTACAGCAAAACTTAACTTGAACACAGACCAGAGGTGAGGACTTAACCAAACAAAAAGGCTGAAGCAAAAGGCTCTCTTACGAAAGCTCTAAACCAAAAGAAGCCCCCCACAAAGGCAGGGCCCTGGGTTTTATACATCAGTCAGGGAGGCGGGGTTTACGTTCAGAAACCAGTAACAAAATAACAGGGGAGGAACTAAGCGTAGATTGACACCACACTAACCAATCAAGGTGGAGAAGGAAGGGGATTCAAGAGCATAGACAACCAAGGGAAGATGGAAAGAACATGGGCTGGGTCAGGCCATAACTGAAATCAGGGTAGGAGGCTCTAACTGAGACCAAACCAATAATACAAGGGGCAGAGGGAGGGGGTGGGACAAATCACTGGAAATAATAAAACAACAATAAAACACACCGCAACAACCATTACTCTGTTTTCTTCATTTTCATGTTTAGAAGTTGTTGCAAAGGCTCCTAGTATTTCATAGATGCATATTTAAAGCAATCTCTAGTCTACTTTATCAGCTACTCAAAAAAAAACCCTCAAAATTATTGAAATAAAAATAAGAGCAACAGCATACCCACCCAAGGATTCAATCTGATCATCAACACATCCTTTTGATATTGCAGATGTACCTCCAAATGGTTGGAGTAGTTAATTTCTGTTTTCCTGTCTAGTGGTTTTTAATTTATTTATGAAGTTTTGCTGAGAAAGAAACCCAAGTGGAATTTTGCTAATCTGAAGCTTCGCTCTTGGAGAGGAAAATACAGAATTTGGGGCTGGCTACAACCAGCTCAACAAACCACAGTGGAAGCCTTTGCCTTGCTACTTGATTCCACAGGGGAGAACAGAAACCTCAATTATCAGGCAGCAAAAGGACTTTATGGATCAAAAATCAGCTGGTTGCTTAATTATGGATATTGCCATTGGTCAGGTTTGAGATTTCCTTGGCCATATTGTTCTTGGCTGTTCATCCCAATATTCAAGGCTGCACAAGGTATTAATTCACTGGGAAAGGCTAATATCCCAAATGGAAAACACCTGCACCCTCTAACTAGGGGATGCAACTCACTATTTTGTCTTCCTGCAATATAACTGAGGCTTTAAGCAAGTGGATTTAATAAGAATAATCTGTGAAAGACCCAGAGCTACTGCAGAACTCCTGGTAGAGAGGATTATTCAGTGCATTCTCTGGAGGATTTTGCCCTTTGTTTAAAATGAATACTTAAATTTGATCCCAGTTTTAGCTTTTGTGTTGCATTTAGACTGCTGCTGGGGTTTTTGTGTTTGGTTTTGTCCTTGTTTATTTTTCCTTTTCCATCTAACAGAGCCATGGATTGGGAAGCTGCTAAACCTGTTTACCATTCATATCATCTTCAGTTGGCCAGACTCAGTGCTAAGGGGATTAAGTTCAGGATGTTCCACACAAAAATTTAATTTCAAAAGAAAAATGGTACCAACACTGAATATCTGAGATACTGGTGATATTTTCAATACTTGTAGCATGTCAAGAAAAGGCTCTGCTGTTTTAGATAATCTTCTTTCTCTGTGATTTATGCCTTTGAAGTGGACATGTCTCACCCAGAAACTCACTTCAGAAACTAGAAATTCTGAAGCAGAGGGAGAGGCAAAGAGGGAAAGAACACATACAAGTGGAACAATCCCAAAAAGGAGGCTTTTCCACAGGAAATATTTTAGTTTCAAAGTATTAACATTTTGGCAAAGTCTATGTCTTTTAAATTGCCAAGGTTAGAATCTAAAAAGGAAAACCAACAAGCTCAAAACAATTGAAACTTTTCCTTTGGGGCTGAAAAAATGCCAGGACTATTTTTTTGCCAATAATTTAAATTGTAGAGACTTTCCCTTGAGGATTTATGTTTAGTTAAACTCTAATTTTTCCATCAGAATGGGAAGGTTTTAATTAAGTTCACTGCTATTCATTGGCGCTGAGGTTCCTGTCTCCCCATTCACTGACTTTCAGAAGGGAGCTCCGGCACTATTTGGTCCCAACAGCCAAAGTTTTGGGACAGGCAGGTATTTTAATGAGCATAATGTGGCTTCAGTCAATATTTCATAAGCTTGTTAACACTGTGGTCTTTCCTCATTCCTCTGAAAAAAACACTGGTTGTAAAATAAATATTTACTTCTTTTACAGAAAAATCTGAACCATTTTTTAAGGAATTGTAATGTGTGCCCTCCTATGAGACGTAATTTAGATTAATTTCTGAAATGTTTTGGAATTTGAAGGCACACTCTTCTTATTGAATCTATGCGTTGCTCAAGAGAAAATAGATGCCAACAAGATAATTGAGGCATTGTGATCAGCAAATGTAATTTTTCCCTGGGGCAGCACATGTTAAAAAAATGCAAACAGCAGGGTAGAAGAGGGTCTGATAAATGAAAATGGTATTTTGAGTACATGGAGAGCAGACTTGAAGGCAGCAACTCAATTCCTACTGTATTTCGGAACACATAAATAGAGAATAGACATCTCATCACCAAAATTTAAAAATTTGCTGAGTATTACCTCTTCTATTTCAAAAAGCAGCACATTGAAAGTAGATTATGAAATTACTCTAATTTAAGGGTGGAAGATATCAAATACAGGACATAGAGGTATCATAATTCTGTTTATCTTCCCAAGGAAGACAAAACAATAACAACAACAACAACACAACAAGAATACATACAATTCACAAATTATGCATTTTAAAAATAGAACAGTGAATAAAAGACTGTCTTTCAGGGACATTACACAGTGAGTGCTTGGCTAATGGAGATGAATAAGATCTTTATTTTTGTGATCTGACTACCCATCCTTGCTCTCTACAGACTTTTTCTCTCTTCTGGCATTGTGCCACTGACCATGTGAGATGAGATGCTGGAGCAGTCAGACTGTCCATAAGGAATCCCATGGTGTTTAGTGTTTTCTCCCTTAATTCCCAAAGGAAAAAAAAGATCATTTGGCTTATATCTCTCATCCAGCCTTGATAAAAGTCTGGTAGCAGGGAATAGGGAGCACCCAAGAAGATCTGTCAGGCTGCTCTCAGAGTGAAGGACACAAAGACTTGAGAAAGGAAGGATGTGAGCACAATCACTCAAAGCCACCTTGAACAGAAAAGAGAGCAAAGCAAAACATTCTGGAACAAGAATCCTAGGATTTGCCTTGTGCAGGGAGCCAGATGTGCACAAGCAGCTCAAGTCTCATAAAGGAGTGTCCTGCTGCTGTTAAAGTGGAGCAGAAAAGGGATTGCAACATGTTCTTCAACAAAGGCACAGCTGTGTCAGGTATATCGACTGAATCATTGTGGAACAGAAAAAACAAAACAGATTTAGGCACTGACAGTATAAATAGAATCTCTGCCCCACAGAACACAGTGATCTTGAGTGCTACACTCTTCAGATTACAAGAATAAAAAATGTATTTTAAAAATGCATAAAAAACAGGGAGAGAGGATAAAAATCATGAACACCTTATTCTCTCTGTTTGAAAGGTAGCAGAATATTTAGGGGTTGTTGTACCCACAGAAATTACCTGTGAAGTCCTGTAAAGAAGTTCTAGCATTAATGTTCATTCATTATTACTTTTTCACATGAAAGAGAAAAGCCAAAATTCAACATTCCTGACTATATAAAAAATGTATGAAATTCCTCTCTGAAAAGAGTCTTATGCTCCTTGTGTTAACACAGTTGCATGAACAGTGCTCCACTGTGACTAAACACTCATGTCAACAGAATTTAGGATTCAGTACCAAAGTGAATGGATTAACACATTACCTGTGGTTAGTGATTTCCACTAATTTCATAGCCCTGATGCTTTTCTGTACTCTCCTACCTTATGGAAGTAGGACCAAACTTTGTCAGCACACTCCGAAATTCAGCTCATGTAAGAACTGAGGGAGAAATTATCTGGTTCTACAGAGAGAGAAAATTTCTCATTTGATGCTCAGTACAGAGAGACTCATTGCTCTGAAAACAGAATCAGGCACCTGCCACCAGAAGCATTCAAAATCTCCACATGGAGCACTCTGTTTTGTCCAGGAGTCTCCAGGAAGCTGATTGTCTTCTCCAGTTATTAAAAACAACAACAACAACAACAACAACAACAACAACAACAACAACAACAACAACAACAACAATAACAAAAAACCCACCCCAAAAACCAAACTAATGAAAACAGGGGAGCAGAAAGGGGCACAGCTGGTAAGGGTGGGTAGTTTTTACCTCTGAGTGAATTACACAAGTCTGGATTTCAATCCAGTTGTCTGAGTCCTCAGTCCTTGTGGGTGTTGGTTTCTTGTGCACAGCCAAGTGAATGTTTCATTTACTTTCCTAGCTGTGATAGTGTTTTGAAGGTGCTGTGGGCTGGATAAGAACATTGTGAAGAGGTAGTGAAAAGGAGCAGTCTGTCTGGTTTTGAATTTGTATTTAACTCTAAGTAATTTCTTGGTCCCTTTGTATTTTCTTCTCTCCCTGTTAAAAGAGTTGCAACATGATGAATGATGTTGTGTAGCAGGAGGTGCCATAGATTTCACAGCATCCTCCTGTGAAAGTTGCATTTTGTGTACCATCAACTTTTCTTCTGTGTGATAAAAAAATATTTACTTTTCTTGACTCTGACCTGCATAATTGATGGAGTTCAGCTGTTCTGAACTCTTTTAAAGTTAATATTGAAAAAAAGTAAAAGTGGAACAGGCCAAAGGACAGCTCTTGCAAGCTTCAGCCACTGAGGAAGGTCTGTGGTGCTCACAGGTTCTTGGGGCTGACTCACTGGAAAATCCATGACTTGTTAGTTTATAAGTTTGTCCTGTTGAGGACTCCAGTGCTGGGGTTTGTGGCTGGCTGTGCTACACTCCCCCAGCCAGCATTTCCCAATCTCCTGCTGGTCAAAAAACAAGGGAACTTCAAGGAAGTGGCCATCAGGTTTATTTCACAATTTCTTAATTTCAGTAGAAATACAAATATTTGATTTTAACCCCGTCTCCTTCTTGTGGTTCCTGTTCACCTGCATTCATTTTTTTCGCCTGTTCTTAAGAACAAAATACTGCCCTAACTCTCCTCCCACCTAATCTTGTTGCAGTCTCTTGTTATATTCACCAGGGGTAACCATTTCCTAGAGGGAAAGACATAAATTAATTCAATAAATTCCCTTTGTCCTGTGTTTCATTGTATGAGCTAAACAGCATTTGCACCTATTCTGGAGATCCCAATTGAAAGAAATATTATTTATTCAGACACCTATCAGCAAAGATGTCTCCACTCTCAGAGAGTTGAAGTGATGCCCAAAGGTGGAAATCTTTGCAGAATTCGTTTTTTGTCTTTGCCTATCAGGTTCATGGGTCTTCATTCCAATAATTCCCTTGTGCAAAACCTGGTCTAAAGAACAGACTGACCCTTGGAGGTAATTTATAAGTAACATAAATGCAAAAAATGTATTTTTTGTAATAATTTCTACTGGAAGACAAAAATTGACCTAAATCCCTGCTTCCTCTTAAGGAGAGAGAGAAATAATATTTCTTTTGGAACAAAAAAAATTAGGATTCATTGGCACAATTGTTCTTCCAGAAAAGAAAATTATTCCTCACTACCAGGCAGCCGTTGCTCAATCCAGTGGACTATGGTTCCTGTTTAATTTTCTCTGAGTATTGGTGAAATTTTCTGATAACCAATTTTATGGAATGGGATTGAATATTGATAATTTGCTAAATTTTTTATTTTTTTTTTTTACTTAGAAGATAATTTTAAAAAGACAAACATCCTACCTTTAGTCTCAACTTGAGGCAGAGTTGACTGTTAAAGGCAAGGAGAGCTAGCCCGTGGCTGAATTGAGCAGAATGGAGATGAAGATAATGGCAGCTTCAGAGTAGTCTATCTCAAACAAATTATTAAAATTTCCAAAGTAATTCCTTTTTCCTGCTGCTCACTGGTGCACATTTCATATTTCACAGACCTTGCCTTTCTGGCACCCATGCTTAAACCTTGCAGAGATCACAGGCAGGATAAAACCCACACTTGCCTGGAACACCTGCTGATGGTGAAATGTTGGACTTTACCACCAATTTGACCATAAAAGGCAGCCTGTGATGAACTGAAGATTTTGCAGAGCACATAAGATGTTGCTAAGTGTTCCAGAATTTAAGTCACAGCCTAGTTTTCAGAAATGTCTGTCCCTCACCTCTTCTTTCCCTATCTTTCCTCCGCTACTGTTAGAGCACCCAAATACTTTGCAAGGGTAAAGATTTTTGAGTTTGGTTTTTTTTTTTTTTTTTGTGAGAGCAAAGTCATTCAACTAATTATTTATAAATAGGGTCTTGACACTTGATATAAAATGGAGAGAGTGATCTGTGCTATGTGTCAATAACTTTATTGTTCTGAACTGCTTATTTTCTGTTCTTGTGCCCTTTGAGAAAGATTGTGATCTTGAACTGCAGTTAGTGTCGGGTATGCTTACTCAGATGATGATAAAAGTGCAATCTCTGCATTAGAGAACAAATTAGAAAGTGTGGCTTGGTTCAATGTGCTAAGAAAAGATAATGTAGTAGCTTTTTATAACTATGTTGTAGCTGGCTACACATCAAGAGAGGGGAAAAATTATCATAAACTAATACTGGCAGGACATCAGAGAGTTATATGTTGATTGTGTATAAGTTTAGACTGGAATTTTACGAGAAATTTTCTAACCAACCAAATGGTGAAGGATCTGAAAAAGTCTTCACAACAGGGCAAGAAATGCAAGGGTTTGTAAGATGCAGCTTGATCAGCAGCATTCTTGGAAGAGGGACTTGAGTTTGTGGGGTGAAGACTCGAAGACTTGAGTTTCTAAAGCAGTATAAAGGGAAACTGCGTCACTCTATAATTATAAAACACTTGTAGCTGCACATTCCAGGAGAGATTTTCCTTTTTTTTTTCCTTTACTTTTGACAATTTACAGTGGTGACTTTTTTCTTTAAGACTTATTATGAGATGATAAAAATGATGGTCTATTTATCTGCAGACTCCGTGTAGTTTGGTGAACTGTAATATGTTTGTTGTGAGGGTTTTTAAGCCATAAAATGCAAAATATTACTAAAGATGAAAAATTTCACTAAAACAGAATGTAACAGTTCAGGGTGTAGCAGACTCCAGGCTGAAACATGTATATTTTTGATATTCAGCATTAATGAAGTAGTTCAGTGCTTTTATAGATGTGGAACAGAATTGTTATTTTATGGATAGAATATTATTGTTGTTGTTGTTGTTGTTGTTGTTATTGTTACTATTACTATCATTGTCTTTCTTAATATTACTATTATTTTCATCATTACTATTACACTCTTGTAACTTTTTCATTTAGAAATAGCTCTTCTAAGGCAAGTTGAAGGCAACATCCTGAGCCCAGTGATAAAATCACCTACTGATTTTAAATTCATGCCATATTTTTACGAGAGAAGGCAATGAACAAGTAAAAATTCGCCCCAGTTTTGTCCCACTCTTTCTTTAAGACACAGTGAGGCTATAGTCCAGCTCCAGATTGCACCTCTTTGGGTGCATAGCCGCAAATTTGGGGTTTTTCCCTTTTTTTTACCCCTGCCTATCATCCTGAGCACAAGAATATTTACTGAATCCAAGTCATTATAGACCCCAAGGGTTTATTGCCAATCCGAGTTTGCCACGGCACTTTCATATGCTCTGCCTTTTAAACTTACAGGTGAATGTTCAAAATATGTCAATTTGTTCAAATCCAAGGAAACCATGATGTTGCAATAGTGAATAATTACTGCAACATCTACTGACTACTATTTTCTTTACACCATTTTCTTTATAAACACTGATATTTATTTAAAAGATCTCTTTACAGCTTTTCTACTCCTCTACCTGTTATATTTTACTGCTTCAGGGCTCTGAAGCATTCCAGGATTAAGCAACCTGCAGAAGACTCACATTTTCTGAATCAGATCTGGGATGCGCTCCAAACCTGAGCTCAGGGCCAGTGATTTATATGTGGGACTTCTTCTCTCCTCTCCATCCACGAGGCATTGGAGCTGCACTAACTTCAAAACTGTCTCATTTATTCAGTGATATGTGGGAAGGAAAATCCATGCCTATCTCCTATCCTACCACAATAGCTGTGGAATAGCAAGGAGACCTGCTTGTACTGCGGAGCAGCTCTTTATTTCTCTTGGGTGTAGCTGTGTTTACAGCAGGGTATGTGTTTGTAGCGCAAATCATGACTACACCCCTTGCATTTACATCTGTGGCTGGAGTGCTGGGGCAGTGAAGGCTTCGGGACAGAGAAATGAGACAGAAAATGCATCAAGTCTTTAGGGCAAGCGCTAGGTGTAAGAATGACAGCTCCTGGAGCCAAGCCAGAGCTGCAGGCTGGAAAAGGCACATGGTTGCTAATTGACCACAAATGATTTAACATCTTCTGTGGTAGGTCCCACTGCGAGATGCTTGACAGCTGCAGCACTGATTCAGAGGGAAAGGAGCTGCAGTCTCTTCCTATGGCACCCAGTTTCACTTACAAATGGCTCAGTAAACCAGTTTTGGCCCACAGGGGCTGCTGGACTCCTTGCTGGTGGTGCCTGGGAGCAGCCAGCACAGTGTCAGGCACTGATCTTCACACTCCTTTCCCACGAGGTTTCTCCATACACAAAGGTTGTGCCCTTTCCTTCCCACTGTCCTGCAAATGTTTCCTGCTCCTGGATTTCCCATTTGTGCACTGGAAAGGCTTCATTTGCAGTTTCTCTCCAGGTCCACTTGCTCTGAGGATCAATCCTGGGAATAGCTGGAACTCTCAGTCTTCCAGGCAGGAGCCACAGGACAGTGAGGCCACAGAGGAAGAGGCAGGCTGTGTCACTGCCCTGTCACTATAATGGAGCCAAAAATTCATCTACCAGCTCAGAGTGGTCCTCTGCTACACAGAGAAAATTGGAGGTTCCAATTTTTGGTGTGTTTTCTGCTCTGTCATGTGAGCAGCATCACCAGTTACAGCTTCTACTCCCCAGGTTTTATTTGCTGTTGTTTGGATGGGTTATTTATGGGGATTTAAAAAAATGGCTGGGAATGATTCAGAACAGCCTTGGGCCAAGAGCTTGCAACTGTCAGTGTGAAAACTGAGTCAGCTTTGTGTAGTTCCAACAGTTTCTTCGTATACGTTGACTTTGTCTGACGTTCTGAAGACCTGCAGAAGGACTGAATCCTTACTTTTATCTTTCACACATGCATGGTTCTTCTTTTTTTCATTCTTACTGTTAATAACTTCTACATTCTTTCAGTCTTCAAATTAGGAAGTTTTTTTTTCCTCCTGACCCTGTTACCTATATAACATAAAGTTATTTAATGCATGGTTTATAAGTCTATCTTAAGTTGTTTATAAACTGTTATTACCTTCCAAGAATTAGTCCTTTCCAATTACAATGCCACATACTACTAGATCTTGCTTTGGAATAACTAAATGAATGAGTTTGGATATTTTGAATTACATGCCAATTATATTATTTGGCTCTTTGCTCTTCCTTTGAACTTCATAAATACATAGATATGTGCAACTATAAACACTCTTTCTCACCTTTGTACTCATTCTATATTTATGTATTTAGCCTCCTTTAATGCTATAGGTTATCATTGTAAATAACAGTAAATTTGTTTCTACGTTCACTGTTTTATTTATATTATATATATAAATATGTGTGTATATGTGTGTAATTGTAATTTTGGATTGTGAATGGTGTGTGCACACAACTCAGGTTGTCTGCACACACAATCCTTTGAAAAATACCAGATTAAATTTATGGACAATCTGCAAGGCTGTGATTTTGGAGAAGTAATAATTGTCTCTCAAGTGTGATGAAATACAATTATTTGTAAGTCCAAACAGAAAAACCATGGTCAGCTCTATCATGTATTTTGAGTTGCAGAAACAGTCTGATAAATGAGATCTCACAAATATTACTCCAGATGGATGGCAATATCAAAAGAGCCATATTCTTACTATCATTCTTCTGGAGTTCAGTACAGATTCTTTTTCATTCCCATAGAAAAGCAATTTTTCATTCTAAACTTTTAGTTGAGAACAAACTAGTCTTATAATAGAGTTGCACACATATTTCCTCTGTGTAATAAAAAGATCTCAGCTCAGCTTATTTTCCAGAGACAATTCTTTACTGAGCAAGGTTACTTAAGGAAAAAGCCCTCTCTAAATAGGTGTGCCATTGCAGCTGAGAATATCTGATATCAGATTTCCCAGGGGAGAAATAGGCACACATGGGGCATATCCCATTTGGAAAACTCAAAGGAAAACTTTCAGTGGTGGTGGTGGTGACTCAAAGAGGTGTCTCTGCCCTCTGAGTCGGGGCTGAGTCAGCCCTGGGGCACTGCTGAAGGTGCTGAGGTCTGCGTGAGTCACCAAAACCTCCACTGGAGTTCCCAGAACGCTCTCCTGCATCCACTGAGGCATTCTCAGGCCAAACCCTCCCCTGGGCAGCCCTGACAAGAGAAAAAAACCTGCCCTTCAGTTTCCTTTGCTGCCTCACTTTACCCTTCTCCAGAGCATCTCACTGGGGCTGATGCAGGGACTTGGGCATGAAAGTCAAATCTCATGGTTTAGCTGCTGGTGTCTTTTGCATCGTGATAAGATTTCAGGACTAATGCTGAACACGAATTTCTAAGAGGTTGTTTATGCAATCAGTTACCTTTAAATCTCAATTATTGAGATTTGTTGAGAATTTTCTTGCTGATGGCCTGAAAGGTCACACCCTCTGGTGATGTCAGCTACCAGAGAAAGCAGAGGTGTTGCAGAAAGAACCCTGCCTGTGACAGTGGCAGCCAGCACATCTTCTGAAGACCTGGCTAGGTGGTAGCACAGATAAGGCAAGCAAAAGAGAAGTTTTTCTTACTGCTATATATTGTAGGCATGGTACCTACAGAGAGATGATGTTCATCTCATCTTCTATTCCCAAGTTCAACAGTAAACATCTTCATTATACTATTATGTTGTGGTTGGAGGTGGTGGTGGTGGTAGTATTATTATTATTATTATTATTATTATTATTATTATTATTATTATTATTATTATTATTATTATATCACAGAAACATTTAGTTTGGAAAAGACCTTTAAGGTCATGATGTCCAAACTTTGACCTGGGCAACTTACTTGGAAAAAATTACTTGGAGTCTTCGTTTAACTTAAGAAGGAAACATTGAGAGAAACTGAATTCTCTTTCAGAAAGAAAAAATAAAAACACAACTGTGCTCAAGCACTTCTCTTGTGTTGTGCTCATATGTGTAACTTTTGTCTGAAAACTGCAAGATGGGGTCCAGGAGTTGAGGTCTTTTATGACCACTCATAATCTGAAATTCAATAGGTATTTTACTAGTTAATGTGGAGTTGCCATTGTCGAGTGGCTGCTGTCAGATATTTCATTTTTTCAAAATTAATTAAGAACATTATAAGAACAACCAAATCCTTTCATGACAGATAGAGACAGCTCCAAGCTGTCAGGCAGTGCCAGACGGGCTCCTGCAACTCTGCTGAAAAGCCAGGGAGAAAAAAGATTTTCATGAACACAGCCAAAGCACCAAAAAATGTGCATCCGTATCAAACGCAGGTTGGCTTCAGAGCCAGAATGAAATGCTGGGCTTCAGAAGGTGTCTTCATTAATGAGTTGAGGGAGTTACCTGAGGTCAAAGTGATGAAGCAAATGTTCACCATGACTTTATTCTTGAGCATATGTATGTTCCTCTGACAAGTCTGTTCCTAGCCATAAACTGAATATTAGCAGGTCAGCTTTCAGGAGTTTATACCTCATTGTGGCATATTAAAAACAAACAAAACACCTCAAACCAAAAACCAAAATCAAAATCATACATATATTATCAAACTGCAGTTGTGAATTCTTTAATCCCTTCAGAACTTTTGCAATAACAGCGCATAACCTGTGGGAGTGTAGCAACAATGTGATGCCCACACTTCCCAGAATTATCAATGTCTTGGAGTTGTTTAAAAGCTTTCAAAATAATAACACTAATAATTAATAGTCATTATTAGTAAAGAATTACTAATAATAATTATCCTTCTTTGATTGTCATGATTTAAAATTTTAGATTATGTCCTCCTGCTCTGAGGATAGATAAGGAGAAAGATGGAAGTAAAAAAAGACTGAGTTTTTTGACCTGAATAGATGTTGATTTATTTATCTGTTTTTCCTTATAAACACTCGGCTTATGTATTTATTTTCTGAACATTTGCAGTTTCAGATTATCTTTGTAAACTCCTGTGCTTGCAATGAAATATCACCTTTTCTTGATTTTTAAAGCAGCAAAATAAATCTTGTACAATAATGGTTGTCAGGATTTTGCAGGGTATGCATAACAAGTAGGAAAATACTGCCTGCTCAGATTAAATGGCACAGTCCCCAACTGGGTGGTTACTTGCTAAAATTCTTATTTTTTTTTAGTCCTCTCAGAGTTGAGAGAAAAATATTCCATTGCAGTGTGCTGTATAAAAAATAATTATGAAAATTGACTAATTTCAGAGATTCACAAATTCTTTTTAACTGTACTCATGTTAAAAATGTGATTAAGAGTATGTTACTTAAGAATGAGACAAGATTCTATCTCTTAAATAATCTCTGAGCCTTCTTAATTCCATCTGCATGCCTCTACATCTTAAAGCATTTTGACAATTAATACAATATTAAGTAGTTATGATTGTAAAATCAGTAGAAAACTATTTTGCATTGAAATCAAAGATGATGAAATTCATACAGGAAAACATAAAAGGTAGTAAAAATGGATTAACTATTAGAAGTTAGCCTTCTCTGGTATCACCAGATAAGGGCATTGTGGGGGGAAAAATAAGAAAAAAATATTTGCAGAAATATTTTCACAGACATAAAATTTGGCATACATCACTCCCATTACACTTGACTGCTTTTGTGCTAGAACAGCAGAGAATAAAATAGGACACACCAGGATTTTCATGGGTAGTTGTAGTTTGCTTCTTTTTGTTGGTGGTTTTTTTTGGTCTTTTGTGAGTTCTTTTTAATCAAATACTTGGTCCTAAACGTTTGTACCTAGAAATTTCTTTCAGAAAAATAGTTTTGGGGTTGTTGTTTTTGTTGTTGTTGTGGGTTTGGGTTTTTTTTTGTTTTGGTTTGGGTTTTTTTTTTGGGGGGAGGGGGGGGTGATTGCTTCTTTTCCAAAAAAATCTGTGAGTAACACACTTTCAAATCCCAAAATAGGAATCTTGATACTCAGTAATAAAAATACTGAGGTAAGCAATTAGCTGACCTCAGGGCTGGTTTCCTTAATGTTTCCCTTACATCCTAGCGCATATCTTGAATTAAAGCTTGGACTCCTCTGGATTTTTAAGAACATGGGGTTTTTGGTTTTTTTAATACTAAATCCTGCTAAACATGCAAGATATTTTTTTTTGCACATAATCCATAAATTCTGTAAAGTTCATTTAAGCAATACATACATACATACGTACATACATACACACATACATTCATACATATATATCCAGCTGTAACACCACACGGTCTGTGGGTGGATTTTGCATACTGATTTTCAGTGTACTTTTTCTATTTAAATTGCTGAATTATTTCATTATGCTTTTCAATTACAGGGTGGCAGGAACAAATATATCACTTATGACACATTTAAAGTCTTTACTCTTTTAACTGCCAATGTTTTGCTCATCCTTGTCCAATATGCACAATGGAAAAGAAAAATCTGGAGGAGGTTTATCTGAAAATTTATTTTTAAAGCATGTAAGAATATTTGTTTCCCATCAGCATGACACAGCACTGGCAATGTTTTGCTCTATTTCTGATCCTGAGCAGCTAAAATATAGACATCACTATGGCTATATCATTATTGTCCATATGCAGACACAAAATTAATATCCTGTACTTTTAATGTAGATATTTAAGCATTCTCATTTTTCTTCTGTGATTCTGTGTTTGGTCAACCACAAATGCTTTCTGAAGATTTCTGCAGATTTTCAGACCACGTTACTTCCTGTGCATCACTCATGTATTTTCTTCTCCTTTCTGCATTTCATTTAGGATTTCTTTCAAGTGTAATGCTGATTAGAAAAATAAGTCAACTGGAGAGCCCATTTCTATGCCTTTTGGCATGCATAAAAACACATGAACAGGAGATATGTGATTCAGAGTAAATTATGTCCCCTTTGGCCATCAACTCTCTTGAAAAAAACCCTGCTAATGTTACAATACTGTCACAAAATGGTGAAAAAAAGTGTCCATGCACACAACCTGCAGATGCTTCAGTGTAAAAAGAGTATTCTGTTTGTATGCACAGAGAGAAGTATTAAAAATATGTTAATTTTACATGTATTCCTAATATATGTATTTCCATACATATCCTTATACATGTATTTTTAACATATATTCTTAGCTTGAGATCTGGGTTCCAGCGTATATTCTTAAGGTATGTTCTCAGTTTCCTAGGTGTGATTATCTGACTTTCTAGGAAAAAAGGATGACCCATTATACGACATTTAAAAATAGTGTAATTTAAATAGAATTATGAAATACTCTCTATATTTATGATTTATGATTCATGATTAACTATGTAAGATTTAACTGGATATGCATCACATTGAATTAGGAAAACAACAGGACACCTATGAATGCTACAATCAATAATTACATTACAGGAAAGAGTATTAGAAATTATGAGAGATAGAGTTATTTCATTATTTACTTCCTCTGTCCAAAATATCTTATCAAACCACGCAAATGCATTAAACAAGAATAATAAAATTAAGTGTTACTGAAAATTGACAGAACTCAACTTTGGGCTGCTCTTTATTGTTATTGTTGATTTATAATACACTCCTTTTTTATAGGTAAAATACAGTAGTGTATTTGCTTGTAGTTTTCACTTTTCTTGAGATGGAAATCAAAACTCTGATTGAAATATTGCTTTAAAACAGCAATTAGATCAAAAATCTTTCTTCTTTTCTGTGCCTTAAATCAAAACCACTAGTCAATATTTGATTGTGTGGTCCTCTAAAGAAAAATGTACATTGTCCATATCTTTCAAACAATAAAAAACTTTTCAAAGAAAGAGTCAGTTCCAAATCTTTTCTTTCCAGCTTTGCTTCAGAATTGCAGCAACTTGTCAAAATTATTATCAGTTTCACATGTTCCTGTATCAAAAGTTTTTTCTCTCTTGAACAACTGCATCTTTCAGTTACCCTTTGTGCTGCATCTTTGCAAGCTGTTCTGTAATTTAGATTTTACTTCACAATGCCTTGACTGCTCTGGAAGAAACACAAGCCAGGCATTTGATTCAAAAAACCTGGCTAGGAGAATATTTGTGCTATCTTCTGGCACAGCAATCAATTTCCATGAGATCAAGACAACCAGCAGAATTCCCTTTTCCCCCCTTGTGTGCAAAAGAGACTGCCATATTAATTACAAAGTTTTGGTGAAGGATCTAAATGCAAATAAAAATATTATTCTCTGGGAGGTTTCAGTTACATCTTCTGCAGGTTCTGTATTTTTTCCAGTGGAGTGTGGAGGTTTTTATGAGGTTCGGAGAGGAGTCACCTGCTCCCACAGAACTTTGGAGAAATTTGTGATTTTACTTTCCAGCAAGGGAAAAGCTTGTTTGTGATTGTCCAGCTTTTATTTACCTTTACAGCTGAAGAATGAATATTCTTAGCTCTGTGAGGAAGTCCTGATATAGCTTTGTCCATGGCATTGTGAACTTCCCTGTGTTTGGGTAAAAACAAGGATGAATTCTGAATAAAAAAAGATTTTTCCTTTGCCTGTTGTGAGCAGTAGCTGCTGCTGGGAGGAACTGCAGGCTCAAGGCTCTCTACAGGAGCCACGTGAGAAGAGTTAAGGAACAGAAAGCAACGAAATCCTGCTGCTTGTAGGAAAAGCCCCATGTAGACACTTCCCCTGAACAGCTGGGAACTGCCCCACTGGAACGCTCCCCCTCATTCTACCTCAGGCTTTGCATTTCCTTCAATGAGGTATATATTATAGTTTTGTCATAGAAGGAGATGTGAACTTTTTTGCAGTGATTGCAGCTCCAGCAGTAGTCCTGGATACAGACATATCTACTGCAGAAAGGATTTGCAAAGGAAAAATACAAGCAGGATATACCAACCATTTGTTGGCTCGTTAAAGAAGCTTATTTAATGTTTACAGTTTTGTTTTCCTCGAATCTTCATAGCCATAAATAGATCTTGTTAAATTTTCAACTGAAACAGGCATCAAGAAGCATATCCTAGCATTCATTTTTGAGGTTATCTACACAATTTTTTTTACAGGAATGAAGATTAGCTCCAGCTCAATTTCCTAGCAGGGGAAATAATATTAAAATATAGAAAAATATTTTTCAAGTGGATTAACCAGAATGCAGTGGACATAATGGAATTTGAATCTATTTTTGCTACATGTCAGTTCCACGTTATAAAGATCTGACCTCCTTTAAAAAGTACTCTGAGATTTACTGATGAAAAGTACAGGAGAAAAGAAAGAGAACTTTTATTATTTGACATAATTAAGAACTTAAGAATAATGATGTAGTTAAGAACTTAATGGATCTTAATGCTGTGATGATGTAACATTTGTATTTTCTTTGGGCTTTCAGTGCTTTCTTTCCAGCTCAGCAAACTGATAGATAAGAACTGAAGGAATAATCCATTCTGAAGAAATAAAGAAATAGATGTCTCTGCCTTTCAAAAATTAATAGCAGTGTTAAATTATATAGCCTAAGGTCACAGCTCTCAAACCTCTGAATCTAAAATTTAGTTCTCAGCATTGCTTGACAAGCCTAAGTCCCATACAGAAGACTTGTAAGAATCCATAATAACAAAAACAATGGAGCAGCAGACATTAATGATGTCAGCCTCAGAATGGAAGTGGAGATTTTCCTGTTTATAACTGGCAGCTGAGGCCTGAGGGAGAATAAACAAGCCCACAGAGACATGTGATAAAAACACAGGAGCTGAAACTGCTGCTTTAGAAGCCTTGTTCTCAGCAGGCTTTGGAAATTCATTCTCTGCATAGACAGAATTAAGATCCAGGTAATTTGTCCCAGGATACCAGCGAATTATCCTTTGCTGACTTTATGTTCTTTCCTTTAGGCTGACAAATTAGTCTAAGTTAGAATGCTGGGCGTTCATTCAGCTGTATTAATGTGAAAACAGAGCCATGGCAGTACAGAAATGCTGTAAAAATGCTGTAAAATGAATGTAAATTAAGTCGATGGAAGATGCTTAGCCCAACTCATTGTTTTTTGGAAATATTTGGAATCTATCTGGGACAGTATGAGAGCCACTTAGCAGGGAGTTACCTCAGCTAAGTTCTTAGCTCATCAGGCCTCAGGTTGGAATTTTTTGGCAGAATCTGGTGTTATTCCGACAAAGCCAAGGTTTTGCCTATTATTTCCTCATAACTAGATTAGGCAAATGCAGGCTTCAGAGGCATTGGAGACAAAGGGTTTGAAACTTGCAGTTATTATACATGAAGGGAACAAAGTATTGTGGGTAGAAGACCTAGGCTACTTCTGACATCAGTACAGCTTTGGAATTATTTACTTACTTCTATTGACTCTGCTTTGAGTAATTTTGTTTTGAAAATTAGAAAATTTCAAGAAATACAGGCAGAGGTCGCTGCTTGTGAAATCCCAATGGAGTCACCTTACGATAAAATCCCATAGGACAAAACCACACAAAGAAACTGTTCCTCCCCAGGTCGCTCATGGCTCAGTTTTTAAGTTTCTTATTCAATTTCCCTTCGTGTTCCCTCTGAACTGGAGTGTTCCAACCATGCAGTGATTGGATGTGACACCAATCTCCAAACACAAATGTCTTCTTTTCTCGTTTATTAAAACCTTACTGGAGAAGAGAACACCACACATATCTTGTGCTGATTTCCCCCCCCCGACTTAGGACAGGTTTAAATTCATGTGGTGGGTTTGGAGAAGCATTTGGAAGCAGAAAGAGGTTCAACAGGAAGAGCACAGCATTGAAGTTTGGAGCATGTTCACAAGCTTCCTATTAATTCAGCATTTCTACCTCAAATTAAAGATTAATCCCATCTGAAGCCATGGAAGCATTTAATTATGGTTAGTCTGTATTGTGCATTCCCTTTATTCTTTAAACCTTAAATTTTACCCAAGCTAAATTAACTGAAAATCCTTAATTAGCCAAAGCTAGTATGCTAGCCGAGCTTCAATAGTGAGCTTAAACCTGAAAATAAGTGCTCCCCAAAAGTTAATAAATGTTTATATGACTTGAATGCAGATTTGCTCCCAGTTTTGCTTACAAGTGTAGTTCCTGTCTCATCATGCTGGTAACAGAATAAGAATGTGGGGAAGGAGTTTTCCACATTGCACTATTTTGCCCCAATTCCCTTGCCACTAGTGTAAAACCCTGCAAGCTGAGAGCTGATGAGTTTCATCTTTGTAAGTGTGTGGCTATCCTGACCTAGTGGCTTTCTTTTCAAAAGGAAAATGAGATTTTGGAGGTTTTTTCAGGTTTTCTCATTTTGTTTTGGTTTGGGGTTTTTTTTTGTTATCTGAATAAATTTAGAGGGGATGGGGCCTTTGTAATAAGGTGCAAATAATGACACATCCATCAGATACCTCGTTTTGTTCATCAGTTTTCTTTTCCTATAAGAAATTCAAAATTAATTATCATGACCTAGACGTGCCACAAAATGTTCAGTCAGCTTTGTAAGTGACAGATGTACCTTTTAAGAATAGGCAGTGTCCTCAGCACAGGAAATATCCCAGTCTTATGCCCTGCTCTTGTACCCTCTTATACTCCTCAGATTCTGTTCTTGGCCATTCTGTCAGTGGTACTGCAACAAGCAGGTTCTTGTTTCAATCCAACACAAATAATTTAATAACTCTCTTAGATTATGTATTAAACTCTTTCTCACTTTTCCTGACACTGCATTGGCTTTACAAAGGTTGCTGCAGGACGTGTCTCCAGCCCCCTGTCCCTCAGCTGGTGCAAATGACACACAGAAATCATGTGATGTTACTGTGGTTGTTCTTTCTGCAAAGATTTTTCAGCTCTAGAACCCTGATCACAGGCATATAATCTGGGACATGATACTTATCAGGGGGTTGTCTACTCTCTTTGCTCTTCATAGCATCA
Source organism: Nicator chloris (assembly GCA_013400495.1). Classification (NCBI taxonomy): domain Eukaryota; kingdom Metazoa; phylum Chordata; class Aves; order Passeriformes; family Pycnonotidae; genus Nicator; species Nicator chloris. Next base: position 11,794 of record WAAE01018459.1, on the reverse strand, counting down.
ACAAAGTCCTTTTAGACTAAAATAATCATGGCAATGTCATGTGAGTGGGACGGCAAGGGCAGCTGGAAAGAGATGGTGGTGGAAAACCTGGGATCCACTAGGACAAGTGAAAACCCAAAGTGTGTTACACAACAAGAGCTAATGCAAGTAAATCTCAAGAAAGGAGAATTTAGGCAGTATTTTACATGTACTTGTTGAGGAGCAAGATTAAAAAGCTGTTCATAACAAAGTGCAAAGTAAGAGAAAGCTGTAATTACATTGCCTAGTGTAGAAAGAAAAATGCATGAGAGTCCAGGAGAATTTCCACCTTTTCTTCGGGTGGAAATGTACATAGGAAAGAAGAATCAGGTTCTCTGCTGGCAGTGCTGCCTTCACAAAGCACAAGATAGGGTGTAACAACACAAACGGTGACAGGAAAAATAAAATTGCTAACTGACCCAGGGATGGAGTTCACTCCACCCTTCAGGCTTTGTAGGGACCTGCAGTGACATGAGAATCAACCCCCTGATATCTAGAGGCCACAGCTCTCCTAGCTAGGGGCTTGCCTTGGGATTACACAGTGTTTTCACCTGTTCGAAATAATTCTCTAACCAGAAATGAGGGCTCTCATTAGAGTTGCAGCAGGTGTTATAGGTATTCCAGAGATAAATTTGTGGTTGTGCAATTTACCTCTATTTAACAATATGGATTTGGTGCTATCATGAGGGTACTGCAAGTGAAATGTGCAACAATGCTGGATATCAAAATTTGTGCATTTTTGATGTGAAAATAAGTTGCCCATACAGAGGCAATGTTTGGTCACAGGTTGTTTCTTGGATTCATGGGAATGAGGTCTCACTGCTCACCTCTCCTTACTCCATATGATTTAATAATTTAACTCCATAACCTAAATTTTTCTGCTTTGTATTATGTATCTTTTACTTCTGTCCAGTCCAAATGTCTCCTTGTTTCTGGCACTCTCGTGCTCTGAATGTACTCACTACTTGGGCCACATTTATGCTATTTTATACCTTCAAAGATACTGCTGTCATTTGCACTGTTGTGTCTTCAGTGTTTGATCCAAAGCGTAATTGAATTTTGGAAATAAAATGACAAAAAACCAATCAATTTATTCAAACTGATCTTGCAAGGGTCATGGGATAGACATGTTCTTCCAGTTAGGTCTTTGTGTACTGCCACTTTCCTTAGAGACTTTTGTGAGCTGCAACTCAATCCCTAGGAGAAAATTCTGCTTATTAACACGATGTCCCTTATACCACTCTGTCAGCAGAGAAAAAACTGATTTTCCAAAATTCACAAGGTAAACAGACCATTTAGGAAACACTGGGAGAAACTGGGGAGGGGGGGCGAAAACTCTTTTAAGAGCATCACAGGAGACCTTATATTTGTGTATAGTGTAGTGATGAATAACTCTCAGAAAAGTAGCCCAGACAGGTGCAGAGAGCCAAAGATCAGCAGATTTTTGTTCCTGAAGTTTCCACTGAGCACCACCATCCACAAAAGTTTTCCAGGTTGGGTCAAACTAGTGAGACAGATTTTCTTGCCAGCAGACTTGTCCCCTGTTGTTTATGCCTTGCACTGCTTGGGTAATGTCCTTGGAGAAATATGCAACCATGATGGAAAACAAGCTTTTCAGCTTTTGTTCTCACTAGCCTGCCACTGGAAGTGGGGAAAGAATACTCAAGATTTGGGACAGGCCTCACTTCCTTCAGAGATGTAGGACCTCCCAAGTAGGAGCTAGTTTAAAATGAAATTTAAGAGTGGAGAAAAAAAAAGGGAAAAGAGATGTGTGAGAATGACAAGGGGAAAGCAATTGCCCAAATGAATAATTCAAGAGGACACATGAAAGGGTAGGAGGGAGATTTTGTTACATTATAAAAACAAATAGCAAATAAAATGCAAATATGTTTACAAGCATATTATCATGCACATTAATTTCTGCAAAAATTTTGTTCCCTATTTCAGTCTTCTTCCCTCAAGCCTATTCTCTCTGTAGCTGGTACCATTCACAGTCTGTGGTGAGGATCTGAGCCATCAGACTCAATTTCCATTCCAAATCCAAACATAAGTAGTGGCTTGTGAGCTTGCAATTCCTTTGAGGCTCACCCAACCCCAATTTTGCTTTATTCCTCCAGGGGAAGCATTTTCTCTTTGAAGCTACAGTCCAACCCATTCCATTGCAGGGAAATAGGTTTAGATTCTCCTCTAGACTAGCCTGTTGTGGGACATTTTATGTACTTCACTTCATATCACACCAACAGAGAAAGAGAGCTCTGACATGATGAAACTGTAAGTGATGGGATGATGGTGGGAATTTAGAAGCCTGGAAAACATTTGGTTCTCCAAGCCTCCGTCTCATTAAAATTAACACTTAAAAACAAAAGCATTGTGAATTTAATTAGTCCAGATGTTTGAAGATACAACACTAATGGCAATTTATCTTCTCTTTTGTTCAAAAAATATCTTGGAATTATCATGAGAAAAATGGTTACCAGAGGGTTATTACATGTACTGTTTTCTTGTTGTCATGTGCCACAGGCAAGAACAACGCTTTGAAGAGAATTGTTTCTTTCTGAGAATAAAGATAACTACTGTAAACTAATTGCTAAGCTGCAATACAGTAGGTAAAGTGACGGGAAAATTCTACATTAATTAGTTATAAGTCACCTTGTCTGAAAAATGAGCTCTAAAAGTACTGATGCCCAAAAATTACAAGCATTTTTCATAGACAATCACAGAATCACAAAATATTCTGAGTTGGAAGGGACCCATCAGGATCATCAAGTCCAACTCAATGTTTAAAGTGTCAAACTTTCAGTGTTGAGACTAAAGGGGGATGTGCACACGGTGTTTCTCTTCTGGTTTTTTTTTTGTCTTTTGTTCAAAATCTCCTCTTGTAAGCTTGATACAGAGTCACACATGCAGGAAACATTGCCTCAGTCAAAGCTAAGTGAGAAACATCACTTGGGATACCTGAATACATCACAATTCACACAGGACATCCTCAGAAGCAGGGAGTGATTTTTGACAGGACAAAGGTATGATTATCAAAAAGCAAGTGCTAGGTTCCATGAGGGGAATTTCTACCTTGTCTAAAGCCTCAAAACTGAAATCTATTTTTTAAAATCTAACATGTACTTACTAATTTCATGGATCTTCCTGCGATTTTCATCTCACCTCCTTGTATTTTTTCAGCTTCATAATACTATGGGCTAATTATTTGGGGGTTGGTATTTTGTATTTTTGGATTGTCTTCTCTTAATCAAATGTTTCTCATTTTTAAGAGGTTAAAAAATCACTTAAGGGCAGAGCAACAAACCTTTCTGTCTGACCTCCAGTTTCTGAGGGGTTACAGAGAGGCTCAAGACTATTTAGGACAAAGACTCTTCCTGATCCTTTCACTGCCTTGACAAAGCACCTGGAGCAAATCAGATTATTTGCTTGGTTGCCTCTGGCCACCCACTGTTGAGTGTGGTGGGGACAAGGAATCACTCCGCTGTCCATTGACACCTTTAGGAACTTGTGGCTGTTCACCAAGTTTTACCAATACTGAGCTTTATACCAGTTCTGGGTTCCACTCTTCTGCCAGATACCCGCAAACTCTGCTTAATACCGGGATCCCTGTGCACTGCCTTTCATCCAAAGAAATCAAAGTGTCCAAAAACAAATTTAAGTTTTGCAATACTTGCTGGCAAGCCTCCTGCAAGATTTGTTCTGCAGTAATTAAGGCAACTTTTGATAAATCAAGATCCTTCATCACCCCTCCAGCTGTGAGTGCCCACATAGTCCCACTAGGATTTTTGGCAAGATCTCTCATTTGAAATGGTGAAGATTTTGTCTCAAAACTCTCCCTTTCCTCCCTCACAACAGGCTATTTTGTGCAGTGTGCTGCTTCCTGACACTCCTGGAGCAGGCAATAAGTGAAAATCTACCACCCTTGTTGCCTCGTCTTTGGATGTGGCAACATATCGCCCTCTGAACTTACTCAGCCACACAATTATGCTTAAATTAAAAAAGGAGAGAAAGAGGGAGAGCAAAGAAAAGCAGGAATGCGGGGTGGGTGGGAATTGGCTTATAGGAAAGCAGCTGGCACGGGGAACACAGGCAACTGAGGATGGAACCCGCCTTGCCAAATCCCCGCAGAGGGGAAAATGCCAACCAGGTTTCAATGAGTAAGCAATTAACCTTATATTAGATTACTGCAAATAAACACTGATTTGGTAAAAAGCCAGGTGAATCATTAGTATGAAGAACAGTGGGACCCAGATGGGGTGATTTGTGAAAGTTCAAACCAAAGCTGTTCTGCATGGACTGTCAGTTTTACACAAATACTGTCAGGGTCAGTTGGTAGCTGAACGTTGTTAGCCCAAATTCATGTGGCCAGATGCTCCACAGAGGTGAATTTGGCAGCATTTCAATTAAATTGGTGTAATTGGGCTGATTTCCACCAGCTGATATGTCCCTGCTGGCTCCCTGTACCTTTATGTTTAAATATTGCTAGTTAATATTCTAATCACTTTCAACAGAATAGCAGTGAAACAGAAAGCAAAGGGAAATACAGATGCAGCAGAAAGGTGTAAATGGGTGGGCAGCCTGTGCAGCAAGATCATGGGGACAGAAACAAAGCAAATTTAGGCATGGTCAGGCACTGCCCAATACTATTTAATTGCTTCATTTTGGAGCACAAGAAAATATATAAATTGAGATAAATGGGGGAAGGGAAAGCAGTGCCAAAGTTCCAGGTTGACTGCAGTCCTTTCTAACTTCATATCCCACTCCAAACCTTGCTCCCCAGGAAATCCTGTTCTCTGTTCTATCAGAAAAATGATGTTGGAAGGTGATCAGCTGACCTCAGGAGCTAGTCACTGGGACAACTGTCTGCTTTATTGGTGTACTCATGCTCTGATTCAGGCCAGGTGAGGGAAGCTATGCAAGAGAGGGGTGTTAAAGCTGGCTGAGCCATCCTCCTGGGTGAAAAATAGGATGTATCACTGGATGAAGAGGAGGAATTTCCCTCCATTTTCTGGGACTAATCTGGTTGGCAAAGGAAGCAGAAAAAAAAAAAAAACAGGCCATTTTTTTCCCACAGAATTCCATGGTATACTGAGTCATTTATTCTGATCCATAAATGTGTCTTTCAGCTGCTGTGATAAAGATTTTTTCCATGTATAAGCATTCTTGGTGAAGAATCTGACATTCATTTTGAGCAGAGAATTGAGTTCTGAAGCAAGTTCCACATATATTCTTTGTGTCTCATTTTGGGAAGACATGACACTGAAAATACAGGCTTTTTGTGCTAGAAAACACATATGTGTCCCCAACCTGCAGGGATTCTGTTTATCAATTCTCTTTTATTGTAGGGAATGTTTTTGCCCATATGTTCATGACTGAGAAAAATGCCATGCTGAGCACCTTATACTAAATAATATTGCATCAAAACATGCACTGGTTTTTTTTTTTTTCATTTCCCTTGAAGCAGTACCTCATCCTGTTTCAGCAGGAGCAAGCCTGCATGAACCTGCTGAACAGCTTTGCTGCAGCTTAAAATGGTCTCCAAATCACCAGATTTAATTTTGCTTTGTCTTTAATTTATCTGGACTGTTCCAACTTACGTTCCTCTACTCTTTAGAACTGAGGCTGACTAGAACTGGGTGGGGGGGAAAGGTTACACCAGCTTAACTCAACATAATGACACAAGATTCAGATACATCAGATTGGAAACGAGAGGTCATGACTTTTTTACTGGGACACACCTATCCATGGGAAACTGATTCCAATTTGTTTTATTTGGAAAAAATACAGGACTAGATCTTCTAAAGATACATACCAGTATTTTTTTCTAAGAACTGTAGTTATATGTGCAAGTGATTCAACTGAAGTTCTGCTAGTGCAATATTGGTATTGAATTTAAAAGTTTCAATTTTTTTTAAAGAAATTGGAAAATTTCCACTTCTATGCTGACTGAGGATGGGAAAAGTCTTATTTGAGGCACTATAAAATTTTTTTAAGTCCTTTTTAGTCAACCTTTTTGAATTGAATCACCATTGAATTTATGGTAGCAATAGCAATCAGTTTAAGATAAGATGGCTTTTTTTTAAAGTCTTATCCTCTAACATCATGATAGAAGGTATGGGTTGTGCCAGCTCCACACTTTTTACATCTTTACTAGCCAGGACTAACTTCCCTGAAATATTTTAGAATGTATAAAACACGAAATTTTTTTACCACCCATTCAGAAGTAACTGGAGTATCAGATAGTAGACCAGGTTTGTGTCTGCATGTCAGTTATTTGCTGCTTTTTGCAGACTTTCTGTGTTCACAATTTGTCAAAATGAATGGGCTAGGGTTGTTTTCTCTTTGAACATGTGGTGCTCTTGGATGCTTTCATAGCAGTGAGTTGAACAACTTTGTTTTCATATTTGACAGCCTTCAAAGGAAGTGACAGGGCTAAAAACTGCAAAAACTGCTGAGTTAAGTCCTGTCTTTGAATTAAGCATGATGGGAATTTTGCATTACCTGGAGGTGTCACTACTGTGGCTCCAAGATAGGAAACTTTATCGTGCAAAAACGTAGAAACAGCATGTAGAATAAAGGAATAAAATTATAATGTAAGTAAATCTTGGACCATGGGCTTTTCCATACCCTAAAATCTGAAAGTTGGTGAGGTCTTATCACAGTAAGTAATTACATCTCTTTTTCCCCACACACTTTTTGCCATGACTATGTTGTTATTTTCAATCTTGGATATTTCTTCTTCTCATAAAATGCTGAAGAGCTGACTGTACAGAACCCCAACCAAAGTTCATCCAGCCCATTTGTCACCCTGGTATTTTAGCCTTCTGATGTTTTCATTTTTTGAAATTCCTTTCCCATAGATTTTGCTGTAAATAAGAGACTTGTTTATGTTAGTTTTATCCATGTTTTTCATTGCTTCTTAGAGGACGAGATCTTTGATGAACATCTGTCTTGACCAATGTGATTGAAGAAGTGTTAACTTTGCCTATGAATCACTGGGCTTGTTTGAAATACTATATAAAAGAGTCAGTTTTGAAATAAAGTAGATATTAGCTTTCAGAACTTCACAGAGTCTACGTCTCTTCATTTTGTGTCCTATTGGAACACCCAGTAACTTGCTCTTGGCAAAGGCCCAAGGTCTTACTAGAGGAATGGTATTTTCCTATAATCTTTTTCTGGTCTCCAACAGTTTCCATTTGAGGATACTCCTAGACCAGAAGTGCATTATGTATCTTCTGTAATACTCAACAAATTCACNGTGGGATGGGAGAGAGAATTGGAAGGGTAAAAGTGAAAAAAACCTCCTGGGTTGAGACAAAGACAGTTTAATAGGAAAAGCAAAAGCTGTTCACACAAGCAAAGCAAGACAAGGAATTCATTCCTGTTCCTCGTGGGCAGGCAGGTGTTCAGCCATGCCCAGGAAAGCTGGGCTCCATCACAAGTGGCTCGGGAAGACAAAGGCCATCACTCCAAATGTCAGCCTCTTCCTTCTGCCCCAGCTCTGTGTGCTGAGCCCAATCCCATATGGTCTGGAACATCCCTGGGGTCAGCTGTCCTGGCTGTGTCCCCTCCCAGGTCCTTGTGAGGAGCAGCAAAGCCTTGTTGTGCAAACACTGACTTCCACAACCAGCACATCCCCGTGTTATCAACACTGCTTACAGCATACATCCAAAATATGGCCACACTCCTGATACTGTGAAGGAAATTAACTCTGTCCCAGAGAAAACCGACACATGGAGCATGGTTCTTCTGAGAACTTTGAAGAAAAAGCATGGAAGGGGTAAAAGGCACAAGTTTCAAAAAGAGAAATTCTGACTTCATGAAAAGAGCAGCTTTTTCATCAGGATGTGATCAAACTCTGGAGCAGGAGCCAGGAGAAGCTACGGGTCCTTTATCCTTGGGCTGGATCCTCAAATCTTATGTGGTCCTGGAAAAACCTGAGCTAGTTGAGCAGAGAGTAGAGCCTCCTGAGGTCCGTTCCATCTTGAATTGCTCTGTACTACAGTTATCCTGAAGTTTTTTATGTCTCTGGGCCTCAGCCTATAAAATAGGAGTATTTCCCTGCCACTGCTGAGTGTTGTGAAGCAGCATGGAAATAGTAAGGGTTTCAAATCCCTGGCAATTAAGATGTGCTGCTTTTCACAGGTTCAGTATTTAATATTAGCCAGAGTGTAGCTCTATGAAAAACTGCACAAAAAAAATTTAATATGCTTCTGGAGGCCCTAAGGTTTGGGGGTGTTGGTTTTTTGTTTTGTTTTGTTTGTTTACTTAAGATTGCAATGAAACATTTAGAAAAGATGTGCTGTCACTTCACCCTACATATTCAGAGATAGAAATAAAATATATTATGAAATGGATATAAAATATGTATTCAACCCCAAAACAACATTGTTGCTGTGGTGTCAGAGACGGGAAGGCGACATTAGCACATCGAGTTCATGCAGCTCTGTTTATTGTCTGGCAGCTCCTTTTATAGGGCTTTCAAATTTCCCACACTTAGACATGATCGGTCAAGGGCCTCAACTCCGCCTAGCTCCCTGGCCAATGATATGGGTACATCTGTGCTTCAAAGGGGTTGGCTGAGGTCCTTGGTCTAGGACTTCAAGCTAGGCTGGTCGAGCTGGTGTCTGCTAAGCCAAATCATCTGTGCAGCTATAGACCACCTGTATCTGTCGCACCACATCATCTACTGCTCTGTACCCAAGGGACATTAAGTGCTAGCTGATGCTGAAAACAGTGTTGCATTTGGATATTGTAGCAAATTAATTAATCTATAGATAACTTGCATAGAGCGATTAAGGCAACTCTCCTAGGGCAGTAGTAACCAATAACAGTGAAATGAAATAAATGATTTAGAAAACAGGCAGCAAACACAGTAACCTCTCTGAAGCCACTGGAACACGTAAGAAGTAATCTCTCACAGACGAAGGTGATGCAGGACCTGTGGGAGTGAAGTACTGGACTATAAATTAATCTCATAAACCTTGTAGTAAATTGCACTTGCTCTTTGTAATGTTAAACAGTGGATTATTCTTTTTTTTCCACAAATACGGGAAAATCCTTATTCAAATGTCATGCAGCTTTTAAATGTGGAAGTCACCTACCAGCTTAAATAGGAACCTCTTTTGGTGAGATGCAAATTCTTATGCCCCTGTTGGACTTTAAATTTCACATGTGAAAACTGGGTCATCTGATTTGTCATAATTCTTTTGGGGTGACTGCTCTTTCTAACCTAATGTTGTTTGGGATTTTTTTCTATTTTCTTTAAATACCAACGTAGAGCCAGTCTAGAATATTAGTACATTTAATGCTACAGGCCATCCAAACTGTATTCACCATTTTAATGTGTTTTTAATAAATAAATAGGATTGACATCCAAAACACAGGTTTTTTGCTAGTTCTTACCACCTTCTTAGTTTCATTTCCTTCCCAGGGCTGACAGCACACTTCAGCCTTTGTCACCTTTCTGGTTTGCAACAGAGGAATCTTCCACATTCTTGGCCATGGTTTAGCATCTGGGACAGAGGAAAGACAAAAGACTTCGATGAAACAAAGAGAAAACTCAAATTCACTGAGAATCCAAGTGTCTTATTTCTTCCAAAAATCGTTTGGGAAGCCAGCATTAAATTTCCCATGACAAAATTCTCTCTGCCATCAGTGTAAGCCTCCTAAATGAACCAGGTCATTGGAAATGAGAAATTTATTTTGGATCACTATCTTAATTTCAAGAAATTTTTCAGCCAAAGCCATTAATTTCTAGATTTGGCCCATAGAAAGTTATCTCTATTATCTTCAGTTCTCTAGAGAGTGACACAGGGGATTATCTTCTTGTTTTGAGACAAATTTCCAGAAACTTAAAAATTCCCAGGTACCAAAAATGTAGAAAATGCTAAGCTACATGGCAAGTTCAGACAATTAGAAGACAAACTGAGATAAGATAAAAAGAAAGCCAAGCTCCTCATTCACATCAAACTTCATTTTTGTTCTGAGTCTGAAAAAAATTGACTGAGAGCCAAAGTATGGTAGAAGTCACTATGACACTAAACCAGAACATTCTTGTGTTTCTCTTTTCGTTTTCCTAACATTTTAATGGTGAAATCTTTTGAAGTCATTGGTTCAAATCTCCTGGCTTTACAGTCTGTCTTTTGGTTTACTCGTTATGTCAAATTGAAGGTTTTGCCAAAAATCAAATGTGTCACAGTAACCATTCAGTTTTGGTACATGTTTATTTTTTCCAAGGAAGAATTTTAAATTCAATGAATGTAGGCACTTGGTTCCTGGTTCTTTTGACCAAATTAATAGAAGTAAAATTTTAATTAATTTGTTTTTCTTGTTTGATTGGCCCTGGTTCTGATCCTTTCCATGGAACAACAGACAATTTTTGTAAAAGCAATTGTGTACATCAAAAAAGGTTTTGTGATGTTCTATTCCTGTGGCACTGACTTGCTGGGGAGATTTTATATAATTACTTTCTTTTATATAAGTGCTTTCAATATGTGTATTTGCAGCTCTTGAATGAAGGTCAGTTATTTACCTCCCACTGTGTTTTGGCAATTTGAACTACAACTTACATATGGAAAATGCTGCCTATTCTTACTGGTGTCAAGTCACCATAGCTCCCAAATGTATTACTAACTCTGTAATTTTTTTTGCTACATGAAAACCTTTTGCTCAGTTCTTGTATCACAGGCTCCTGCTGCAAAGCAAGATTAAGAGTTATATGCTCAGAAATTCCTCAGGCACCCCCAGGGTAAAGACAGACATTTGTCTTCCCCTGCAACAGGGGTTTGGAAGCTTGGAAGTATGGGCATCTCCAGAATTTTTAGTACTTATTTTTTAAATCTCTAATTTAAAAAAAAAGAAATTAAAAAATATCAGAATTTCCACTGAAGTTCTGGACCCTAAATAACCTCTGTGGCTCTTTCTTATTCACCCTGTCATTTGGCTGTCAACTTTAATTCCTCCACTGATGTTCTTTCTTTTATGAATAGAGGTCATAATTTAAGCTCTTGTGCTTTTAACTGAACAAGTAAACATAATGTCCAACTCAATTAACTGAGTTACCAACGTGCCTTCCTGTTCAAAGACTAAATTAGGATGGGAGAAACTAAGGAAAACACTCAGTGTGGTCTCGTCAGATTTATCTAAATAATAGGTTAAGAGAAGGACAAATTTATAATTAGATTCATTTCTGTTTCACACGCACCTCGCTGACTCCATAATTTACATCTTGCTTTCATTAAAAATAGATGCATCTGTCAGAGCACCAGCACACACCCTGCACATTCCATACCTGCCCTGAACATAACACAACGTAACATTTGTGTATGATTGCAGTTTTCTTGTCCATCTAAACATCTATTCTACGCTCATATGCTACAGTTATTAAAAAAAAAAAAAAAAAAAAAAAAGTAGAACCAATGAATTCCCTCCTGCCATTTTCAGGACTTAAGTGTGGCATCAGTTGTCTCTGCAGGGAAATGAGCAAATAAAACTGAGATTTACATGGGGACCAAAGCACCAGGTTTTCTTATTCACTGATAAAAGGTAAGACAAACCTCTGGACCAGACATTGTGTATCACAGATTAATTTATTTTGCAGAGATCAGACCCTACTATTCTGATTGAAGTTTTTCATGTCACTTCACAGTCAGTAGTCTCAAGCATAGGAACAACACTGCCAAAATCTGCTGCTTAGTGTTGCTTGACTGGGGATTCAGGTCTTGTTGGTTTGACACAGAGTGTAAGACATTTTATTCAAATTTATTTATTTATTTAT
>WAAE01018451.1:0-18410 GCA_013400495.1 Nicator chloris | reverse complement strand
CGCCCGCCCGCCGGGCGGTGCCCGAGCCGCGGCGCCGCCACCGCCATCTTTGGCCATGGCAGAGGCCGGCCCGGGGCGCTGGCAGTGCGGCGAGTCCGGGAACACCGACCCTCAAAATCGCCTTCCTGCGTAAAAGGAATCGCTTCCAAAGCTCAGAAACCATCCGCTCTTTTATGCGCCACGTAGGACATAGATCAGCTCGGTGTGTGTGCGTCAGCTTGAATGCATGAGATTTTTCATAAGTATGTGCGTTAGCTTTCACTTTTCCTTTTAAAAAGACCTTCTAAGCTTTTTATTCTCCTAATTTCTTGAATAGATCTGCATATTTTATCATTCTTCTCAGTGTGCAATTGTGCTTTATGGAAGTCCTTTTATGAATAAATTTACACCCGTGACAACTTCTGTTTAAGTCAGTGGAAATTTTGCTTTGAAAGGAAGAGGTGGGCAGGGGGTGTTCAGGCTTAGAAAATTAATAGCAGAGCAGCAGCTGTGGCTTTTGCCATATTATATCCTATATATGTCCATATCTATGTCCCCTAAAATACAGACAGAGATTATTCCAATTGGACACAGACCACCCTAATTAGTCACAATGACCCATCTAATGTGTTTAAAGATAAAAATGAAAAAGTATCATTTCACACTTTGAGAAGTTACAGCAAAGGCAAATTAGATTATTTAATCACAGTTACTGCATGGAACTTGGACGATATTTACCTACTCTTGCTACCTGGCCTTATATTTAAAACTAAACCTTGACTACAAAATCCATTGTAAAGCCACAGAAATATCCATTTGCTTAAACTGGCACTCAGATGCAGAATTAAGCTATTCTACTCATTCTTCAATCTTGTAATAAAAATGAAAACAAATATGTTTATCAAATAGCCTCCAGGATTTTAGAATAAAATCAGCTCAAATTCAGTGCAAGTGAAGTTCAATTTCATGTATCCTTTGGATTACCACAGCAGTTCTCACAGCCTCATAACTGGCAATTTCTAGGCTTCATTTATTGACATCATGTGAGATCAGATTTTTTAACCCTGGGGCAAAGGAATACCTTACAGAACTGGCTGCTCCAGGCCAAATTCAACCAATTTTATTTTCTGTGGAATATTTTTACATCAATTTATTTTTTCAAAATGCAAGATACAAGACAGTTTTCTGAGCAAGTGTTTTTAAAGTAATTGCCCTTTGTGACTGGGATGTCAATAGCAATTCTTCAAAAGACACAAGGCCACCACAGGGGTACAGTAAGTCAATTTGGACACTGCCATTTGGAAGGTGTCAGGGAGTCAGATGCTAAGTGGAGTAAAGTCCAGTTACGATATGGACAACTTATCACCGAATTGGAAAGGTTTCATCAAGTGCATTTTTTCCAAGCTGGTTGGTCTTTCGTAATGAGTGAGATTCTGCAAAGAGATTATGCAAACAGGAACCAGTTCTTATCAGTGGCTCAGCTTTGTCTTAAAGAAACGATTAAAAGAATTTTCACAGACATAAAGATCAAGAAGTGGATAAAAGGTTACAAGGAAGTCCTGAGAGGAGGACTAGTTCTCAAACATTTTTTTTTCACAAACTTGTTAATTCAGGTTTAGAAGATCCACAGAAGTAGAAACCAAAATAATATGGACAGTGAAAGTATTTGATTAGGATGGTTTCAAGGTAGAATAATAACAAAATAACAAAAGCTATTTTACAGGCAAAGAGAGAAGGTCCCAACAAATAAAGTTGCTAAACATGACTCTATTTCCTCCTCAGCCTCTGGGCAGCTGAGTAATTCAAGGAACATGAAGGACCACCAATCATAGCAGCATTTTATATGCAGCTACTGAAACCAAATCATCTACCAGCCAGCTCCTTTCAGCTAACACCAAATCACAGGATCACAGAATTAATTCAGTTGGAAAAGATCTCTGAGATCACTGAGTGCAACCTATGACTGAACACTGCCATGCCAACTAGACCATGGCACTCAGTACCACATCCAGGCTTTCCTTACAGGCCTCCAGGGACAGTGATGCCACCACCTCCGCGGGCAGCCCCTTCCGATGTCTGGTCACACTTTCCGTGAAGAAAAATGTCCAACCTGAACCTCCCCTGGCTCAGCTTGAGGCCACTTCCTCTCATCAAAAGTTGCCAGGGAGGAGAGGCTGACCCCTACCTGCCTACAGCTTCCTTTCAAGGCACTGTAGAGATCTATAAAGTCACCCCTGAACCTCCTCATCTCCAGGCTGAACACCCCCAGCTCCTTCAGCCGCTCCTCATCAGACTTGTGTTTCAGAGCCTTCACCACCTTTGTTGTCCTTCTCCGGCCTTGCTCCAGCACCTCAATGTCTGTCCTGAACTGAGGGGCCCAGAACTGGACACAGGACCCAAGGTGTGGCCTCACCAGGGCAGAGGAAGAATCCAGACAGTCTTCCAAAGAGACGGATCCTGCGTGCATCAGTAGATGGCAGCCATGTTCCACGCATAAAACAGAGTCCTCAGTTGAAGTAAAAAAATCCCCAACTACACTGAAATGCTGTTTTCCTAACACAACATAATTTCAATAAAAAAGGGGAAAGTTGCTTAGGATGCAGTTTTAGGCTATCTATGCAGCTGTCACTTCTCTACCCTCAGCTCGAAGCCGTACCCCTCGTTAGCATTAGAATAGGTAGTTGAGATGCTTACTGTAGTATCTCCACCCTTTGGGTCCCAAGAGCTCTGCTCTGTTACAGACACATGTCCCTCATTTCCTCAGCTTGCTAGCTGACAGCTAGCTTAGGTGTGAGTTGAGCTGCTAACCATCACTGCTGTGTGCACAAATCCTTCCAACACGCTTGCTGGTCAGCAGGAACAGTAATCAGAAATGCTCGAGTCCAAGTGTTGGAACAATTTATAGAAAGATCTTTTCTACCAGAGAAAGTAGAATGTGAGCTGTTTCCTCATGTGCAAGGGCAGGTAGCTTAAAACACTGAAAATATTCAAGGACTGCAGTTAATTTTTGTCTGTCTTTTCACTATTGAACCATTCCCTAGGCTCCATGCCATCAAGATTTTCTTCCACAAGTGAATGCTTATTGACCAATAGAAGCATAGAGATGTTTCCAGCTGAAATCCCCATATCCTCATAAACCTGAATGTGTTGCAGCTTTAGAAAAAGCATTTAGAATACCAAGGTTCATTTAAGATTGAAAAACTGGCAACATGGAAAATAAATAAAAGTAACCAAGGGGGTTGCAGTAATGAATGCAAAGGGAAAAGGCTCCCCTCATATGGCTAAACTGAGGGTTATGGCATTTGGAAGGAAGAGGCAGTTAGCAGGGAGGCTTTTCTGGAAGTTTAAAAGAATAAAAGAAGCAAGAGAAGGGAAAGACACTGGAGCAAATGAAGATTTAGACACGGAGATTTAGAAAGACATGTGAAAATTATGGGGAAAGAGAGTACTAAGGAAGACCAGCACACAATCTTGACCATGCTCACAAGAAAAGGGCTACAATGACAATCCTGACTGGTGAAATATCCATCCCTGATGATGTATCCACATTGTTCAGTCAGGTTTTGCTGGCTGCCACACATGTGCACCATGCTCTAATTTGGTAAGCAGATTCCCCATGTTATATTCATGATCAGCTGCATCCCTACACAATGGCCATCAGTCTCTATTTACCCCCCACCCCCGCTTCTACTTAAATATTGTTTTAAATGTTCAGTGTGACCATAAGTGTATCTTTTCATAAAGACTGGCAGCTGGCTGCCTCAAAATATTTCCTTCTCCTTATTGAACTTAAAAGTTACTTCTCATTGTCTACAGTGATATACTTAGTCTAACTTTTTAGAGAGCTTTTAGAAACAAGGATTTTTAATTTTTTAACCGTTTCTAGTGCTTGTGAGAGTTCTGACCTAAAGCTTACAAAACCCACATTAACTTACGTACTTTTAATATCTCATTCAAATTTTTGCATCTCCAAGTTTCTTTAAATACTTTTGGGTTTTTTAGACACTCATATATGAAATATGCTGGACTCCTGAAAACTTTTTTGTTCATCAATGAAGATTTTACAGTGAATCTCCAATCTCTCACTCAAGAGGGCCTTAAAGGATCAATGAAATTTCACATCCATTTTAAACCCAGTATTTGTGGTGATAGATTTCAGTTCATTCTATGAATTCCATCCACATTACTGTAAACAATTGAAAATACAGATTTGTCTAAAATAATTTTTCTCGCTCTACTGAACATCAAAGGCCACAATACATGAAAAATATAAATTGGACAGTCTTATGTTTAGATTTAATCTCTATAAATCAGGATACATTTGAATTGTCTTTTTTGGTCTTGGACCTTGTTTAGACTGGTTGGATCAGCTAAATCAAGCCTGTGGTATTTGTCATGTGCTGTTTGTAACTCATCAAAAATTGCATTTATATTTGCAACTAATAAAGTTGTCGAACTCTTGGATGTTTATATTATAATTATGGTTAATACCAGAGATAAATTATTTATAGTTGTAGAAATATATAACAAAGAGAAGGTTGTTATTTCAACAAGTCTACAGCCAACTGCTTGTTCCAAGTTTTGTCTGTTTTGTCTCTGAAAAAAACAGAGCTGTAACAGGATGGTACCGAATCGTGATTATATACAAACCATCTGGTGTTAAAAATGTTAATTTCACAGCCCTTGAGAAACAAGTGAACAAGGTAAGAGTACTTCTGATAACAAATGGGGTGTTACTTCAGTTTTTAAAGTCCTTGGAATTATCTCCTAATCAAACATGAAAACACAAGAGCTCCTAAATGCGTCACTGTTCACTTCAGAGAGCTAACAGATTAAAAGATATATTTTCACTTTATAAAAGCATCAGCAATTTGTGTTTGTTATTCAACAGTATTTTGATTTTTTTCCCAGTTTAGCACTCAACCTCACTCACAGCCAAATCAGTAGAAAAACTACCTTGTATTTGGAATAGACATGGTGCTAATAACGAAGCAAGCCTCACAAGTCAGTAATGCTAAGTGGAATAGCATGCTTCTTCCGTCTCCTTTCAGTCCATGACTTCCTTCTGCACTTGACAAACACGGGCTGTTCTCGAGAACAACAGAGACATATTGTTCTTGCTTCCTGTAAGGTGATGTAAGTGCAATGTTGAATGGATTAACACCAATTCTGCATTTTGTGGAAAACACCATAATTTAGAAAAACACTTTGCCATTCACACCGTAGCAAGAAACAATAACCTACTGTATCTAGCAGATGAGCAAATATTAACTTTTCTCCGTAAATTAGACTTTAGTTTGCTTGTCATCTTCCCACCCCATTTACCGGTTTCTTATCAGCAGAAGCAAATGCCAGGCATATCTTGTTGGAAAAGGGTACTACTCAAAGCAAAAGCAAACAGAGCTACTGAAGCTACTGCAGTGAGTAATTTTTCTAATTATTCCAGAATTGATCTTCTGTCTACAGAAGTAATGGAAAACAATGATACAGGAGGATGCTTTGTGCCAACAAGTGGATTAGTCTTAACATCAATTTTAACAGGATGAGACCTATTGATAGAACATATAAACAAAGCTAATAAATGCTATTTTTCCTTCTATCTTGTACCTGTTTAATAGAAGCCTTTTAAAAAAAAAGACATTTGATAAATCATCCACTTTCACAGTATTTATATCCAAAATCAGACTGCAGAAGTCTCGACATTATTTCCTTTTCCAATCCATTTTGAATTCCCCAGATATTCACTCTTGGACTGCAAATAATCGCAAATTTTGGGGCATCTTTGCTTCATATGATGGCTTATTTCAAATGCCAAAGGATCTTTTCCTCTACTGGGTGCTATACCATACAAAGTTAGCACAGCTTTTGGCTATATGCTAGTTTCTCCTACTAGTCTCCTTCTCTGTGAAGTAATGTTTTTGCTAATTATCAAGCTTTCAAGTATTCTTGACAAGTAAATTGCAGGTGAATGCAAGAAACCGACATATTTAATCAACATACAGGGGTGGTTTTCCAGTTTCCGAGTGCAGCACTTGTAAAACGTGACCTGATCCTGCTCAAAGCAGCCATAAACCCTTCAGTGAACTTTAAGCCGTTCGGGAACACAGAGCGAGGCAGGTTCAGGCGGCGGATAATAGTAGACAGCAAAGGCTAATGATTACTCAGTCCTGACACTGCTCTCAACTCACTGCAAACACTCAAAAGATTTACTCCTGACAAGCTAGTTAGAGTACGTGTGCCATTAAAAACAAACAAGAAAAGCAGTAAATTATAAAAATCCCTCTAGCAGGACCAGGTTCAGGTCACAGGAAGGACCTGGCTTCTTATAAACACAGGCTCCTTCACGTGAACCCCAAGCACCTCTGAAGGCTCCGGGGCGAGGCAGGGCCCCCTTCGTTTCAGCGGCAGGGAGGCGCAGCCTGACCGCACACGTTTGAAGCGCAACCCTGGGCTCGTGTTAGGGGGGAGGCTATTACAAAATACAGCCCCGCAGGAGACGGCAGGGAAGGGCCGCCCTCGGTCCTCTCCAACAGCCGGTACTGCCGTCCCCTCCCGGGGCTCCCCGAGGAGCGGGGGTGGCCGGGCCGGGACTCTCTAAGGGGAGCGGTGCCTTTCCAGGCTGACAAGCCCGTGAGGACAACACGTCACTCGCCTTCCTCGAGAGCTCCCACTCGGGACGGGGCCGGAACGCTGAGCAGGGGGCGGGAAAGGTTATTTCTGCCCGGGGGCGGGGCTGGAGGAGGTGCTCGGTGCTGCGGCCGCCCCAGCCCGCGCTGCCAGTGGCTTCGCAGCTGTCGCTCGGCTGGAGCTGGGGCGCCGGAGAGCGATCCCACAAGTGGTTCCTCCCCGCGGCCGAGGAATTTCGCCTAAGGAGTGAAGCGGCCGGAGGAAGAACGAGGTGTCGGGGGTGGCAGGAGAAGGAGCCGGACTGCCAGGGGTCGGCACGCCGGGTAGTCCCTGCAGGTGCGGGGGAGAAGGGAGCGGCGCGTCATGGTGCCCGTGGCAGGCACGGAGGGAGGCTGTGCTCGTCTCCCCGTCTCAGTCAGCCTTCGCTAGCACCCGAGTGGGAATCCTTCGCTTCAGCCCAGCCGCCTCTCCCCTCCAGCAGCTCGGCGGGACCGCTCCGGGGCGGGCGGCGCAGTATGGCATCCGCCT
This sequence comes from Nicator chloris, assembly GCA_013400495.1. Lineage (NCBI taxonomy): Eukaryota > Metazoa > Chordata > Aves > Passeriformes > Pycnonotidae > Nicator > Nicator chloris. Next base: position 11,276 of record WAAE01018451.1, on the reverse strand, counting down.
AACCCCTGCCAGCGCAACAGAGCCCGGGGCTGCTCCTTCGCCGCCGGGATGAGCGACAGCAGCGAAGGGATCGTCAGCCTGCCGGTGCCCGGCCCGCCCGGCGGCGGGACCTCCTGCGAGGAGGTACTCGGCAGGAGAGCGCCCGGGGCCGACACCGGCGCCCGCAGCCTCCCTCCCGACTTGGCTGCGCCGCCGCCCGCCGCTCTCTGGGCTGAGGACGCCGCCGCCGCCTGCCCCAGCACCGCGGCGCGGGCCAAGGGTGGCGGCCGGCGGACCGCGGTCACCTACGTGATCAACGAGGCGAGCCAGGGGCCGCTGCTGGCGGCGGAGAGCGGCGCCCTGCAGAGCCTGCGGGAGGCGTGCGAGGCGGTGGGGGCCGCGCTGGAGACCCTGCACTTCGGCAAGCTGGACTTCGGTGAGACGGCGGTGCTGGACCGCTTCTACAACGCAGGTGAGAAGGGCTGCCCGGCCGGGGCTGATCGTCGCCGCCGCGGGACCGGCTCGGCCGGGGCTCGCCGTCACCGCCACGGGTTCACCGCGGGGCGGCGGGAGCAGCTCCGGCCGCCGACTCCTCCGGGGGCCGAGCTCCCGGTGCCCCCGCGGCCCCCGGCTGCGGTGACACCCCCCGGGTGGCCAGGGCGGGTACGTGGGAAGGCAAAAGTGCGCCTGAGCCCGCTTGTGTCCCCTGGGCTAATGAAGAAGAAACTCTTACGTTAGGAAGCGTGCTGTGAATCAGCGCTTGTGACTGCTCCCAGCGGGTTAAATGTTCCCTGGCTGTTTTCTCTCGACGTCCCAACAGTGCAAGGATGCAAATTTGTACTAGTAGGATGAGTGCGGGCTGAAACAGACAGGAGCTGCGAGGCCACGGGAGCTTTGAAAAGCAGATTTGACACTAGGCGCGTAGGGGCAATTTTTTAGTGCTAACACGGTATCTGGGACGCTCCATGTGTTTGTGGTTGAAAGTTTGTGCTTTTGATATTGGTGGCGTAAAATACATACGATGGATGCGCTTGAACAAAGAGCTGCGCACACCGATCGAGTTAGTTGGCAAGAGTACCCAGGGCTGCATCCTCTCACCCCAGTTTGCGAGCTGCACGGCGATAAAAGTACAGCACCTGCATTTGAAGGTGTGGTGGCCTGAGGTTCTGTGTTATGATGTACTTGGTCCCGTTTGTAAAAAATAATTAATAAAACTTTCCCCCGTGTATTTATCTTACTGACCCATACATGGCGTGAATGTAGAATAAAAAATATCCCTGCTTGCTAGATTTTCAAAGACTTTATACAACTAAGGTTATAATACTGAATTAATGGCTTTTTGCTTTAAAAAAAAAATCAGAAGCAGGAAATTGACCTGACCTGCAATTTTAAGTTTATTGTGTGATGTGACTTTGGTGTATATGAAATACATGCTAAAAAGAAGCATTTTACAAGTTTTGTCAGATACTGTAGTTTCCTCCTCTCCTGGGGAGGAGTGAAGAAAAAGGGAAAGAAAGCCCAAACAAACAAAAACCTCCTGGCACTATTGTAACCAGTTCTCACGAAAGACTCTTCAGCACAGGCATGCATATGCTTGTCACCTCTTTGAAACTTTGCAAGCTTTGCCTCGTGGACTGCTGCTTTCAGTTCAGTGAGGTGGGCGATTCTTAAGCGTGCGCTCACAGCTCATTCCTTTCGCCCCATGCAGAGCCGTTTGCTTAAAAGTAACAGCTCTCAGAAGCCAGAGGAACTGTCCTCACAGGTGGAAATGGGAAGGCCACAGAGTTTCGTTATAGACCTTATATTCTCTGCATTGAGCTCGGAGAGATTTCAAGCACCCTGACATCTAGTCATTCCAGGACAGGTGAACCTGAGACTCTCTTTTGGTCCTGTTGTGGAAGCTGTTGCATAGTGAGGCTCGGGAAGTTGAATTATCCCTGATGTTTTTGTGCCTCTTACGCTGGATAATTTTTAGACTCTGAGCAGTTCAATAGGCGGGGTTTTGCTAGTTCATGGACGCTTTTCTTGTAATGAGAGTTTGACTTGAAGTGGGCCCCTTTTAATTCTGGCAGTAGGTGTCTGGCTTATAGTGCTACATGACTGCATGCTTATGTAATATAATTTACTTATTTCAATGGCTTTTCAGCAAACTGTAAATGTGAAAACATTACTTTTTCTTTTGTCTTGTTTGACTGGAATTCAATGGAACTATTGCAAACCAGAAAAAGTTCTTTGTCATTCTGCTTTAGTAGTAAAGTCCATAAACATGTAAAGAACTAGGAGAGTTGATCACCTCCAGTGCCTGGACTGAAGAGAGCTAGATGTAGAAGTTTGCATCTGCTCCACATATACTCTGTACTGTCTGAGCTGATCAGTGATAAACCAGCTGCAATCTCAAAAACTGTTATGCTGCTGATCTTAGGTCCAGAGGGTTCTGTGGATTTTCACACTTGTTTCTTTATCAGTGTTGCACTCTCTGCACTCTTTCAATTTTTAGGAATTAGTTGTTCTCCAGAAGCTTTAAAATAGTGAAAAAAATCTCTCTCATATTTGGAACAACATTAAAGAGTAGAAGCTGTGTAGTAGAAGAATGCAAATGGGGGGCAAAACTGAAATGGCCATGGAGGGTGTAGCTTTTGCACAGATTTTTTTAACTGCTTTAATAGGGTGGTGGGGCAGAGCATTTGTAGGTGACCTAAACTCCTCCTCTCTTACCCTTCTTGTCCTCTTTGGCTGTGTGCTTTCAGTACTCAAAGGTGATACTAGTAATAATAAAGAATACCTCCACACTATGTTATTTTTTGAAAATAGTGTATAAAAATAGCACAGCATGACTAAATATGAAATAAAAATTCAGCAGTGAAGGGGCTTTCAAATTACATGATAGTTAAGTGGTTGTATTCAGAGTATGAAGTCCTCCTAGATTCATTGTAAAGGCCAGCTAAGCTACAAGAGTATGGAAGGATGTGATTTCAGGAAGGTTTGGAAAATCAAACTTAGAACTCTGTTTGAATGAAGCAAAACAAAACATTAAACCTCTCAACTCTCATAATGCCTGTAAATTAACCGCGATTTACGAGGATAGACCTACGGTATAACATACCTCATTAAGTATGTCATTAAGGCTTCCCTTTTTAATGTCTTATTTTTTGCTTTGTATAACATAGTCTGAAGTCTTGGTGATTTCTGATGTATGCTTGCTTCATGCCTTTCACTGCTTCAAAGAGAACTTGAAGGAGTATTAACTAAAATATCTTAGATGAAAATACTCATCATCCGCTCTAAATGTAGATTAGCCTACTAATAATCTCCTGCCAGCTTCAGTCAACTATGGCCCTTAAATGCTGGGACATAATTAGCAGTGCATATTTAGTGAGTAGGTGTCAGCTATGTATAATTGAGCTATGCATGCTCTAAATATTAAGAATGAGCCTAGTCTGGCATTTCTGGTTGCATGGCTTTAATTCCACTTGATTTCAGCAAAAATTTTAAAAATTGTTTCTTAAAAAGCAAATGTCAGATGAGTCCTGGAAACTGTTCTAGAAGTGTCTGACAAAAACAGAGACTTCAATATATATATATCTATATATATATCACATTTTCTTCCACTTAAAGAGAAAGATGAAGAGAGGAAAATATAGTTCAATTTCTTGCAAAACTTGATGTATCTGGATGTAATCAGCTGTCTGAAGGGGTCTTTCCTTTGTAAAGAGGATAACTAGTTGATTTTAGTTTTTGTGGATTTTGTTGGGGGTTTTTTTGTGTGTGTTTTTGGTTGTTTTTTTGGTTTCTTTTGTCTCCAGTAATTTTAAGCTGGTGAATTACAGGTATCTCCTAAATTCAACTTAATTTCTAAACGCTTCAGGAATATATATGAGTTGAGCAGTTACATACCAAAATGTATCTGAGACACCATTCTACAGTGCAGTAGATAATCATGGTACTTTAAAAGTCACTGAAGCCATTGATATTTGTAATTAAACAGTATTTTCTCTACATTTTAATGACTAGATCTGCATATCCTGTTGGTTTTTCTTTAATTGCTCAGTATCTTTTGGAAACAGCCATAAATAAGTGTAAAGTACTTACAGTTTGCTTGGCTTAGGTAAGCATTCTTTTTATTTTTCTCCTGTCTTTTTTTGGCATTTGAAATGAGCATGATTTTCTTTCTGAGCACATCTTTTCGTAGTCACTTTGTGTTACATAAATGTATCAAGGGCTGACTGAACAGAGTATTTGAGAAAAACAAAATAGGTAAAAGTATGGCAAAATGAAAAAAGTCTCATGAATCAGTAATCTGAATGAAGTCAGCTCTGCATGAGAGGGAGGTGCCCTAAGTCAAGATAATTTCTTCACAAATGTTTTTAGAATTCAACAGGGATGTGTATGGTAATTTGCTAAATGCATAATATTGGGCATTCTGACTTTTAAATACAGTCTCAGAGGTACTTGTGGAAGCTATAAAGATCACAGTTACTGAGGAGGATATGGGTTTTCTAATCTGTGCAGTCGCTTGTTTTAGGTTGGTTCTCAAGATAAACAGCTTGACTGATGTGCTTTTCATATAAAACTGTTTTTTTCTAACTTTAATGTTGTCTTATAATGGGGAATTTCAATTTCATAAGCTTCTTATGCTCAAATTTCATCCATCAACAGCCCTTAGGACAGATAGCATTTTCTACTAACACTGCTGTGTGAGGCTATTGAGATAATTCTCCAGAACAGCACGGATCAACTAAAATACAGTTTGTCAAATAAGAGATGATAAAATAGTTTTAATATCTTTATTTCTGAAATTCAGCATTATTGCTTTCAGAATTTATGCAGGCTTGGGCTCGAGATTGGCCTGTTGGCTTACTGCGCTTGGAAACATAGTGTGCAACATTCTTGGGAAGACTCTTGATATATAAAAAAGACAAAAAGTTCAGGGAACTAGTACAGTCACTTGTGTGAAGGTGAACTCTACTTCAAAGATGTTCTACACCTAAGTTGTTCCTGCCGATTCTACAGAACATTTGCAGATCGTACATTTAGAAACATTTACAGGCACACAGAAATGCAGTAGAGCAGTACCAGGGCTCAACAGCATTCTTGTGGTTTCTTCCTCTAAATATGATAAATTGTAGGGTGCTATCTTTTTCAAGTGGGATTTATACCTTTATATAGGTTTCCTGAAGTTTGTGATTGTGGCACACTAATGCAGACTTTCCCCTTAGACCCAAAGGAGGTCATATTCTATTCAAAACTGATGTTCTCAGTTCTAGAAGTTGATGTAAATATTTTCTGTGGTAAAAAGCAGCACGTATCCTACCATATTAGTTGTTTGTAGGAGCAAAAAAAAAAAAAAAAAAATCACTAGCAGAGAGAGTAATCACAAGTTTTATTCTATTCCATGTTGACTCTCAGAAGAATTAGGTATTTTTCACCACCTTTTTGTGATGCCTCCTGATTAATATTTCATACTTTCACTGACAGAGTTTTGTCAGACTCTTGAAATACTGACATACGTTTTGTGATTATGCAGCACTTACATTAATATTTTACTTTTTTTGACAAACCCCCATTCCCAGGTGCTGCTGTATCCTCACTATTGTTTCTATAGCATCATGACTGGAGAATCAAATGATAATTCTTACTAGTGTAGCAGGAGAAATTATTGTGATGCATCATTCTTGTCTGATTTCAGAGTCCAGGACAACTACTAAAAAAATAAAACCCAGTTTATTCTCACTGTCAGTGGAAATCATGTTGAAAAATTCTATGTTTCAGCAGCAATGATGCAAGTGATGAGTTGAAGCAAGAGATGCCAAGTAAGTTAATAATGGTGTGAAGACTTGAGCTGATGGCTGTCTTGAGAGTATGACTATGATCACGTCAGGGATGCAAAGTATTATGAGTACAGAATCTTTGTGTCAGAATGCATAGCACATATCGTAATGTTTAGGTGGGGTGGGTTATAAAGCTCCTTTTGATTCTACATATTGATTCCAGACTCTCTTAGAAAGCAGCATTAGAGAACTAAACCAAATGCATGGCATATCTTCGACACAGAAGAGTAATTCTAAAGCACCTGAATGTCATCTATATCGACAACAAAAAATTGAGTCTGGAAAAAAGTCCGTAATCCTGATACAAAGTTTGTGTGTTCATAGTTCTAGTGGAGAGCTTCTGAATTTATGAAGAAATTCTGGTGTTTGAAACAACGTATTCACAAATATTTCCATTGCTGAACCAGCTGTATGTTTTTATAACTAGATTCCAATATTACTGTGTTGCACTACTCTCATCAGGCTACTTGTCAATAGGTGACTGGAAAACTAATATTACATCAGTTTTTGTCTGAAGCAGGCGGACCACAGCAGATACACCCACTCCATGTATGTGGGCTGTGAGACCTGGGTTCTCTTTCAGACTTTGTCACTGGCCTGTCACAGCAGTTTGTAGCTCTGCTGTGCAGAAGGAGCTTCCTCGGGCCTCTCCCACAGCTGAGAGGCTTATGCAGCGTGTGCCATGGGTGGGAATTACCAGGATGTCTGTAACATAAATAAGGGTATGCTCCTGTAGTGTTTATTTACTGAAGTGACATCAGTGAGACAGCTGACTAGAGAGTCCACATGAAGACTTTTGTTGGATTATTTAGACGTCACTGGAAGTTTCTAGAAGTTAGGCTTTTGAAACGGTTCCTTCTCTTTTGCGTTTAAGTGCATCAGGGTGATAGAGCTAGTTTAGAAGTACTTCATGGTATTTGAAGTGGTGGCAGGAAAGCAGGTTATGCAATTATTAGGGTCTCTTAAAATACAGTAAAGATGTAAAACTCATGAGGCATCTGTACGAATAGACATCATCTAAGTATACTCCCCACTGGAGAAAATGCTGAATGGAACCAGATGAATTCTTTTTGAGTAGTGCAGAAGAAAGCTTGTGACTGATTTTTCTGCAGTTTGCATTTCTGTAGCTCTGAACAGGATTTGTCATAAAGAAATGACTCTTGAATTTGCTGCAGTCATGATAATAATTTGGCTTCTCTTTTTAGTAGCTTTCCAAAGTAAAGGAGCATGATACAAAAAGCTGTAAATGTAGCAAGTGACAACAGCTGAAACAAGTTACGTTAAAGCCGAAAGGTTCAAGTGAAAAGTAGAAAAGGCCTTATATTCATGCTTTAGCACTATTGTCCTCAGTAAATTTCACTCTCTGTTATACATTAAATAAAATTAGGTTAAGCAAGCGAAAATTTCAGTTTTATGGCAGTTTGTTTTCTTTTGTCGCTGTATAGAACAGCTGAGTTTTGAGTGTATTCTGTGGTGCTGATAATTTAAAACTTGTTCCTATTTCCTCAGTGCCTTTGGAGCACTCTGTATTTGGAATTGCTGTATTTGCATGCATAGGTAACCCGCAAATTTATTTGCAAGTTAAACCCGAAGGAATTAAAAAATCTCAGTGGCTCTATAGTGACAGGGATTTTGCAAGTCTGTGTTTAATAAAATGGAAGTTATTGCTGGGATTCACATCTTTTCATTGTGGGCTCCCTGCTTTAGATTGTCCCCAAACGTCCACTGTCCACAGTAGTCTCCTACTGCTTCCTCAGTATGGCTTCTCTGGGGGCATATACTCAGCAACACAGACACACTGCAAGTAGAGCATTTGTTAGAGTGGGATAAACATCTGTAGCAGTCAGCCAAGTCATCTCATACCGTAGAACATGTGTGTGTGACAGATGACACAAGAATCTGTTTTGACAATTGGGGGTTTTTCTGGTAATTACTGATGGGTAGATTTCTGTAAGAAGTCTGTAATTGTTTGTGTTCCAAGAGAACATGAACCTCAGGTGGAGCTTGACATACAAGTACAGGCTGCTTTTTTGGGTTTTATTACTTTTTTCCTTTGAGACCAAATTTATGCCTTGTGTGATGCAGATAAAATATTTCAGTTATGAAGAGCTGCTGATCAACTATTAACAACGGCATGTCAGAGTTGAATTCTCTTCTAAATCGTGTCTGCTTTTATTCATAAACATTGGGATGAGTTTAGATGCAGCATGGGGCATAAAGATTTCCCACAGTCTGAATCATTTGAAGCCAGTGGGAATCAGTGCTCTTTCAATTCCCATGAGAAATGTATGTTTTGATTTAAGAGCTAGACACCCTTGCAAAAATTTGGCTCTGCATTTCTCCCTTACTGTAATAAAGTAAATGAGTTGCTCTGGGACTTGCTTGCTGATTGTGTCAGTGGGTGTCTCTTGCAGAGAGCGCACTCTGGGTGAGTAAGCAGCTGGTGCTTTCAGTGGTGAAGACAGTTTTTCAGTGGTATCTCCACAGAAGGTATCTGCACTTCTTGCAGAATCACCTGGATTTCTTCCCCTTCACACAATACTTGTCTGATACAGTTTTAATGCTGGTTTCATTACGGTCTTTCTGGCTTATTAGGGACCTATAGACTGAGACCTGCAGTCTGTGGACTGTGAAGATGTAGGTTAAACTTCCAGCAGAAGTCTATTCTGCAGTGTGCGCAAGTCACCAGACTGTAGCACAGGAAGCCCTGGATGTGACCAAGGAAGACTCAATGATGTTCCAGAAGTAAAGGAACAGTGGTACCACTGTAGGAATTCATTTATGGTTCTGAAGTGGGGCCCCTCCTGCTTGGGAGAAATTTATTCAGTTATCTTGACACAATAGCAAAGTGCTTCAGCTAACTTCACTATAGAGGCACACCCATAAGATTAAATGCTCCTACTTCCACTGCTCCACCTTCAATGTGATTTTTGCAGCTACACATACTTTTTAAAGCATGATAGTTCTGGCTTTTCTCTATACAAGAATGTATCTGAAGGGAAACACACTAGATGTATGCCATAATTTTGTGTTTTATTGGTTTATTACTGCCTTTCAATACAAATCTCAGATAAGTTGTCTTGACCTTCTTCCAGGAACCTTGTAGCTGATTTGAGTGAAAATGGATTGATTTTAACCTGATCGTATGCATGCTGACTACTGGTTATGCTTTCAATAATGTAGCATGATAACGAAAGCCAGGTTTTTGGTTGTGTGCTGCATCCTGTCTTCACTCACTCCTTGCAGCTCTTGCCATGAATGGAAGTGACATGTGGCATATGTGGAGAGGGGCAGAAGCCATTTGCCTCTTGCATGTAACCTTATATTCCAGATCACCATTGGAAATGAGAAGTTTTTGCCAGGCAGTTAGTGTGAAGAACATAGAATCCCTCCAAATCTCCTTGGGAGTGGAATTTTGTCAATTCTAAACATCATCATCATTCCTGGGTCAAGTGCAATTGCAAAAGACTCAGTGATACCATCCTGATCACTTTCACAAGAAGTGATTGTTACTTGTGTTTATAAGCTGAAGTCCTGTGTATTTATGTTCTCTCTTTCCCTGAGATCAGTTTCAGTTTTTGTTTTCTACAGAGCTGAACTTCACTGTTACTTCATATGAAAATAAATATACTTCCTTTGATACTTAGAGTCCTTCAATATGTAATCTCTTACAAGGGTTTTCAGTGACCTTGCAAATCATTCAAGTTGCTGTGCACAACCTATTTTCTTTTGCTTATTATGTTGAAACTTATTTTGGGAGGTAAAGTTCCCTGATTAACTCATTCAATATTTGTATATTATCTACATTTCAAGATTGTGAAGACTCTAATTTCCACAACTATTTTTATGATTGCATATTAATTAGAAGAGGAACAGAAATTCTCAAAGAGGTGGGTTTTTTTTGTTGGTTTTTGGTTTGGTTGGGTTTTTTTTTCCTGTTTTTTGTTTGTTTGTTATTGTTTTGTTGTTGGTGGGTTTTTTTGATACTGTGCTTGGTTGTTCTAGTTTCCTTTTATGTCTTTCTGGGTTTTTATTATTTTGGGAATTTTCCTGATTTATTAACAAGGAGTAACAACTCTGTGTATAGTGAATGTGGCACGTATGAAGCATGGCAGGCATTGCAAAAGTAGCCCTTCCAAAATATCCTGTTCAGCTATATTATTGTATTATATGACACCAATGTTATTAACTTTGAGGAAGTACTGAGGTCTTGCAGCAGTGCCCAATTCTGGTCTGTTCTTGAGGGATTATGGTATTTCCTAACCCTACATCTGAGTGAACAGAGGTGGGTTTTTTTTCCTTCTACTTGCTGCCACAGGCCAAGGGCAGCATGTGGGTGCCCTGACTTACTACAGCCATAGAAGGCCACCTCCAGTGATGAAGTCTGAACTTCCCATGTCTGTGATTAGTCCAGGTCTGTAACAGAAGAGAAAGTATTTAATCAACCTCTCGGCATGAGGAAGGAAGCCCTTTGGCCTCAGATAGAGCTGTGATGTATTTCAGGGTGGATGCTTTGTGCTGGACAAGCCTTTTAGGCTGGAGCTTATATTGGCAGCACTGTCCAGAGTGGAGACTGTGATGCAGCCCAGGCCAGCTGTGCTAGCAGCTTTCTGCTGGACCAGTCTCAGGGTGTATTGCAGAAGACTGTTTGTGGATGAGAAGTGTCTCAGGCAGGATTTGGCAGCCATTCAAAGAGCTTGTATTGAAGATTTACTCAAATATACTTACTTCATTGATGCTTAATAACACCAGAAGTTTGTGGAGGTCATTAAATGTGAATCAGATTTAACATGGTTTAAATACTTCAACACATTTGGGTGTATTTCACAATTCTGAGGTACATAGAGAAAGTCTTAAAAGTATGTGTTCTAAAAGCATTCCACAAAAGAAACAAGAAAATGAGGATTCTTGCCACTAATTCTGTTACCAGAAACCATGATGTCTCTTTTCCAGCTGATGCAAGAAAGCCAAAATGCAATAAAAGCACTGGGAAAATGGACTGAACTAAAGCAAGAGCTTTTGCAGCAAGCCCTGCCAAATGGGTGTGAACTGGAAAATTTCCAGTCCATTTTGTTGCTTAACTGCTTGCATTTTGGTCTCTGTTCTGCAGAGTCCCAGAAATGTCTCTGCTTTGAATGATCAGTGTGTTGACAACCTGATACTTGTCGCTGTATCTTTGCTGTTCAAGTACTTTAATAGTAGCTTCAGTTGAAAAATTTCCTGGTAGGCAAACTTGCCAAACCTCAGTGAATTTCAGTTTATGCTGTGGCTGGTTGCAAACTGGCAGATGCCTGTCTTCAAGATTTAATTCAGTTCGTAAGAAATTATATATTCCTTACCTGTTTTGAATTGAAGATACTGATTCACAGACACAGAGCTGGGGTTGTTCAACACGGAGAAGAGAAGACTTCAGAGACACCTCATTGTGGCCCTTCAGTCCTTTAAGGGGGCCTATAAAAAGGAGGGAGA
>WAAE01018450.1:0-17050 GCA_013400495.1 Nicator chloris | reverse complement strand
GAGTGAACGGATTTAGGCTGAGCCCAGGGTTGTGTTGGTTTTTGGCTGGCTGGTTGCTTATTTTTTTTGCTGAAGGCTTTCAGAGTTTCTAAAAGCACAGCTAGGGAAGTTACATTTTTTAGGCAATGTTAATGAGCTTTTGGTTGTCTTTGTGAACGTCTATTCCCATCTGGAGATTTTATAAACTTTTGGAAAGCTGCAGTAAAAATTCCCAGCTCAGACCTCTTCAGAGTTTGCTTGAGGACCTCCTACCAGTGCAGCAAGTTCTACTGACATACACCAAACAAAGGAAGCAGAAGTTATGAAGAGCTGATTGGCAAATTTACTCAAGAGCTGGATGAGTGAAGCTGAGGCTGTTCAGGCAAAACATCTAGAACATTTACAGGAAACCAAAGTGTCAAAACAAAGGGATGTATGCAACCAGGTTGGATGAGAGCTGGAGGCAGGTGAAAGCTGATAATCTGGGGAGAATGGGTGGAACAAATGGAGTGTGGGAGTGCATCTGAGAAGGAGCCAGCACCCCCAGACTTGACCAGGGAAAGTGACAGGGAAAAGAAACTGAGGAAGGGGAGAACAGGATGCTGAAGTTTGAGTGAAAATATGAAGCAGGCATTGAAGGTTCTGCAGTAAGGAAAAGAGAAAAGGAAAGAAACATGATATTTGGATACATGATAACTGATTATTCACTGATACAATTAAATACCATTGTGCTTATAAAATAGAGCTTGAAACAAGGCTAAATGTTTAAAATAGAAGATCTTAGGCATCTCAGATTACTAGAACATTTAATCATGTCTCCCCTGGTAAAACGTCTCTCTATTCTGATAAATATTGCAAATACAAGCTAAAAATTTTTCAAAGTGTGCTACCATGTATCAATAAGCAACATAGGAAAGCCCACAAGAAAATTTATTTTTTGAGATAACATTATCTTCTGAGCTGTGTTTGTGGCATAAGGAGAAGGAAAAGTACCAATCAGATGTTCATTAATGGAGCATTGTTCCGCTATGCACAGGATGAGTCTTGGAAAATACAGTAAGTGATCACATCCTTATGTTTTCCTTGTTTAAAAGTATGCACAAGTGAATTAAATGACATCATGTGGGCCAAAAGCTCTCAGGTGTTTGCAAAGTCTATCAAGTTTTATTTTGTGATGTTCATAAAAAGGAAGATTTTCCTTGCAATCACAATTTTTACCTGTGGCAACCTGACAGAACTCTGCTCATGACTTCTAAACCCCAACACACCAGACAAGGTATGTGGAAGATAGAGAGAGATTTTGCCCTCCCCAGCAAATTTATTTCATGCTTAGCACAGAGAAAAAAAAGATTCCAATGCAAAGGGAAAACACATAACTTACCTTTCATAAATTGAAAGCATGGATTTGTCTCTGCATCACATTTGGATCTACCTGTACCAAAGAGGTGTTACAAGCCAAAAAAGGAGATGAAGAACGAGACAAAAAGTAAAATTGAAAAGATAGAGCACAAATACTGCCTCATGAAAGAAAGCAATAGAATTGTTTTGGAAATTTGAATGTTCAAGATAGACAAGCCTTCAGGCAGAGCTGACTTGCATAATGGAACCTCACTGAATTTGGCAGATACGGAAAACAAGTGTGACAGTCCTACACCTAAGAGTTTTATCAGACTGAATCATTCTTCAGCAGTCACTCTGGCATACTGAACTAGGCAAGAACAAGTGTTCCTCCAGCCTCCAGTGAGCACATTTCTCTTATTAGCTAGCATTTCTGTCTTGCCGGCATGGAAATGAATGTTACTGATTTTGGCAAGTGAGGATGCTGTGCAGGTTTCTTTCCTGACCTCTCAAAAATATACCTTGGCATTATCAGAAGATCAAAAGAAGACAAGATCTATCTTGCCAAAGACAGTCATTTAGTGCAATCTAATTTGAAGAATTTCTTTACTTTAGAACTGACAGTTTTTGATCATGTCATGGAATATCTTTATTCTGATTGAAAACATTTGAGTGCATCTTTTTCATTAATAGTTTCCATGTGGTTTAAATTACTTTTGAGCTCTTTCCTTCTTTTATTATTGTATTTAATAATGTTTTATATTGTTGCTGTTGCTGCGTTGACAAACGACACAAACTCAACTTTTAGGCTGAAGAAGTCCAACTTTAATAAACAAACGAACCTCTAGTGATAGGTTCTTATACAGCTGGACATGATTGGTCTATTGTTCACTACTCTATCAGTATGATTGGCTAATTAGAATTAACAATTCTCCACATGTAAATAAGATAACAAACGCCAGCTGTGGAGAATTGTTTATATTTTTTCCCCACGTTGCCTGTGGGATAATTATTGCTCTGAACATTACTGCAGCTGAGAAAATCAGCCACAGTCTCTAGAAAAAAAGCAAAATGAGAGCCACATTATATAGCTACTTTTTGTAAGGTAATTTAAAACTTTGGTGCTTTTATTCTATTAATTTCTTAAATAAAGGTAGTTATGTGCTCAAAAGTGGATTGTAATTTTAAGTCATACGGTCTGTAGCATTTTAGATTAAAGCAGTGATAAAGATAGGCCAATTAGACAGAGATTTGTCCTTCAGTTAGCTGGTCTTAAAGTCTCATGATAATTGTCAAAGTTCTCAGAAATTTTGTGACGCTGCATCTAAGAAAGAAAAAGCAACACCACGCATTAATACTAACTGTTGAGTAAACTTTCTAAAGGCTTGGCATGTCCCATACTGATAGTAGATTCTTTATCTGGGAACAAACTACAGAGCAGAGGTCAGAGGCCTCTTCTGCAGAAATAAGCTGTTCTCACTAAATATATTTTCCCTTCAGCCATGTAGTTTTCACATGTATTTGTAAATTGAATCTCTTCATGAAGTACTTCAAAATAGTCTTAGTATACCTACATGTTTATTGTCAGTACAGTATTAAGGGAATCGTGACACAGTCAAGGCCTAACCTGAGAAATATCTTGGAAATTTCGGTGTGGCTTCACTAACTTAGGAGCAGATTTTATGACATGTGGTTCTGCTATCTAGGTTATGAACATTTCAAGCCTATTTATAATACATGGTTTATAGCTCTTTACTACGCTATCAACAGTAGTGTTTTGGAGTTTTTCAATTCTAATGAGTTTTGACATATTTATTTCATTCTTATGTCCAAGTGCCAGATACTCCTGTATGCACAAACGATGCAACCAAAACTTTCAGTAAACCTCTAACAAACTTCTGTTTATATATGCCATTGCAAAATACCACAGTATAAATAACAAATATCCCAATATAATCAGCAAGCCTATTTTTCCTACTTCTGCCTTAACAAACAACTGGAGCTGCCAAATGGTAATCTTGACATTTTACTCTTGCCTTTTCACCCTGGTGGATTTTAATCTCAGTAGTGATGCTCTGAACTCTGGTCCCAGGGCACCATCCACTGCTACATGCAGAAAGCCCAAAGCAACAAGTTCTGGCAGGAACTCTTAGTGCTAAGCTGTTTATAAGGTGGGATGAAAGCAGCAGTACAGGTTTTGTGCCTACTAGGGAGATCTGACCAATTGCTTTTCTTTTGTACTGCATGAGTACATGAATGGCATATTGAAGCATCTTTTCAAAAGAAGCAATTTAAAGCTGTTTAGACAAGATGTTGGCTTTTGTTTTGTTTTGTTTTTACAGACAAAACACAAAGCCTACAGTGTTCTCTGACACTGTGTATCATTTAAGCCATGAGCTAGAAAGAAAACATTCAACACTGACATTTCTCGGAAACATTACATTTTAATGGCAATGATGTAAAAAAATCAAATCAAAAAAGCATACTGAAAATATTTGAAAATGTTACAAGTCCTTATTTTCATTGTTTATGATACCTGAAATCTAGGTTAAACTCTCTTCAGAGCTTTTTATTCACTCTTTTCTTCTCAAATACATACTAAGAAACGCTTAGGGCTAGGTTTAATTGTGTAAATATAGACACTTTTTGTCACGTCACAGAAACCCTTTGCCACTTTACACAGCCTGAGGTGTGAAACCTTAAGTCACTTGCAGTGAGATAGTAAACCTGATACACAACTTATGGCAGACCCTGGAACAGGCCAAGTGGAATCTGAAGACCAAATAGAATCTCCTGAGTCACAGCCAGTGGAATCCAGCTTGAAATATCTTTACTTAGATGCTAATATTGAAGCAGCTGAAGTAGGTCTGAGGGGCAAGATTCAGGTTGAAATTAGGAGCTCTGCATTTAGGAGTCTGTGTAGGTGAACTTGAGCTAAGCATGGAGATCTAATCTGTGCAGTTGATAAAGCCTGGAGAGAGACTTTGCAGAGCAGGTATAGACTGCATGGCCCTCAGCTGCTGATCCAGAAAGTTACAAGCCTACCGTGGACCTGCCTGGTAGTTGTCCCATCTGTAAACTCCTCTGTTCAGGCAACTGACTCCAGCACTGGATGTGCTTTGACTGTGATGGCAACCAGCACTTAACTCACAGGCCAACATCTTCATATAGACACCTGGGCTCAGTAGAAAAGCAGCGCTGAATCCCAGGCCTAGTGGCAAAACTGATTTCCATCAGCCATGGAAGAGTCATATAACTCAGGAGACAGGATGCCCAGCTGGTCTGAACCATGTTGTTCCCATTGCAGAAACCAGTGCTCAGAGCTCACACAGGGGCTGGTGGTTCCTACTGCTCCCAGTCTGCACAGGAAACAAGAATGAGTGCTTGCTCTACTTCAAAAAAATTATCTGTGACAAAATTTCAGGATCAAACCCATCTTTTTCTCCTTTCCCATTGCTATCTTGTGCATTAAAAAAAAATTAAAAAAAAAATATATATAATCATAGCATATCCTGAATCAGGAGAGACGCCACAAGGGATCATCAAAGTCCAACTTCTGGCCCTGTGCAGGATAATCTATTGTTATTAACATAGGATTGAAAATACATCTACTGCAAATAACTAAAATTATTTCAAAGAACATAAACCACAAAACTCAGCTAGATTTAACCTTCTTCTTAGATGCAAACAGCTAATGAGAAGGAGCTTGCTGAAGAAGAGCTTATACCTGGAGAAGTCTCCTCAAGCAAGTAAGCATAAAGTCTTCGAATGAGGTACATAAATTTCAAGCTACTCCTTTTTATTTTTTTTTTTTTAATATTTACCAATCAAAGGTATCAGAAAATTAAATTGTGTATTTTTTTAATGGTGGTGACCTTCTTTAATCCCAGATACTTGCAACAACCTTGTCTGCCTCAATGTCTCACCCATTTTAAGTGATGCTTAAAAATATGTATATGTGAAAGTAAATTTTAAAACAAATATTGAAGAAACAGATCTGGGTGAGGACTCTTGGATCTATGAGTGTCATTACTAGGTGTCCATGACATCAAAAAATCACTTTGTACAGCTTCTACTGATTATTCTTTTTCAGACAGTTTTGTTTCTTTATGAATGTGTTGGGTTTTTTTCTATCTCTATGAAATATTTTAGGATTACAAATTCAGGACAAGCTATTTGACATAGTGGTGATAGTGTGGAAAAGCTCTTGAAGACAAGGGACTTCAGCATAGGAGAGGTTAGGATTCCCTGTCTGGGAAGTAATACGGTTTAGGAAACAAGGAATGTTGTTACTCCTATGATGTGACACAACCCCAGTGACAGCTGGACCTGGGAGCAAGGTGAAGGAATTGGCATTATCACCAGTCACCTCCCACCAGGACCTCATTTCAGGGAGTGGGGGTTCCCCCCGAACAGCACTGACATTCTTAGCTCCTTCTCATCCACTTTTTCTTTGCTGAAATTAGAGCAGTGATATTTTTGGGGAAATGTTTTGTTTCCATTTAAAAGCTGTTTGCTAACCTCTGATGGACCCCAAAAGTAATACAAAGTAGACTCCCCATGCATCTGCCATAGCTACTCTTCGTTACATCTCTTCCAGCTTGAACTTACTCCTTCCAGAAAATGAATAATGAAAGCAGTCCAGGCTACTGCAGACAAAATTTAACTTACCTTTTGAACAAAGGCATTGATCCCCTTTTATCTGTATTGAGGCACAGCAGAAATACCTAAGGACTGCACTTTTTCTCATGGCCACATCATCTTTGCAGCTCATAGTTCCCTCACATGAAATTAGTCTCACACAGATATATCTAAGTAGGAAACATAGGGTTCTGTTCTGGTCAATTTACAGAAACAGGCACTAAGGGATCACTAATCTTGCCAAATTTCTATTTCAGAGTGAAATGGACTATGCCTTAAAAGTGCTGCCTATTTCTCTCAGTTGAATGTAATGGTGTACATCTGTCTTTGATCAAATGAGTTTCTGTTCTTGCAGTCAGTGATTAGGTCTTTCCTATCTCTGTCATACCTAGTGAATAAGCTCTAGGTGAAATTCTCCTTATACATCTATAGTCTGCGTGATTAAATTTTATCTGATTTTTTTCCTTCAGTTCTCAGTGTCACCTCATTCTCCCTTTATGATATCCCTGTTCAAACTCTTTGAACTAACTCTTTCCTGTGTATGTCTGTTCATTTTTAAGTTTGTCAGATAACTGCCCACTAATAAAGGTGGAAGTCAGTATTCCCCACCAGAAATGGAGGCCAAAGTCCTGTCTCATTTCCAGCATATCCATGGACAAACCTTCAAAAACTAAAAGCCGTATTCAAGTCAAACGCCTCAACAAATCTGAACATTCTTTTATATCCAGGAAAATGATTATGACACTGACTGAAAATTCTCTTCCAAAATGTGTAACTTTTAAGCAAAATTAATTTTTGCGCTTTTTTCTCAGAAAATTATGTTTTGAATAATTTTTTCCCCTACATCTACTTTGATGTACTACAGTTTTCAAAAATACAAATGTACGTCGTTGATTATAGTCATTCACCACAGCCCCCAAAAAATTTAAAAAAGAAATATAACATAGCCAAAAAATAATTCTTATCTTTATGAGAGGTTTTTCATCTTGGCAATGATCTTACAAATAAATGTTGCACTTATCAAAAATGATATTTCAGGACTCTGGAGAACAATAATATTTTAGTAAATTTAAACTTTTATGGAGAAGAAAATTGTACTGAAAAAACATCCATATGAGAAGAAAAGTAAACAAATAAAGTAAGCCAACTGGAAAATGCAGTTTTGTGCCAAAACTTTTTTTTCCCCCATATATAAAACATCACACATTTCAACCTTTGGGACATTATATTTAGACATGTTTCAGAAGTATAGTTGTATGTTATATCTTTACATATCCAGTGACAATAGATTATTGTTTACGTTATCTCAGATTTAGTGAAGTGTCCCTTAGTCAGTAAAACACCTACATATGTACTCACCTTTAAAAAAGAGATTATTTCAAAAGCCTTGAATCAATGTATTAGTTTTTTGTTGTATCAGGAACAGCATGCTGAGTATTTTGCAAAATTGAACTTTGAATTGACCATAAAATCTTTCTGTGACATTTCATTTTTTTCCTGGAATTTATTTTGCAGATAAAACCCAGGATCAACATTATTTAACCTGGGTTTGATGAGACAAGACCTAAAAATCATAGAAAGAAACTACACAGTTAATGTGTAGCAAATATTTTCATTATTTACTAAAAAAAAATGTAGACTGAGTTGTGACACCTGCTCTCATATTATATTGGTTGTGTTTCTTACATCTGAAAATTATAAAGTTTAGCCATATACTAGAATGCATTTTTAAAACAAAATTTAAACTTGTCTTGCTCTTTTTTTTTTAAATTATAGAAGTACTCTATTGAAAAAATGAGCAAACATCTTAAAAATAAAAAGTCTAAATATCGCTTCCATGCAAGTCCAAAGGCATAGATTAAAATCAACCATTTCAACTGGTCTGAATCACGTTCATGAGTTCCACTGATTTATCCTTGCACTGGCCCTTCTAGGAAAGTACCTTTTTTTTCCCTTTTGCCCTCTATCTTCTATATTTCATTTCATGTGTCTATCGAGGCTATGAAAGATAAAGCTATCTGCTTTCTCCTGTGGTAAAGAACTATATGGAATCAGTTCACCTGTCTGTCACTCCTCATTAAATTCTTACCCTCTTCATTCACATTCTGATCTTTGCAAATGAACATTTGCTTAATAAATGTTCCCAAGACTAACAGTGCAGAGTGAAAATCCCACACAGCAGTAAATTATTAACTCAGTCACAGGGGGAGTGCCATATATGACTTTTCAGAATGAGTTATTATGTGGATCATCATGTAATTATGAATTTTTCAAGCCATGATAGAGGAAAATTGAATATTTAATATTTTATGGACATATTCTGCACCGAGGACATCTTTCAAAATTTTATGATAATTTTTGGAGTGAGCAAAGAGCAGAACAAAAGTTACAAAATAATTACAAAGTGGAATATTTAATCACCGTGGGCATTGTTGGCGATTTTTCAAATTGCATAATATAATCAAGGTCATGAACTTTTAATCACGATGTATTCAAACGGAAAAAATATAAGCATCAAATTTGATCTACAAGTATGTTTTGATTGTTTAATAAATGAGAATATGAGGCTTCACGCTTTATTGTAGGATGGGTAGAATGATGTAAATATTCATGACTATTCAAATGCTCCTCATCATTCCTGGCTTGCCCCTACATAGGGCATTTAGAAATACAGAAAGATGAACATAAACCTGTGCTGCTTGCTCCAGGAATGCTTGCAGGGAGCACGAGGAGGAGCAGCACAGGTGCCTCAGCACCGTCATTCCGCGCAGTTTTAAACATCCTGAGGTGTTCACAGCATCTGCATGAGCCTGAGAGAGACAACACAAGATCTGTGGGAGGCCAGAGCCCTGCTGAAGCTGCAGCTGGATGCCAGGCAGGGTATCCTCAGGCATTTAAATGGTATTAGGCACCTATGTTTAGGCTTTTGAATCATTCCCTAGGAAGCTGAAGCCAAGTGTGTTTTAAGTGGCACTAAATACCCACATATGTGAAACAGATTGGAGCTGTGAATTGGAATTGCAAGAACCACTACGGAGAGGAAAATATTTATTTTGTGTTTTGATAAAGAAGAAACTGAAAAGACATGTTTCTAAAGCAGTGTTTCCACAGGAATAGTAAAAGTTTATCAAGCACTTGATAGTAAGCCAAATCAGATACTGTTTGATAACCATTCAACTTAACATAAATCTATAACAAAAAGCAAAAAAAAACCAAAACCAAAACCAAAACCAANAACCAAAACCAAAACCAAAACCAAAACCAAAACAAGAACACAACCCCCTCCCCCCCAAAAAAGAAAAACAAACAAAAACCAACCAACCAAACAAAAAGTGCTCTTTTTTTCCTTAACAGTCATTTACCTTCCCAGAAAACCTGATGAAAAGCAAAGCAAGGGAAGTTTAAAGGACTGAGGAATCATAGAGCAAAACAAAGTGTCTATACAGTAAGTACACATTGGTCTGGAACTCTGATCGCACGTATATATACAAATTTCTTAATTTTATTTAATTTTTTAAAAATAATTTACCGCACAGCCATTACTGAAAAGTATCTTGATGCCACACATAAAATAATTCACAACTA
Organism: Nicator chloris; assembly: GCA_013400495.1. NCBI lineage: Eukaryota > Metazoa > Chordata > Aves > Passeriformes > Pycnonotidae > Nicator > Nicator chloris. The sequence goes on along the minus strand of WAAE01018450.1, from coordinate 7,507 downwards.
AAATATAACTTGTGTCCACTATTCCAGATGCCAAGGTGTCAGCCTGACTTCATTTGCCCAGAGGGGTACATGATGGAAATTAAAAGGTTTGGACTAGAATGACCCTGCACTGGCAATGTGCTCAAGCCTTAGTCACAAAAGGCATACTAAATAACACATCAGAGATGGTGCCCAATAGGCACCATCCAGATGCAGGGAGAGTCCAAACCACCCAATATCGAAAAGAAATATTTTGCTTCCTTTTACAGAGAAATGCCACACTGCTTTGATTTATGACTGCCTGCTTCAAGACAAAACTGCTTCATGTCCTTGCAAAGCGACTGGATGAAGGTGGGTCCAGAAAAGTGGTGGTCTGAGAAGAGCTACTCAAATAATTTAGTGTAATATATCTTAATAATATTGTACATATCTCTTTTGGGTTGTATATGGACCTGTATATACATTTATATACACTGTATAATATAATTTTCAATATGACATACTATTGAACTGCTACCTGGACATTGCTGTGTTCCTTACTCCAAGGACATCTGTCAATGCCCTTCAGAATGAGACACTTCTAAATTTTGAATCATTTTTTTGATTCTAGAAAAAAAGTTAAATATGTGTGTGTCTAGGTGGAAAATATTTTTCTCTTAAGGTACAAATAAACCTGGACTTTATAAAATGCTAGGACCCAAGTACTGAATGTCAAGTGCATGATTACACTGCACAATAAGAAGAATTTATTCTTCTGCTTGCAGGAACACCACTGATAAATGATCTGGCTTAAATCCTAGGATGATGGCAATAACGAAAGTCAATCTCAGTCCTGGTAATTATCGTTTTTCTACCTGTGGTTACAGTGGCAGTTTCAAATATGAGTGATCCCTTTAGTTGTTTCAAGTTTCAATTACCTGTTTGGGTTACTACATGAAGTAATTGTTCTCTCCAAAAACCACAGACTACCAGAGACAAGCTAAAAGTATGAAGGGCTTGGGAAGGAATGACCTGTAGATGTGTGATTTCTATTAGCACACTTCTAGTGTGTGTCCTTGCTTAATGTTTACCAAAGAAACTTTCCTGTATCTTTGCTCACAAAATAAAGTAACTGCTATTGGGGTGAGAAAAGCATGTAATTTATCTACTAGCCAGTGCAGGATTTTCATGCCTGTCCCAGTGATACTACTTAGACATTTCTATCTTCAGGCTGATCCAAAACAAGTGTCTTGGCATTAATCTCTGCAATTCCTTTGCAGAAGTCCAAGTTTTCTCACTGTCAGTATTCTCTGGCCCTGACAGTCCTGGTGTGGACATTTGGTAGATCACATTGACACCCTGCCCTGCACATGAATGTCACAGAATCATGTCTGTCACTTCAACAGCACTTTGGGGACTTTTATACATTACTGAGCATTTCTAACTATAATAGCAGAACAGCAATCACACACAAATGCCCAGATGGATTTTCTGTCTTGCCTAGGCATCTGCCTTTGTAGATTTTATATGGCAAAACATGATGTACTTTTCAGGATGCTTCTGGTGATAAATCTTCTGCAGTCTATTCGGGAATGTAGACTCCATGAACCTAGAAAGTGTGAAGTGGCTCCTACTGATATCAAAGCAAAAACATTTACTGGAGATATAAAACACCAGCACTAGGTCCCAAGCCAGTCTCAGATCACCAAAGAAAACGGTTTATACTAAATTAAAGAGCATTGTAGTGTACCACATAAAATACTACAGAAAATGGATAACCTAAGTGGGATCTGACTGGAAGTGATGTAGTAAAAAAGAAAAACAGTTGTCCTAATTTTGCAAATGCACAAAACCCAAAAGCTTATTTTTAGTTTTAAAACCCACTGTTCCCAATCACAACGTATGGAATAAAGTTCTGAGTGACAAGGGACGTCCACAATACCCCCCACTACATCAGTGTGTTCTATGAGTAGTAAACAAAAGCCATATTTAGCACTTCCATAGCACTTCATATACTCAAAGGACTTCACTAACCATTGCTGGCATATCTAGATGCTTCTTATATGCAAATGAATGCAAATATGAGAGTAAGCATTAGGAGGCAGGGCATTGGAATACATTAGCAAACGGACAATAGAAAACAGCTGGTTTGACTGAGTGTGGAGATGGGAGTAGGGAGCAGCAGAAAGCACAATTCACTGCTCAGAATTACGGAAAGAATTGTGCTGATTGCCATCGTGGCTTAGAAACTCATCACTTAATTAACAATATAAATATTTTAAAAATTAACATTTCATAAAACCACAGTAAGAGGTTCCATTGTGAGAATGGGAAAGGATTAATTCACAGTTGGCTGGACCGATGGCACCCAGCCCTCATCCTCTTGGCTTCCGACAACACGCTCGGCGAGAATTAATACAACACAATTCATGCCCTGTCATGTCTTATTACTTAATTATGAAATGTCTGCAGTACTTTGGACATTACTGAGACTGTTTGATTGGCTGTGACTGATGTCATACCCACTTTCATACTAGCCAGTACATGCATGGATAGGCCTGTCCCCCTCCTCACCATTTTCCTTCTTTCTATTCATGAATTCTATTTCATAACAGTAATAATATACTCCAGGCGGTGCATTTCCAGGGAATTATTGCATTTCTCAAGTGGGTAAAGTCATTTGGCCTTTCAGCCTTATGCCTTGCAACACCTTCCTAGGCATGTTATAATTGCTCAGAAATACTCTATACCTTGTGTATTATGATTCTTGCATGCCACTCTTGCTTTTTCACTTGACTAGCCCAAACAGAATCCAGTAGGAAAAGAGAAGTTGTTGGGTGTATTTTTTTCAGACAAGTCTCTCAGATATATTCGCAGGGCTTTGAGTGTCTCATGCACATACAATTTAAATGCATTAATTTACAAATATTAATCATTTAGCATGCTGTATAAAATATAATGGCCACATTCTCATGTCCCTTGACAATTCCAGAGCACTGCCTCTTGTGTCTCTAAGGTGACAGGAGCACAAGATGACACATTAGATTTAATAAGAGCACAGAGCTGCATGCACTGATATAATAGAATGCTTAGATATTTTTAGGTGAGATACTAGAGTAACTGTTTATGAAAGCTTAAAAGAAATCATTCTTGTAGAGCAATCTTTGAGTCTAATGATTGAAGAAAGTACAAGGCACTATTCTCAGTTTATGGTAAACTACTGAAGTCAAAACTTACTTTAGGTAGGAAGAGAAAATAATTTAGGCATCAAAAATATCCTCAGATTTAAACAAATTAAAAAAATACAGTATATTTCTACTTCCTACAGCACAGAAGTTTAACATGCACACTTATGGATAGAAGTGGGCCGAAATCTGAGTCAACATTATCTTCTCTGAGTTACTAAGGTTCACTTCTGAAGTTATGATTCAGCCTGCCATGCCTGCTTTTTATTCCTGAAGTAATTTTCAACCAAATACCTCTAATAACTCAATGAGCTTTAATGAATCAAGCCTTCTGGCAAAGTCCAAAAGGAAGGTCAATTTAGTAGAAACTAAATTATGGCAGTTTGCAGTGTTAGCACTTTTTATAACTGCAATTATATAATGGGAAACCACACTCATACCAGAGTCAAATATTCTTCCTGTAGTTACATCCTTGCCTTACTTTTTGCTTCCTCTGGAAGTGACACCTCCCAGTGCCTGAACTAGGGTTGCCCTAGACTTAACCACAGCAAATGTGAGGGTGGTGAGGGACTGGGACGAGTTGCACAGAGAAGATGTGATTCCCCATCCCTGGAATGGTTAGCATCCATGGTTCAAGACCAGACTGAATGGAGCAACCTGGTTTAGTGGTAATTGTCCCTGCCTGTGGCAGGAGGGTTGGAACTGGATGATGAAGTCCCCTCCAAACCAAGCTATTCTATGATTCCATAAATGTAAGATTGGAGGATGACTGCGTAGCTCTGCCCCATCCTGGCCTGGGTTTCCCATGTCTGTTACAGGTGTATTTCAGATGTGAAACAGTCCTGCACACAGTGCCTTCTCTGAAACTCAGCCAACTAGAGGTGGTGACTTTCTCTCTGCTAAAGTGAGGTGATAAATAAAATGAAGGCCACAGTCAAAACCAAACATATTTCATCAGCTGGAAAGAGCATGCATTTGTGCCATCTATGGCAAAGGGCTGTTAAAACCCTAAAGAGAATGTTCTCAAAATAACTGGGGCAAGAACAAGCTGGAGATTTTAATTTTGTATGATGTGTAATGTCAAGTTTATAATTAAATAACAAATGGAGTTTCCCATGGTTCCCTTCTTCAGTTCAGTGTACCTGCTGTAGACCAACATGGTCATAGAGAAAAAAAGGCGAAAGGCTAACCAAGTTTCCAGCCCTGCTTTTGTGGGAAATAAACAAGTAGAAATTAACTAAAACAGGTAACTGGGATATATTGCATAAGAATTTTTCTTCAGTCTATACATTTAAGACCTATTAAAAATGGAAATTAGTCAAAGGTAGAGATGAAGATGGGTCCAAACCACATTGTTAAATCCTATATACCTCTCAAAAGAAGGAAAAGAGAAAAAAGGTTAGCATTAAATTCCAGAATGGACTTAGGAAGGCTGACATTTCAATCACCCACAATCTCTAATCTAGCAGCTTCTTGTGCAGGCGATCATTTCAACACATTTATCAGTAAAACAGAAAGTCTTAGTCCATGGCAATGTCTTTTCTCCTCTTATAGGTATTAAATTTGGCTCAGATACTTGAAAGGCTTGATATCCTTTGGGACCAGCTCCTGAGTGATTGGATCATTAACAGCACTGAGTTAAGTTCCCCTGCTCTCTGCCCGAGGGACAGTAATCCATGCCTCCCACCCACATGAAGAATGCCTTCATCAACAAACAACAGTATTCTGGAGCTGGAAGCTCTCAGTCTTCTTGTTAAGCTATTTCCCTTTGTATGAAACAAACACTCCTTCAACACAAAGAGGGAACCACTACTGCCTTTTACCTGATTTTCCTAACCTCTATACATCCATCTTCATCTGCTTTCAAAACAGGATCCTCTGCAACAGGACAGCCTCCATCTGACAAAACTGTGGCAAAGCTATGAGAGGAAAAGGTAGAAAAGATCTTCCTCATCTATGTGGATGTGGTGGGGTCAGAGGCTTAGCTGGATACTCAAGCATTTCAAGCAAGGAAACTCTTCTTTTATGCCTCCCAGAAGAGCTTAATTAGAAAGGTGAAAGAAGGAGACCAGTACAGCATGAAAGTGCCAAGGTTTTTGCAGATGGATATATCCAGAGACAGAATATTCAGTTTTCTTTGCTTTTAGGATCAGGTCTGAGTGTCATTATTGGCAGTGCTCTCCCACACTGGACTTAAACTCTCGAAATGGCATGTTTTGGCCTCATTTTACCTCAAGAATCTGAACTTTAATGTACAGTGTGTTAAACTGTAAAGCAGCGTGAGAAGTATCAGGATTGATTGATTCGAGGTGGGTAACAAATAGTAGCTCACCACTAGCTCTGATGTGGCACACATCTCTGGAATTCAGCAGTGACCGGCACCACTAACACTCGGTCACTGCCAGGCAGCTAACACCTCGTTACAAGTGTGCAGTACTGGCCTCTAGGATCATTTTACTGTTTTCCGTAAATTTATCAAACAGGCTTTGAAAAAGGTTATATGAACATCTGGTTTCAAATAGATTATTTTCAAGTAGAGAGATTGTCTAACAATTGCTACCAATTGATAACAATTGCTATCAATTAAACCCTGGAAACTTACCAAGTGGCAATAATCAGGAAAAAAAACAACCAGGTACAGGACACAGTAGATTATTTTGCTGGTAGTGAAGAAAGATCTGACAAATCAAGTAACTATTTTAATATCCAAAAGCATCTGTAACCTTGCTGGCCTTCCTCTATGATACAAATTCATTTTCGCTCTTCAGAATTACACTTAGCACTTTTTGCTCTTGTTTATTATCAAAGTCTCTCACCTGAGAAAACAACAATGTATCAGTGACTGTTCACACAAGAGTATGAATAAATAAGGAGTGACAAAATCATAGGTGAATGTATTTGGTAAAATATCAATGAAATTACAACGGGTTTCAAGAAATTTTTAAAGATTCATTACTGCAGGCAAATATTTTGTAAAATTACCCAGCATAATTTATCAAATTAATTTTACTACAAATAATGTTGTAATAATTATAAAAATTCATAACAACCTGGAACTCAAGGAGTGACAAAGTGCATTGAAATATTATTGGTGCTACTCAAGGCAAGTTAAAAAGTTAATAGGCTAATGAATAGAATAAGAATGCAAAAGATATTATATTTTGTATCATATAGGATATTTCAAATTATGGGTTATCTCCATACTTTGTTTTACAGGATGAGCTCATAGATCCATTTCTTTCATCAAGGAGTAAAAGTTTCAATAGGTTATGAGTTTGAAGATATGATCACTTTAATCATGGTATTACTTTTTGAAAAGATGGAAGTGATGTTAAACAATTACACAAATAAGGAATACTGCCATGTAAGTATTAAAATGTGATAGGTATTTTTTCCCTACAATGATAATAGGGCTGTGAATTATATGAATTTGGAGAGGATACAGTCTAAAAAAGTCTAATCTGTTGAAGAAATCTACTTTCACTGTCAGCAGTTACATTTGCAATAACAACATCATTTATGTTTACCAGAAGAGCTGTCAGTTAACTGACAGATGGCTCCAGTGGCTAGACGTAAAACAACTTACTGAAATTGTTCAGTGATTCCCAAACTACTTTAACAGTATATTCCAAATTCCCATCTTTTTATGCGAAACTATAATTTATTTATTGGTGCCACTTCTTATACAACCTCTCTCACTCCAGCCTGAGTACCTTCCAGTATTATAAAACATATATAGAAGATATATTATTTCTCTCTCTTCCTCTTCTATCCCGTCAGCTATCATTTCAGAATTACTTTATCTTACCATGGATCTATATCTCTGTCTATTTGTGAAGAAACAACAAATCCCACTTCTCCATCGTGACTTTTATCATATGTGCACACAGATACACATATATATAAAAATTTAAATATGTCTTCAATATATACGTATATCATATTTATAGCACATACAGACTTAAATGGTAGAAGTTGTGATGGAGAAGTGGGATTTGTTCTTTCTTCACAAATAGATAGATTTCATTTCCTGGGGAGACCTATTTTGCTTTTCTAGCCCCATTACTGTCAATGTTTTCTTCCAGAGAAACCTCTTTGTGAGAGAGGTTTTGGATTGCCTGTCTTGTTCTCTCTGTGTGCATAGAAGGTTAACTTTGAAAAGTCACACCTTGTCCTCAGTACCAGTGCTGCATCTTGAGGCAAGGCACATACCAGTGTTGCACATTTTATTTCCAAAGTGCTGAATATGACCCCAAATCATCTCTTGGTTCTAGGGGTCTCTGATTTCAAATGACTACAGACATCAGGGAAGAAATACTTGGGATACTCTGAAATCCGAATTCTCCTCTTGTCATTGTGGGTCT
>WAAE01018445.1:0-23639 GCA_013400495.1 Nicator chloris | reverse complement strand
CCATTCCATGATTCTGTGATTTACAGTAAGACAAGGGGCCATTATTATACTTTCTTCAGTATCCCTGCATTATAAAAAGTAGGTAACTTACTGAGATTTTGTTTCCTATAGCTCATATGAGATCAATAACTGCTTGCTAGTGTTTGGCAGCTAAATTCCCATAGTGCTGTCTTCAACAAGCAAGTACCAGCCCTCATTATGGACTACTCATATGCTCTTCTATTGATGCAATTGTATGCTTTATCTTACGTCAGTGGGCCTTGATCTGGTTTTCTATGTCATTGTTTCTCCAAACATCTGAAGGGCACTGTCATCTTACAGACCAGAACTGGAAGCCTCTTATGGTCTTTCCTCTCATATTGGCATCAGAGCCAAGAGGAGAAAAAGGAGCCACTGTCATGCAGAGCATAAGATACAGAGAAAATAAAATGAGGAGGGAGGAGCTGGGGAAAAGTTCTGGATGGGCAGAGGAATGTGTGTAAGAAAGATCAGACTGGACTTTGAAACCCCCTAAGGATGGAAGATTTCTGTACCTACAACCTCCTTAAAACCTCATTTGATGCCCAGAAGATTTTACATCTTTTGGTATTGTGTAAGGTATTGGGCAAGCCGATAGAGCTGACCAAAATAGAGATAGGACACACATAACTTGGGGACTGACAGCACCTGCATTGGCCTTAACCTATCAAGAAACTGCTGGATGAATCCTCCCATGTTTTCCACCTGCCCCAGGAACACCTTACATGGGGCCCTTCGGGCTGACACTGTCAATCCTCTAGAAGAATTTTTTAGAAAATGAAATTTTTCTTAACCTGTGCCATATTTCATTTTAGCTCTGGCATTAATAAAGAATATGGCAAACGGTCCATAATGTAATAAAGGAGGGAAAGATTTTTTTTCTCTTTATTTTTGACTGTACTTATTGCTGCAATATGTCAGCATGCTAATTCTGATAGACCAAGAAAGAAAAGACAATGGTCAACACCTGGAAGTTTTATGTAATTCTAGCACTAGGTTATGACCTTTTACATTCAAACATCTATGAGCTATTTCTTTTTGGGTTCCAAGAGAACAAACTTTGGTTAAAAACCCTGAGGAGGTGGGTCTCTCACCCACATTGGATAATTTGGCATGACTTGATCTTTGGTCAGATTAGAACCAGCATTTGTACTGCAGCCATTTCAGAAGTGGTATGGTGGAGAAAAGGTACGTATTCAGCTTACATGGCAAGAGCCATGTCTGGTAAGAGTCACTGTTGGCATCTCACTTTCACTGGCACCACATTTATTAGAGAATGTCTGGATTTTTTTTAAATGCACCTCACTTAATTCTCTGACAAAGTCATGGAGGTAGAGATGGTGTTGCTGCTTTAAAGCTTTTAGACTGGGTGGAGAAAATATTTGATTACCTATCATCTCAGTCATTAATTCCCTACTTCACTCTGTATCCCTTACATTTGGAAATATAAAGGCCGGATCCCAGATCTGGGATGCCCTTTTGATGGGGAACAACAGCAGCTGATCAACCCAGGCACATATCTGGTGCATTTCCTTTCCCACTCCAAGTTAAACAGAGGAGAGGGGAACTGGATGATTTGCTTCAAAACATTAGTGCAGAGCATCATATCGTGGCTAAATATTTCCTCAAAATTCTTGCCAGGAAATTTGCCTGAGCATTCCTCCTGTTTAATTTTTTTGCAACCCTTAAGAAGTGCAAGCAACCTATATTGCTGGCTACTGATGTTTCATTGCTGGTAGTTTTCTGTTTAACAGTATTTTTTTAAAAACAGAAGGAATTGATGGTTTTTAGCAGCTACTGCCTGAGGGTGCAGTCATGTGAGCAGACAGGCTCAGCTCTGGGTTGTGTCCTCTCCAAGGAATGCTTTACTGCAAGAAGCCTTATTAGAAGTAGTACTTTTCTAGGGTTAGGTGGATGCTCTCCTGCTGGAGATTCTGCCTTTTGGATAAGACATAGAACTGAAGTTCTGAACTCTCTCATATTTTTATAAGTGTTCCCTGACTCTCTGCTGGGTGTATTGCTTGTGCTTTGTTTGGGCAATACCAAGTACTGTGATGAAGTGCAAGTAACTCAATGGGATTTATACGAGCTTATGAAGCGGAGAATAAACCCCATAGTTTGCACAGTAAATCAATTTGTAAAGTGCTTTGGGATCTTTCTGGATGAAAGGCCCTATATAAATGTAAGCCATGACCATTCATCATTATTGAATATGAAATAGAGATATACACTCTATCAAGCTAGAAGCAATAGGCTTGGGCTCATGATTGCTCACAGGACCCAATCAGTCATCAGATCACGACATAATGCAGCTAGAATAAAAAAAGAAAACCCACAGCAAATCATTTCAAGCAATGCAATTAATGGGCATCCAGTATAAATAGTGATCTCGGTCAGAAGACTGGGCTTTTCCTGAGCAGTAGAGTTGATGCCAGAGTGTTAGCAGGGGAAGGAAAGATCCCTTGCCAGCAATACACCACATAAACCCAGAGCTAGATAAGAAAACATTGTATCTATGCTTTTCAGAATTGGCTTTGCATTTGGGAAATTAAAGAGAATATGGTTTTGTAAAGAAAGTGTTATCTTCTGTTCTGCCATGAGCCATAGAGATGTTTGTTTTTTGCATCAAATTGTGGTCCAGGCACCTAGTGTTGCCACCTAAACTTGCTTGTCAGATGTAGCACCCATGGCTCTTGCTATGCAACATGCACATGCATGGCAGGGTATATAATCTGTTTCTGCTGCTTATCCTTGAAGATACCAACTGCTGTCATGTGCTCTGTTTTATGACAATTAAGTCAAAACATAGGCTGTTCCAGTCCTCTGCTTCAAGAGCCAAGCAGACTGAGGGCTTTCTTCACTTGTGCTGGAGTTGTTTCTGTCTGTATATTTACCTTCTGAGGCAAGGTGGTACTTTGTATGAACTTCCCCTCCTCCTCCTTTCTGTTGTGGTGATGTGTCTGTCTCAGACTGCTGTGATGCCGTAGATATAATATTATACTCTCATTTGCTGTTTGGTTTTTTTTTGTTACGTAAGGGAGATTGAGCTTTTATAACATATAAGAGAAGGAGGTGAAAACTGAAATAAGAAAGTAAAGTAAGAAATATGAAAGATCCCATTTCATAAAATCTGTCTTACCACAGATCAGCTTATGAAGACTGGAAAATTCCCATCAGCTCTTCCACTGCCATGAGCACCAAGCTGCAGCCTCAGATTGGATATAGTCTGCAGTGCCCTGTGTTGTCGCCTGCAGCTATCTTCATCTCTAGTACAGGCTTGCAGCCTGACATGTTCTGAAATCACTAGATGGAGCAGATACAGTGTCTTAGGACCCTTCTGTGTCAGAGGTGCTGCTAACACAACTCAATATCCCATCAGAAGTATGACTGTAGGGAAGACAGGTGGAAAAGGCCTGCTTGTTATCACTGCTCCATATTGTGGTGTTCTCTCTGGAGAGCTAGACTCTTTTCTATTGCTTTCTTGACAAGATAGGCCATCTTTCTTCCCCTTCTCTCTCTATTCATTTAAACTCATAGTGAGAAGATGAGGAGAATGCTGAAGTCCTGACGTGTCCTCCACCCCTCACTCCCCAGCCTTGGCTTTGAACTAGCTACTGTGAACCAGAGACCTTTTTTTTTGCCCACAGGCTAGAGATTGTGGTGCAAGGATGTGTCCCTTTTGCCTCCTTTGACTCTGGTAACAAATATTTGGACCTTGTTCCCTCTCCCCAGTGGAGCACAGATGATCAGGCTGTCCTGCTGCATTTGGTGCATTAGGCCTCAGAGAAGGCAGAAGTTGTGGCATCTGACACAACCATTATGGGTCAGATACTGCATTAGGAAAGAAATAAAGTAGGAGATGGGGGAATACAATTTGTAAATTATTCCTAAATATGCCCTAAATTGTTGGTTGTAAACAAATTCAGCTGCCCTCCCATCTGTTTTCTGTTCTGCACATGAGGTGTATTTACTGCCCTTGAATTACAAATCACATGTTGATTTTGTGATGTTGCTGAGGCCTATCAAAAAGTGCGTGTAATTTTTGCAAGAAGTGTGGGTTAGAATCCATGTGGTTAGAGAGCAGCACATGGACCTGAGGGTTTGGGTACACAAGTTGAAGATCAATCAGCAGTGTGAGTTTGAGGCAGTGAAAGCTGAGCACATACTAAAGTGCATTAATGGGATTTTATCCAGCAACTCAAGGAGTGATTATTCCCCTCCACTGAGCAATCACAGGACTCTACCTGTAGTCCTGTCTTCATTTTTGGGCTTCTTAGTATAGGTAAGATGTTGACAAAGTCCAGCCAACAATGACAAAGGCGGTTAGAGGACTGGAGTATATGAGATAAAATGAGTGACTGGAAGACCTGAGTTTATTCAACTTGGGAGAAAAAGCTAAGAGAGGTCTCATTGTATGTAGTCTTCAACTGCCTAATGGATAGTTAAAGAAAAGACAGAGAGAGTCCCAGAGAAAGAATGAGAGGCAATGAATACAACCTGCAACAGGGGAGTTTATGATAGCTCTAAGGAAAAAGTTCTTCATAATGGGAGTAGTTACAGAGAGGCTGTCTTCTTCAGAAGAGACTCACAATTTGCCCTGAGCAGTCTGATCTAAGTTTGAAGCTGGGCCTGCTTTGAGCAGGGGTTTGGATCAGAGGATCTCTAGGGTTCCTTTCCAATCCTAATTCTGTGATTCTAAGTGTGATTTAAATTATGCAGTGAGCTAATTTGGAACACGACGGAGCAGACTAAAACTGGTTCTTTGCTTTAGCCGGAGAAGTGGACAAAGAGCGGAATGATGTACATGACTTTTGGTTCTTTAGCCCTCTCTTGAAATGAATCAGAAAAATATCCTGAAGAAAAGGCTCCCTGAAGTCAAGACATGCTTTATTTGGTATTTTACACTGGGTTTTTCTTGATGGATGGTTGCATGTGTATGAGCTGCCCTCATACACCTAGCCAATGATGAGTTTCAGTGGCATTAATTAGAACTAGAGGGCACAAGTGTTTCCCTGTGAGTTTATTTGTGCTTGTTAACTACCTTAAAGAACTGAGTAGCATAAATGAGGGGTCGTAATCGGAGATTGAAATCCCTGCTCTGTAAAATGCCCTGCTGAACAGAGAATGCCATGGAAGTTAGGCTTGCAGTCAGACATTGTTTAATGTCTTCTTGATTGTTTTCGTGCTGCTTTATTCTGTCAGAGGGAGTACAGAGTACCATAATCTTTCTTCAGTTCTGCTGACTGAGAGAGCTTTTGAAAACAGAAATCCTGAAGGAGTTCCTGTAGTTAGTGCTAAGTTTCAGGTAGTATGAGAAATGCATTTGTACTCTCTCTTTGTGAGTCTGTTTCCAAATGTTTGCTTGTTTTTACTCATTTTTTGCTTAGCATTTTTAAGATAGTCTAGGTAGTACTTGATCTTCTGCAGGCTGTAGCCAGCAGTACATCCTGTGTCCTGGGATATTCGAAGGCATAGGGAAAACTTTCCTAGGGAGGCTGTGCTGCAGTGAAAAACATTACCCGTGGATATGATGGAAGTTCAATCCTTGGAAGTTTCCAAGACTCAGCTAGACAAAGGCACTGACAAGTTCTAGTGATGATAGATGTCCCACTTCATGACTGGACTAGATGTCCCCCAAAGCTTCCTTCCAAATGATTTCATGAGGTCTCTGTGCCTCCTCTCTCAAGACCTGTGTGCTCACAGGAAGAGCAGGTATGTTCATGGGGTAGCCAGGTGTCTTACATCAAACAATGCTGCAAGGACTACTTGAGCTGAGACAGGTGGCCTGTGCTGCACCTTGGGGCTGGCCTGGGTTTGCTGAAGAAGGTGCTGTCTCTGTTTTCTTCTGAGAAACTGCTGGCTTGCTGCATCTCCATGTCACCTTGCCTCCATGTTCTCGCTCTGTGTCAGAGGCGTGGAGGCAGCAGCAGCCTTGGGAATTGCTAGAGAAGTCAGCGTGTGTTTCTCATAACCTTGCAGAGCTCAGCCCTTTCTTCCACTTCACTCTGGAGTTTTGGCCTCAAGCTTAGAACCACCCTATGAAGATCTAACTGTAGTAGGGAGCAATAACCCATTCTCTTCTGGAGATCAAGAGGAATATGAAGGACCCATGGTTCATCCAGTGTAACAGACAATTGATGACACTTGCAGCACTGCCTAGCCCTGCTGCACTGAAGATATAATATTTAATGGAAAGACTAAGGCCTGTTGGAGACAACTAATTAAGCTCACAGATGACTTCTACATCTGCTTAGGGAAATCAGTGGTGGTTCCACTGCAACACCCTTGTCTGAGTGTGAGAGCAGCTCCTTACATTTTGGCTGGTGAAGGTAGAGAACTGGTTTAAAATGAGATTTTGCTTGAACTGGTAAACCCTTTTCATGTATGCAAGTGTTTGTGTATATTTTCAAGGCTTCATGGATAGGTTTATATGGATGAAAAAGTTTCACAAGTCATTGCCTGGATTATCAAAAATAAATTGTTAGGATGAGCTTCACTGCAGTGGTGCACTACCAAGGCTGCAAATAGCCATGTTCTTCTGCTCTTCTTGGATTTGATAGACAAAACCGTGGAGACTGGCTGACCTCATGTTTCTGGACCAACAGTGAATATGAGACCCGTTACTGTATCACAGACACAGCTGCCCCTCAGGTAGGATATGCCAACCCTTTCCAGGAGGAAGCATGATGGCTCTGCAGGGCCACACACTCGTGCAGTAGCTGTGCACTTGCTGGCTGAGTGCTTACTCAGGTTTCACACTAGGATCTGTGGAGGAACAGCCCAGAGTTCTCCATGTTGCACTAACTTGAAAATATCTTTTTGGAAACTGGTTTCCACTGCACCATGCAAGAACTTCCCAGATCCTCCTGAGGCTGTGTGCACAAGTGCTCTCTATGTGCCTATGTACCAAGTAAGTCCAAGTGTGCTTCCCCTTCAGCCCATCCCTGCCTGTGACTGAGCTGTGGGACAGCACATGTGCAAGTGCTCTTCTGCTTGTGACTGCTTTGCTTATTGCAAGAACATTCAAAGGACGGTGATGGAAATGTGACTGAGTGATTTAACTGAACAGTACAGTGAGCACTGCAAGTTTGTCAGGCTTGAGGTCTTGCTCTTTTTAAAAAAATGAATAAATTCAAGCATGTGTGAGCCACACCAGAAAACCCCAAACCCAAAGTTGTGCAAATATTGAAAGGATTATGTTTCATGAAACACAGATATTGAGACTTAGAGGCAGCAAAACAGTCAGGCCTCGAAATTATGCTGTGCATGCAGACTATGGGGATGTCAAATGCTGACATGAACAGGGGCTTCTTGAACATATTATGGCCACAGGATTTGGTTCAGGTTGTTTGGGGTGATCCTGTTGTGCTGTGTAACTATCTGTGTGCTGGCATGGCAGACTGATGAAGAGATCAGTTTGTGCTGAAATACATGACATGCTCACTAAATCAGTAACTGTAATTCAAGTAATCAGTTCAGAATAGTCTGGAATAAGTCACCCCTTGTATGTACACATACCACCCTCGCCTCTCAGCTGGAAACCACTTTGTATCACATTTGAAAGGAAAAAGCATGATTTAGCACTTTGCACAGAATCCAAAGCTATTCTGTGGCACATTGTAAAGTTGTTATCTGTTGTTAAGAAGTTATTGATCAGAATCCAGGACTCAGGACTTTTCCATTTATACCACAGGTTTCTCAACTTTGAAACAGAGATAAGTTTTATGTCTACTTTTTATCCCTTGGGCATGCCCTGATCGAGCCTTAAAATGGAGTCACAGGACATGCCACACCCTAATGGACTGCATGGCCTGTTCCAGGACTTCCTCTGACCCTGGGCTTTTGGAACTTTCTTCACTGATATCTTCTTGCCTCTTTTCTGAAGCTCACCATAAGTGATGGTAAGGCCTGTTCTTGGTGTGGTGTGAGCTTTCAGCCTCATTACTTGTAGAAGAGGTAGATATACCTGATCTGTTAACTTCTGCTCTGTCCCTGTAAAATCATATCTGTTGCAGGTATGTCCAATTGAAAATTGTAATTATGGTTATACATAGGAGAGCCAAACATATTGCAGCGTGGGTCTACATGGATATCTCAGAACATCCTATGTTAAGCCAGTTTCCAGGGACTCTGCGGTTGTCGAAGTTTTAAAAAAATTGTGTTTCTGTTATCACATTCATCTGATTTTTACAATTACTGAATTTTCTTGTAATGTTGTCACAAGAGGGCAGAATCGGGGTTTGTACACGCAGTAACATGTAGCACAACTGAACAAATTGCTGCATATCAGCTGAGCTGTGGTAACAGCTGTGTGCATAACTAGCCTGCAGCAGACATGGGGTAATTCCACTTAACTCTGTCTTCTCCTAGGTTAAGTCAAATGACCTTGCATTTATCACATGCCAGAAGCATGCACATGCTCAATTATGAAGCCAGGATTATATGCCACAACTTCTTAAGGCTCAGTAACTTAATCCTCTATTTGAGCCCTAAAGGCTGTTTGTGTACCTTGAATGGGTATCTCCCCTACTTTTATAAATCCAGACTGCACCGGCAGTCAGAGTAGCATAGTCTGCTCTTTGGAATGCTCTGAAGAATCTGCAGCTCATTTCCTTACAAAAAGCTGGTTTTGGAAATCTGGGACTGTGTGAGTAGCCCTGTCCCAAGCAAGGTTATTACCTTCACCTACTGATAGTTTCCCAGCATGAACTACTTCTATATCCATGGCTGAGTTATTTCTACCGTTGCAACAATCTCAACTTAAGGGTAACTAAAGTTGTGGACTTCAATCTGTTTGGCATCTACAATAACCACACAGATCACTTTGAATTCATTCATTGGCAAATACATAATTCAAAATATTTGCTGTGATTTTCCTTCCCATTGTTAATGGACTTTGAAACTGCCTGTCATTTATAAAGAAACCGCTCACAACTTTGGAATTAATAAAGCACTCAGAAGTGCCTACTGAACTAGTCTGCAGGTATCTGACCAACTTCTAAGACATTAAATGGATACACATTTGCCTGTACAGAGACAAGTCTTCAGATTTGTTGGGGTTAATTCTAGAGTTAGTTCAAAAATTGCCCTCTAAGAAAATAAAGGTTTTTCAGCTTCTGACTCTAAATAAATAATCATTGATGACAGCACAAAATTGCATGTCCTCTGCTTTCTAGGTGAGAACCATGAGGCTGTTTTCCAGAAGGGACTTAAAAATGTGTCCTTTATGATGGCTAAGTCTTTACTAGCAGGTGGCACAGCTATAGGAGGTGCTGCATGTAGTGTTTTCCTGTTGATCTGCTTGAAACTACAATGAAAGGAAAAACAAATAAAAAGGAGACTAAGTTCACAGACTTTACCCCTGAGCCATCCATGTTCCTGAATGAACCACATCGTAACTGATCAAATACATTCTTCCCAAATTAACATCTCTTCTAGTTTGTTAAGCAAAACCTGTAAGACTAATATTAGTGCCTTCTACCGTGCTACACACAGCTAGATCTGCAATCACCCTTACTCAAGAAGCATCTCTAAGGAGATTACATTGCATGGTCCCACCATGCAATGGAGAGGGCCTCTCAAATTGAGGTGACTTGTTGGTGGGATTTGTAGTCTCTGGGAACAGTGCCACTGGACAGAAGAGAACTGTGTGAAGGATTTTACTATCCTGTAGTAAATCAGGAGCTTGTCTTGAGAGCAAGTTGCTCTCACACAGGCCAAGTTTAGGTGACCTCAGCCTGAATCATGGATATTGTTCCTCCTGTTTTCCCTTTTTCCCAGCTGCTGCTGAACACTTGAGCTGGCACTGGCTTGTTATCTGCTTCTCGTTGTGGGTACAGAGGAACCTGTGCTCTGTGTGTGAGCATGCATGTGTGTGTCTGGCTGCCTGTCATTACAGCACTAATGGAAATACTGCACGGATCACAACTCTCAATTAGCTCCTCGGGAGATTGCTGTGACAGCCAGTTACTGAACAGCAAGGCCTGAAGGAATGAATTAATTTGTAGTACACGGCAGTTAGAGTCACAGTGTTAGCAATGGAATAAGACAGCAATAGACCCTGATTAGACTTCGGCTGCATGGTGCAAGAGACTGTTACCTGGGGGACAGTTACCTTTCCTTTTTGTCTATCTCTCCTCCTGGGGTTAGAAAAGATCTTGGACCATGAATGAATGAGTTTAGAGCTCTTAGTTCGATTCTTGGAATCACTCTGTCTGCCTGAGGCTGTTTGGCAGCAGGCAATGGGCTTTCATTCAACAGAGACAAGGGCATGCTGCTCTCCTCCTGGCCTGGAGCCAGGCCACAGCCACTAAGTGAGTGGTATTTAGGGGAGGTAACCTGATCTTTCTGTCCTCTTCAAACAACAGCTCTCTTCCTTAATAGTTCAGATAATCGTGCATCACAGAGGATGTCCTAAGGCTGCTGCACCAGGGGATGCTGCTGTCTTGCCTTTGCAATGATACATTTATACACAGACATAGAGGAGTAAAATGTGCTTGATAAGACAGTCTTGGGGATCTTTATAGACAGTGTGAAGTTTACAGGGCTTCTGCCCACAAACAACCACATGTTCCCTGTAGCCTGGTACCACACTGTTCAAAGATTTGGAGTCTCTTATTCTGTCATTCACAAAGATAAATATTGGCTTTTATCAATTATGCAATCGCTTTTTCTTAAAACTTGTTTTTAACATATTTTATAGAGATGGCTATTTCTGTGCAGAAAAGAGTGGTCACAGTGGGACACCATCCTTTCTTTACCCTCGATCAACCAGCCATTGAAAAGCCATGTGAAGCCAATGTCGTTTTGCACCTGGTACTTGTTTTAGCTGGGTCAGATCTGACTCTCTGAACTGTGTGACATGCAGTGCTGGGAAGGACTAAGGTGAAAATAAAGGAATGTTCACAGAGCAGTCCTTGTGGAAGGTAAGAAACATTAAAAGAAAGTTTCTTATGAAACTGTGTTGCTCTGGTAGGCTAAGTTCTTCATGTTCTGGAAAGAAAGATTTCTGAGTGGAGAGGGAAAGAGAAGTAGTTAACTGACAATTCAACCCCTAAAGGCTGTTGTCCTCTGTTTATCTGTAAAAGGACATGGAAGCAGCACCAGCCAAGTCTTTTTATGCCATCCTGGGTTTTGGGCACAAGAGGAATCTTTTGTTTTGATCGAATTCACAAGAATCATTCAGTCTGTGGTCCCTCCACTGTCAACCAACAAATGGAGTAGTTAACATTGCCTTTGTTCATAGAAGGCAGGAGATCAAGCCCAAGCTCCTCAGCACTGGTGTCCTTGTAACTTGCAAGTCAGCAAACTGGTTGTAAACGGGATTGCAGCTCTGGCAGTGCTCCTCCCGTGGGCAGTATTGCATTGGTGTGCTTTTATTTTCCTTCATTTTGAGTGCAAACACAAGTCCAAACAGTCGATCTTTTCCTCTTTGCAGCCTGTGGCGCGTCTTTGATCTTTGTGTCTGCTATTTGTATGAAGCGTGTCCGTGTCCCTTGCTGCACGTTCTGGCCAGTAAGTGGTGCTCCCCCCTTCCTTCCCGCAGCTCCATTCTTCGTGCAGAGCTGAGAGGGCTGTCGTGCACTGCTGGTGCTTTCAGGTGTGTCTCACCCAGACGGTACATCATGCTTTGATGGAGTGTATTGATACAATAATGGTATTTCTTAATGGGAGTCCTAATGGTGTGTTTTTAATGACGCTTCTTGGCATTATCCTGTTTTCTGTACATACTGCTACAGAGGTCCTTGAAAAGGTTCCTCTGATGTAGACCTCCAGATGAGATGCATCTCAACTGGGTTTATGTGTGTGATGTTGAATGCAAAGAGAACATTTATGTGGCTGGCATGGCTGCAAGGAGACTATAAATACTGGGAAAATGTGACCTTGTGACTTGGTAGTTTTTGGATCCACACATACCAGTACTGTATTCTTGCCAGTTGAAGAAACATGTTTCTTTTCAAGGGCTATGTGATTTGGCTGGTATATGGGATGTGCCTTCTCTTTAAAGACAGAATCTGTTCAGTAACATTATTCCACAATGAATTTGGGTTAACTTGGTTGTGATTTTTCCACACTTGATCACTATTGTACTGGGTTTTATACCTGGATATGAAATTCTAACGTGCTGACCTGGCACCTGTGCTGAGTTTGTTGTTCTATGTAAAAAACATGACACCAGAACCAAGGCAGACGTAGGTTTTCCTTAAGTGGTGCTATGGTTTTTGAAAGTAGCAAATAGCTACCCAAATAGTTACATTTCAGAGACAGGGAGTAAGACATATCTGAAGAACAGGGAGGAAGAAACGGACTAAAAGAGAGAAGCAAAGAAGATGGGAGTACAGAAAGAGAAGAAAATTGATAAATAAAAAAAAAAAGAGAAGTGACTAAAGCAAGAGAAGAGAGAGGGAGATTCTCTCCTGATTAGAATTCATGAACTCCATTCTTACATTAAGTCTATATATGACACCTGGCCTTTAATGTGAAGCTGCCTACGAGCATTAAAAATTAAAAGCAGAAGGTAGGATCCATCCATCTCGGGCAGCGCTGCTCCCCTCCTATCTGAGCTCTGCACAAAGCTATTACACATTGATAAATTATTTTGGGTAATAGCTGAGATATTACATTGTTTCTGAGTGAAGGTAAAATCTCTCCATGACATGGGCATTTATCAGGAGCGCATTTCATCCTATTTATTATGGCCGAGACGAGATCACAGGCTGCGGGCAGAGCTGGCACGTCGTGCTGATCACCTCCCCCATTGCCTCCCTTCCCTCTGTCACTTAGATGATGGGATATTGATGGAGCTCATGACAAGTTAATTATTAACTAAAGATATGCAGTTCACCTTTGCCAGGGGAGGGGGCATAGAAGAGAGCAACGATAGTTCTTAAAAAAATAAATATATCCATTGTATCTTAGGATTCCTTTCACCACCTTCCTCTCCCTTCTATCTGTGGTATTTTACAGCCCCCCAAATAAATCAGATACATTATATGAATACCAGTATGGTCTAGAAGGCCAATAGAAGTGGAAGAAGCTCTAAGAACCTTTAGTTTTCTTCAAAAAAAAGTTTACCCAAAACTTTTTATCCATTGACTTGGCACTGGAAATAAGTAGGGGGATATTTTTGCTGTCCACTGAGTAACGTGGATTTCTCTCACTCTTGAGAGGGCCAGAAAGCAGAGGCATGGAATTTTGATTTTGTCCAATAAATTAATATATTCTTTCTTTGTAAGGAAGAGATGTCTTGGCACCATCTGAATATCTCAGCTGCACCCTTCCACTGGATGCTGGCTGGTTGTGCAGGAAGGCGATGGCTGCAAAGATAATGCCTGCTTGCATGCTCGTCTGAGTTCCCAGGCTCAACACGATGAGTTTGCCAGCACTTGAAGGAGAGTTGCTCAGTTGATTGGTTCTGATCCTGCAGTTTGTTGACTAGGTTGGAGTCAAGGCAGTAAAAGGCAGTCAGGTGACAGAGGTAACTAGTACACCATTTTACACTCAGCTGCTTCTGGTTTGTCCATAAAGTATCTTAATATTACATTCAGGTAGTTCTAGAAGAAAGGAGCCATGGCTGTAAACCACCATGACAGTGGTCATTTAGAAAATAATCACAAGGCAAAATAAAACAGTCTGTCAAAGGAATCATTCCGTCCATATGGTCACTTAGCAAGACCTGCCAAGTAAGTTTTCAGCACTTAAGAGTCCTGCAGGAGAAAATGAATGTCTGTTCATTTGTTTTTCAAAACCCAAGGTGCTTTAAATGCCAGTCTAAACTACAGGCATGCTAAATTTCATCCAGGTTGGATTTGAACCATATAGCTAATTTAGGACCCATCTAATTCCCTTCCTTAAAGAAAGCATAAGATCATTACTTCTGCATTGGAAAAAAAGAAAAAGGGTATTTTTCTAGTTGTCTTCTTATGAGCCGTGGTAGGCAATGCAAGATCACTACCTTTGTGTCTGCAACAAACTGCTCTCCCCAGAATAAAATTGTACATACTTTCTTCATGCTGTTCTACTTGAAGTATTCTAAAACTTGTGAAAGCTGCTGTGTGGTCTCTGTTCTTTTGGTGTAGAACATATTTGCCTGTGAAGTAGCTCTGATCAGGGTAAGGGAAAGACAGTACCATTCTTTGAAATCCACCAGTTCTGTTAACTTGGATTAATGCCTTGTACAGAAATTTCAGGAGCAGACATTTTTGTTTTACTGATTTTTGGCTTCTCCTATGAAATATGAAGTTTTGGTTCTGGGTTAATCCTGAAAGTTCCTTTTAAATAATTAAATTATTTAAATAAGCGTCATTTCCTTTTCCACAGCTGTGAGGACTCTCTCTTTGAAAATACAGATTTCTAATTATTTGCCTCAAAATGGGAAATTTTAAGTATATTTAAGCAGGTCAATTTGGATTCTCAGATGTAACTCTTCCTCTGTGAGACTATGCTAGAAACACATGCATTAAAATTGCTGCGTATAAAAGCAAAAGTTTCAGAGCCTTCATTTGCTTCATACATTTTGGCTTTTTGAAATCTCTGGAAATCTAAGCTGCTTGCTATCAAAGGTATGAGAAAGAGAGATGGGGTTGGGCTCACATGTACAGATAAAGTGAGTGCTGTCTGAAACATGGTGGGTAGATTGGCTGTCTGGTTTCCGAGTAAGAAACTGCCCGTCACTGCAGTAAGGCTAATCTCCCTGTCCTTGTCTGGTCATAGTGATCAGTTTGCCCTCTACTTAATATAATAAGATATATAATAAAAATGTATTAACAACTCTGAACCACCCTCATCCCCCTTCCCAAACCCCCTGGGATCCTCCAAGGTTAGAGGATGTGCAGTATACTCACCTCAAAGTAAATTCACGGTCATTATCTTCACCTTTTATTGCACACCTTGTCCTTGTCTGTTGCCTCTCTTGCAGCTGCTTTTTACTCTGGGCCTTAGTCTGTAGTCCCTGTTTGTGCAATGTAGCTGTGTTGACATCACTGGCAAAATACTAATGGTGTAATACCTGGTGGTCCCATTTATCTTTCAAAGATACCTTTCTGGTGAGCTTTGTGAGAACCACATCAGGCTGTGAACTTGTGAGTATGTGTTCAGGAGGTCTGGGCTCGTGTACTGTCTGTAACTCCTCCAAGGCAGAGGCTCCAGCACTGTTTCCAAGCAATGTGCCCACCTGCTGGTTTTGGTAATGACAAGGCTTATAGCTTTTCCCCTAGTTTTTTAACTTTACCTAGACTTTCCTCCTCGACATCTCATAACTCAAGCCATAATTTCTTATTCAGCAAATGCCTCTCACACTAACATAGGTAATAGCAGTTGTTCAGTGCTCCCATGTTGTTCATTAACACACAGTTCTGTACTGGTATGAATAAGGAGATGATGGAGAAGGGGCTCTGCTTGAAGTTGGAAATCAAAGCATTGAAAGCCCACATGGAGAAGCCTTGTATTGAGAGATAATAGTATGAATACATTTTTGTTGAGGTCCAAAAGTACCTATCCATAATATTAGTATTTTCTGGCAGAAAGATGATGATTATATTACCTTCTGGCTCTCGAAATATAAGAGAAATCTGAGTAAAGTTTATACAAGCTTTATTGGACTTAGTTTTGAATGCAACTCAGTGTGGTTTAGCTGATCTGTACCTAGGAGATTGTGCTTGGCCTGGCAGTGTGGGAGATGTCACAGGGTGGAGAGTAGTGGCAAATCAGACAGACCAAGACTCATCAGGACAGGGTTCCTTCACAAGAGCTAGAACTGAATGTGCAGTTTAATCAGTGTTGTGTCCTGTTGTATGTGATAGAGTCTTCCCTGAGTGTGAGGTGTCAGGCAGGCAGCCTACTTGTTCCATAAGGCTTTATGGCTGTGCTGCCCTGCATGGGAGGTCATGTGCTGCTGTGGTGTGCCACATCTGGTATCCTTTGCTAACCTGGTTCCTTGTCTTTTGTTGTGACTGATGCAAAATCAGTTGAGAAGGTGCAAGGACTCCAAGCAGGTGGAAAGTTAAGGAACAGCTGGACTGTAGGGTCACATCTACTGAGACTGTATATATAGAAATTGTGCAGGGGCTCAGCTATTGCTCTCCACACCAACATAGGTCTAGATCTTGGACCTGTCTTGCATTTTTCAATTGTGCCAAGCTCCTGGCATCAATAGCAACTGAGGTGAAGATTGCACAAATTATTTGTGTTTGGAAATATTACTTTGTCATCTTTTCATTGCAGTGAATATCCCTTTCTTCCTTTTATACTCTAGTTTAGACCAATGGAAATAACAACCCAACTCTTAGCTTTTCTTTTCCTGTTCTTTATTCCTCAATATCCTCAGCAATTTACACTTCATGTTTCTTACTCATAATGGAAGATAGCAGAAACCTAGTTGATCTGTCTTCTATGGTGTCCTTTATACTTTTTCTTTTGTATTCCCTGAAATGACTGGCAAAACCACTTCATCTTTCAAATCTTTTCTTGTGAGTCACTTCAGTATTTTGATGCTTTTAGAAAAGTAACTGTTTCTGATGTCAGTAAGAAACCTGATATTTATTAGTATTTGTCTTTACAATTTTATATTAAAAGCATCTTTTAAAATTGTTTTTTTCCTGAAGTTGTCTACTCTTACTTGTGGCAAGTCTGTCACTGTATGCCACCTTCTTTCTGCCACTCATTTCAGTCTGGCATCTTGTGCCTCAGCTGAGTCTTCACATGGATTTAAGCGGTAAACTGAACAGTGAGACCTTGTGCTTGAGGGAGGTGTGGTGGCTTTGAGTGGTACCATAAAATAAATCACTCCTACTGATGAGGTGCTCTAGGCCAGACCAGGTGCTGCCTCCCAAACGTGGCAAGCACATAGTGAAATACACCATACCACTGTGCTCATTCCACATACCTGTGAGTGTTGGGCACCCCCATGCCCCCCACCTTCTCCCCTCCATAGCATAAATGGAGGATCGTGTTCCATATGCTCCCAGGTCAACTCTCAGAAACAGTTTAAGCAGCTTGGAGAAACACACAACAACTTAAAGAGTTAACCCTACAGTAACTGAGAGGGAGAAGGGGGAAACAGTGTAATGGAGGGGTGAAGAGTTTCCATAAACCCATTGCCTCAGCTCAGAGAACCTGCTAAGGGGCAGTGGTCAGAGAGAAACAGAAGGAGAGAGAGAGATATCAAGTGTAGTAATCAGAATGAAAAATGGAGCTCCGGTTACTTTAAACAAGAGCTAATTTATCACGGGAACGAGCGGATAAGTAGCTGAGTTTCAGGCGTTCAGTAAGTTCCCCGTTCTGCTCCAAAAATTATTCCACCCCTGTCTCCATGCTCCCATAAATCATCCCCTTCTTCACTTCTGCTCCGATTACCAATTACTCCTGCCTACGACACGCTTTCCCCTGCCCGACACAATCTGATGGGCCCCTGCCTTTTAATTTTACAAATGCTTTTTCCTTCTTGCTTCTCAGCTCCCTGTCCCTACTCCTCCCCTCCCCAGCTTCCCTCTGTATCTTTGTTTCCCCTTTCCCTTCTCACCTACTTTTTTTTTTTTGTTTTAATTTCAAGAAAGGGAGGGCAGTAATGTTTTCTGGCACCTCCCCCCATGAGGTTGACTGAGCTGAAGGAGAGGAAAAAAATTAATTATTTTCCCAAACCTGAACTCTCTTTGGGTTTGTGAGTCTTGTCCCTAAGCACATGATGAATTCTAGACCCAGTACAACTGTATCAAAGGGGAAAGTCTTGTTCTTGAAAGGATATGTTGCTTTTTGTTGAGTCTTTGAAGGGTAATATAGGGTTTTTTCCTTTTTTCCCTTTTCTTTATTGTACACAGAACTTTTTGCAGAATGGAGATATTTTGTGAGCTGCACAGCTGGAGGCAAAAGAATTTTAATTTATATTGTATTGTGCAATTTTTCTGTGTATGCTTCACCATTGCCAATACTTACACTGGAGTACTTCTAGCTAGCTGTCATACAAATGCAGAAGGACTGATCTGTACCAAAACCTTGGTAATTTAGAAAAGGCTCACACAGTAAACTTTTGTTGGCTTCAATGACTCCATACATGAAATGGACTTAAACCAAGGTTGTACTAATTAGCAAATATCTACTTTAGGAGCATGTGTTGAATTTATTGATATAGCTACACCTTTCTAATATAAAATCCTTTGATGCTGCTAATGAATGGTAATCTAGTGTATCATAAGTCTGGTGCATTATTCAGATGCTGCATGCATATGCACTTGGATTGCATATATAAAAATCCTAGAGAGAGATTTCAAACATCAAAGAACTGGCATACAGTAATGTATTGTTTTGCTTTTATACATTTTCTTTTCATAATATGAATTATTTCTGAAGGTTTGCCCAGGCTACAGTTAGAGTGATTGAAATCATTGTACGTCATGTTTATGAGTTCAGCATAGACTTCACAGTTCTGTTTGATTGTAGCAAAATAGTTTCTGGATGCTTCATTAATTGAGACTTTAATAGCCTGTGTTCAAGAGGGCTAACTTGCATGAATCTAGTAGATGCTGGCAGCTGCTAAGCTGGAGGAGCCATCCCAGCTGAAGGGAAATGTTTGTGCAGGTCATCAGTCTGGCCTAATGTACACAGAGCTGTTATTTCCACCTGTGAGACATTCAATGAAATAGCCATGAGACTTACTGTGTCTGAAAAGAGAAAATTCCCTTGGCCTGCTGAGAACAGGGTAGGCAAGAGACAGCTCTGCCTGCTCTGCTGCTGAGAAAGCGGCTGTCCGGAGCTGATTTTTGTGCAGGATAATGGATGGAGGAGATGGATTACCAAGTGATAAATCACACAAAGGAATTGGCTGGTGCCAGAACCCATGAGCAAGAAAATAGCTGGCATGCTCTGCAGTGGGTCTTACCATCTAAGGAGCCACAGCCTTTATGCATAAACAGTAAGACAAAACAGGAGTTAATTATAGTGCAGCTTCTTGACATAAGGCTTGTACAGCAAAACAAGAATGGCAAAGGGAGTACATCAGTTCATGTTTATTGGGCACTTTATCTTTTTCTCTTCAGGGAAAGAGCTGAGGAAATCCCCTCTGTTCTCATTTCCCCCTTTTATTCTCATTTTGTCTTTATTGACATTCTTTAAAGCTGTAAGTGTTATTTTCTGACCAAGGAGTATTGCAGGAATCTTTCAATAAAGAAATAGAGGAGCTAACTGAGCATGACTCAAGTCATTCCTATCCCACATGATACATATGTAGT
The DNA here is from genome assembly GCA_013400495.1 of Nicator chloris. Classification (NCBI taxonomy): domain Eukaryota; kingdom Metazoa; phylum Chordata; class Aves; order Passeriformes; family Pycnonotidae; genus Nicator; species Nicator chloris. Next base: position 4,401 of record WAAE01018445.1, on the reverse strand, counting down.
CCCTCTGTCCTGTCAGGGAAAGAATGGTTGCTGGCATTCACTATGTAACTCAGTAATCAATAATACTGTTCCACATCCTCCTAAAGACCAGTGATACTCTGAGCTCAGTATACTCTGGGCTGGGAAATCCGTGCATAAAAAAGAGTTACTTGGAGATGGTGGAAATTTGCCTTCATCCTACAGCATCTTCCTGTGGATCCAAAAGGCAATATTATGTTGCATACTTTAAGTGCACCCAAAAAGTGTGCAGAGGTGGACTTTTCATGCAAAATCTTTTTCCTTTAAGAGCAATACAAGGTAATTCTGAATTCTTCTATTGACTGTGTACATGAAAACAAACCCAAAAAAAGCACCATGCTTCTGACATGCAGGGAAAGTTGCTGGCTCAAGGTCAAGACTTGTCAGGATGAAGTGTGTTCTGTTTACCTGTCTTTAATAACAATACTTTATTATCATTAAAAACGTAATGGAGAAAGAGGTTGTTGACATAGTTATCTGAAAAGCTGTCTTTGCTGAAGAGAGAAGAATCACAGAATCACAGGCCAGTAAGGTTGGAAGGGACCACATCTGGTCCAACCTCCCTGCTCAAGCAGGGTCATCCCAGAGCACATGGCACAGGATTGTATCCAGACGTTTCTTTAATATCTCTGGTGAGGGAGACTCCACAATCTCTCTGGAGAACCTGTTCCAGTGCATAGGCACCCACACAGTAAAGAAATTCTTCTTCACATTTTCAGGTAGAATTTCCTGTGCATCAGTTTCTGCCTGTTTCCTCTTGTCCTGTTCCTTGGTGCCACCAAGAAAAGCCTGGCTCCATCCTCTTGGCACCCTCCCTTCAGATACTTAGAGTCATTGATGAGACCCCCTTTCAGTTGTTTCTTGAGGCCTTAACAGGTCCAGCTACCTTATCCTTTCCTTGTAAGAGAGATGCTTCTCTCTCTTTACCATCTTTGTTGCGCTCCCCTGGACCTGCTCCACGTGTCTCTTGTACTGAGGAGCCCAGAGCTGGACACAGCACTCCAGCTGTGGCCTCACCAGGGCTGAGAAGAGGGGCAGGATCACCTCTCTTCACCTGCTGGCAATGCTCTTCCTAATGCACCCCAGGATATTTTTGGGATATGTGATGTTACTGGGCTGGCATCACAGTGGAAACTGTACTAAAGTAAATGGAATTATTCCTGACTTGCGAGTATCCTAGTGTGCGTGGCCTGTGTAAGCATGAAGATGACAATGGTGATCCTCTTTTGATAGAACTGTGGCAGAAAGTTGTTGGCAAAGAATCAGAAGGGGAAGAAACACAAATGGCACTTGTGCAAGGTGTTTCCAACATGTCAAATTTCCTGAAATGTGCAGCAAAAGTAGAGCTTATGCAGCTCTCTAGGAGGTGCTAGAAGTCACCAAAGAGTTAACGAGAGCAGGTCTTTGAACTCATCTTTTCAAGACAGTAGTTCTTCAAACGAATCTTTTCAGGACAGTAGTCCATGGACATGAAAACTTAAAAGTTTTGGATATAGTATCTAAAGCCTTGGTGACTTGATAATTTTTTAGTAATTGTAACCTGACACTGTTGTTTTTAATAATGTAAAACATTTGACCGAATCTTGACAAAGTCATCCATTACTCATGGAATTAGCCCATAAGTTGTTTCATGACTTGTAGAGCAAGCGAGATTCACTCTACTCAGACATGGGCACTGGGTTAACATCTGACACAGCAGCAGGCCCTCACCAGCACGTGTCACTGACTGTCTCTGTTAGACAAAGATCCTTGAAGCTTTACCTATGTATTTTGAACATAATTTTAAAAGATAGTTTGATAGAAGACTAATCTTCCAGCTGGCTCCTCCCAAGGACCTGGCATGTACTGAACACTGACATGACAGATCCACTACCTTGCTCTACTCATTGTTGAAAACTGTGTGTGTGATTTAATGTTCAGAGTTTTCCCCAGAAATCCTTACTATTTCACAGGAGTCTTGTCCTAGAGAAAAAGAGAGTGACCTTAGTCTGCCTTGAATCAAGCATTCTTAAACTTATGTTTATTAGGTGCTCTGACAGGTACACTGTTTTATGGCCTTATGAAATTTGCCGTGGAAAGAACTTTTTAAAGGGTTCTTTTTTTGTTGTTATGAAGATTTGGCTGCTAAAAATCTCTGTTTCTTCCTGCAGCCTGTGTTTTTCTAGGACGACACTGACACAGTATCAAGGCAGTAAACATGCAGGCTTTGAGTCCAAGCAGAGACACAGTTGTGTTGCATAGTCTGAAACCTGGTAGAGCTACCTAAGACTGCACAAAGAGACAGCTGGGCTTGCTTGGACTGCCTCTCACCTCATCTCACCTTCCTTTGGATCTGGTAGGGAGCTTTCCCAGGGTCCCCACATACAAGAAGCAAGGGCAGTGTGTTCTCTTTATCAACTCTCAACCCTCCTTTTGTGTGACACTATCTGTCTGCTCCCCACTTTAAAATGTACTGACTCAGCTGGCTGGGAGCAAGAGCAAATCTGAGAGTTTCACTGGTAGAATACCAGTGAATTTGAGGTGTAATAATTTTTTTTGAAACCTAGATTTGATGTGGGGTCATAGATGTGCCTGAGGCTTTCTCTGCAGAGCAACTGTGGCAGAAGCAAGCCATTACAATTCTCCATGTTCTCAATACTGTCACCTTCCAGTGAGAATACTTTGCTCAAAATCCCAGACATAAGATTTTTCCCTCCCACCTCAGCTGGATGAGTGTTTATGCATCAAGAAGGGGGCTGAGAACTTCCTGGTTCTGTAGGTGACTGAATGTTTATTATACCATCACTGTGAGAACGGGCCCTTCCCATATCAGGAGATCTTCAGGCTAACACTACCTGCCACATCCATTTTGTCTTGAAAACAAATCTCACTGAGGAAGGTTATCATGGAGCTCTTTAACCAATCCCCTCATACGTCCATCACAACAAAGAAAAACCAATTAGGCTTTACTGCCTGCTTGCCTAATCATGATTTAGGAAAGAAAGGAGCTGACAGGATTAGGGATACACTGGGATAGGGGAAAACGGCTCTATTTCAGAATCCTTACCTAGAAAAAGTACCCCTTTTAGTTCTTTTGGCTTTCAGTGACAGTAACACTGTAAAGGGACAGGACTTAGCACTTGATCTGCCCAAAGCATCGTTTGAATGACTCATCTAATGCATTCAGTCTCTTCCTACACCAGCACTTATCTGCCATTTTCTAATTATCTGACATTGAATTTTCCAAATAATACTGTATACTTGTTAATTTTCTGCAATGAATTTAGTTAAAGAAGCCCATTTTACTCCCCCAGAAGAAGAAGCAGTTTATGTGTGCTATGAGGAGAGAAACACAGTTTCTTCAAGCATACAGCACGATTCCTGCTTGCAAAAACTTTAGCCAGAAGGACAGCAAGGTACAGAGAGACAAGTGGATTTCAGAAGTAATACACCGTGAACATTTTTCACTTAGCATTTTCTGGAAGTTGACTCTGGTATTTCTTATGACATCTGCAAGTGTAACACTGACCTGTCTACAGTCTTAGAGCAGCAGACTTTAGCTCTGTAGTGAACAGTGTTAACACTCAAGTCTTCATTAACAGAGAGTACTGGGATACCACAGCCACAGACAATAGCGAAAGTGGAAAACACATTTCTGAAATCTGTCTTTGAATGTGTCACTTCCTTGTTAGCAGTTATATAGAGTTAATCTCACTGACTTTGGAATCAAAAAGAAGCATGTTTAATGTTTTACATTGCAGTTTGATCAAGTCAGGAGGAAAGGATGCAGGCTTCTGTTCCTCCCCAACTGAATCTGTGACTTCCCAGAACAGACGGGGAGGGAGGCAGGGGAGCAGTTGCACTGTGCCTGTAGCTTTAGTCAGGGACAGACACGTTTATGCAGTAGAGCATTTCTTACTGACAAGGCACAAGGAATCAGAATACAGTATGGTTTTGTGAGACTTGATTGAGTTTACTCATGACAAGTAATGATAGCTTTATGAAAACAAGCACATCATTTTTGAAGTCATTAGGCTTCAAGTACTCACACCTTCCCATATGGGTCTAACCACCATTTCATTCACAGAAGAACAGGAGAGAGAAATAGCTATGTGTGTACATCACAGCATGCACTGATGGCCAGAAGTTTTCAACAGAAACCAGGCATGTGGTGCCCCAGAGCCCAGCTATGGTTATGTGACCTTAGAGGTTCTACAGGGCTCATGTATTTCTTCTGGAGGAAAAGCCTCCAGGGCTTTTGGCCATAGGCTTTCAACTTATGATTAGGAAAGATTTTGAGCTTGTGCAGCTTTCAGTGAAGTAGCTGGTGCTTCCAAGTGCTCAGTGCTATTGTGATTTGGAGCTTAGCTAGATTTTGGGGTAGCCTGGCTCTTTTTATTTATG